>CANSNZ010001274.1:1705000-2305000 GCA_947646795.1 Beta lomatogona
GACAGCAAATGCAAGAACAAAGATGTGTCGAATAAAAAAGGTTGATAAAAAGGTTGAGAAAAATGTCTGATCCAGATTTTGATGACTTTCACTCCAGGGAAACATTTGACAGCATTGCAACAGATGCTTGTATAGGAAAAATGAAAAACAGTCTGGACAAAAATGGACTGAAAGTCACTTGTAGAGGATGCAATAATACGAAACAATAACGGCGGTTTGCCAATAACAAGAAGCATTAGTTTTTTTCCTTACAATGGTCCTTCACTATGTCTGGAACCAATACAATTTCCTAATAATCTGTAAACTCCTGCATCAATGAATGGGTAATTTTCAGGAGAAAGGGGAGGGAGGCATTTACATAAATGATAATTCACATTCATGCAGCTTATCTAAATATGATATGTTCATTACGAGCCTCTTTCCACGGATTGAGCCCATCTGATAGTCGACCTCACCAAAGCATCAATTGGATCGATACATTTCTTAAGAAGAGGGTCGTCAGGAGGTAAAAGCTCACGCATGTCATGAGAGGCAATGATGACCATGTTTACAGCCCTCACCAACAGAACTTGTAGAGCGATTTTTAACAAGTTCCGGGCCCCTTCAATGTCTTTCCTGTCCAAAGCTTCAATGGCAGGACGCACAGTGTGCTCCATGGTTGCCTCATCTGGAAGAACAACCTCAAAACCCTAACAGAGAATTCAGGTGGAACAAAAATTAGTTGATAGGTTGTGGTACTGTTACAGTAAGGTTCAACTAAATGACTAATAAGGCCAGGGGTAAGATGAAAAATCTAATGTCACTCGTTCATAATGTAAAGCTGCAACACGACTTCGTACTCAACACATATCACGTATGAGGATCATCCAACATCAATTATCCATATAGATCTTTCTTACTCAGACTCACATATTCATGTTGGACACAGTCACACAACATCGAGAATCTAACCTGAATACTTGAGGTGAAATTAAGAGTCAAAGTAACAAATTTGTAGTTCTAGATAACAAGAGAAATAGAATGACAGCACAAATATCAAAATATCCACCTTGCAACCAGAAGGATTTGTTAGTTTCTTCTTCTTTCAGTTGAACCATAATAGATGATTTCAAATAATTTACATCGACCTTTGATTTCAGTACACAAGATACAAAAAGGTCAAAGATGTGGTGCAGCGGTGGAACTTGGTGCCATATTGAACAAGTCAAATATCATTCCTCAATTCTCATCTCAAGGATGCCACAGGCTTTCAACGGCCAGAATGCAGGAAAACACGAGCAGCACAACGAAGATTCAAAAAGAGATTATATTATTTAGGCATTTTATAACAGGTTCTAGACAGTCACAAAATAGTCAACAATAATGCTGCATCTTGGCACTTGATGCCAACAAAAATTGTTGCAACTCACCAGACAGTCTAATAACAGAGAAAAATATGCCATATTCAACAACTTTTGAAGAGCAAATATCATTATTCAACCATTATAACTGAGCAGAACTCTTCAGGAAACCCTAACTAGGTAAAGGAATATCTGAAAGCGAGTAATCTTGAAAGCCTAACTATCAATAGTTTGTAGCTTTAAAAAGCTACGGTGAGCTTTTACCAATACTAAATTAAGTAGAGGGTGGCAAGTTGAAGCAAATGGCTGTAAGATATACCGGGGAAGGGTCACAGACAGCTAACAGTCAACTTCTCAAACAAGTCAAGTGAACTAACTAACAGAATGCTTGTCGAAAAGCCATATGTCAGCTTGGATCACCCCCTAATGTCATACATCAATGCAACCTCTCACCATTTAACTCAAACAAATTGCAAATTCGATCCAAATACTAAGAATAGTTTCCTACAGTAAACAAGGTTTCATAATCAAGGTTCTCAATGCAATGTGCCACTTTTCTATGTTGCACTTATTTAGAAACGGAGGAAGTATATTAAAATGAAGTAAAAGCAGCAAAGCATTGGAGCAAATACCTCATCCTGTAGTTTTTTCTCGTAGAACCCTGATTTCAGAATAGCATCAGTAGCAACGACACCAATCCTCAAAGGACACCCAGCTTCAAGAGGCCTTAACTTAGCTTCCTTAAGCTCCTTAGCCACACACTCAGCCATATGAAGAATCGGCACATTGCATCCATGAGAAATATCATCATGCCAAGAATGCAACAAATGACAAGGCATCACAAGGCACTGAGCACCCCCTTGCTCAAGAAATGCCCTCTTGCGCTTCAAATTCGCTACAATCGAAGTATGATCCATATTAGAGGGACGCACTCGAGCATAAAGAGAAGGAAAATAACTTCTCTCATAGATCAAGAGCTCCTCCGTCAATTGTGGATCAGAACAAAGTATGAAAGGAGGACAATCTTTCCCCTCCTTTGATCCCCAATGCACAAGCTTATGCAAAAAATTCGATGTAGAATCAACGGATAATCCTCCGATTATCCCAATTGCATTAGCTTGGTTAAGCATGGTACTAGTACTAAAACCTTTGTTTGGCAAAGACATGTTTGGCACATAATTTCTCCCACATTTCAAAATGTTGTCACTTTCACCAGTGTGCACAAGAACAGAAGAATGTGGAGTAGCTAAAGCAGGGACTATTCTTCTGTTTTGTAGTTTCCCATACTTATATGTCTTCCCTAAGATATGTGCTGGATAATTCAATGTATGAAAAGACATTGACATACTTCCATCAAACATCACTTATACCATTCATCAATCAAATAATCAACTGCTTGCATTCATAAACCAATAACCAAGAGAAAATTCCTCCACTATAATCACCAAAAATGTTTCCTTAACATTACAATTTCACAAACTTTTTACTTGAAAACAATACTTTCAACATAATCTAGGCAAAACCCAATTCTGAAGCTAATTAAAATTACCTGTAATCTACTCAGTGATGAGCTCAATTGAACAAATCCCACTTCAAAAAACTGAATCTTGAACACTTCCCAAGTTCCAAACTTTTTTCTAGAAA
Organism: Beta lomatogona; assembly: GCA_947646795.1. Taxonomy (NCBI): domain Eukaryota; kingdom Viridiplantae; phylum Streptophyta; class Magnoliopsida; order Caryophyllales; family Amaranthaceae; genus Beta; species Beta lomatogona. The sequence continues at coordinate 1,707,985 of CANSNZ010001274.1, forward strand.
CTTTTTGCAGTTGACCTAAAACTGGTAAAAATTCTCAGCAATCAGCAAAACTGAGAAAACCCACTTCAAAGATTTGATTTTGAAACTTTCCCATGTTCTGAAATGTGCTCAGAAAAACACTGTGATTTACCATAACTAAAGAACAAATAAGAGTTGTGGATTTTTAGAATGAACCACGGAAAATAAAGCTGAATTTAATCTGCATTTTCAGCCTTTTAAAATTGGAGGAAAGTGAGAGAACATAGATATATTAATGGAGATCGTTAAGAAGAGGAAAGAATTTGTGTAAAAGCCATTAAATTCACACCAAACATTCTATTCATGGACATGGTGTTGAAGTAAAAGTTGGTCCAATCATCCAATGCAATGCCCAAATCGGATTTGATTTAAACGTGAAACCTATGTGTATTTTTGTCTTTACATGGTAACATGACTTATAAATAATTTCTGACCTTATCATCTTTCTATCAACTTGTGCAAGTAATGGAGTGATGATAGCTGTCAAACAAAAGTGAAGTAGGGAATTAATGATATACTTAGCCACTAAATTATTGATGGCAATTTTTCATAGATGATGCATGTTACAAAATTCACTCGTGACTTTCATGGAATCATGATTGATGTTTCAAATTATTGTATGATTTATATTATGTTACTGTTTTGCTTTATATTTATTTTATATTTGGAGTATATAGATGATGTGTTTTATGACGGGCGTGGATACGTGATTTTTTATTTTTATTTTTATTCAGGAAAGATAATTAGTCCGAAAATCAACCCCTGTTAGACTACTAGCCTGCAGGGCACACCAGCTCATTGGTTGGGTAGAGGGGATTTATACCCACAAGCAAACATTTTTATACAAACTTTCCAAATTGGGGAATGATGAGAGTCGAACACCCGACATTGCGGTTGGGAGGTGGGAGCACCAACCATTGGGCTCCCACGAGGACCTCGTGGATACGTGATGTTGGTTACAATTCATCTTTATTATGCTTTTTGTTGCTTTTATAGTTATATGTAGATAGAAAAAGTTGTCTTTAAATGCATATATTTTGACTCTATTACGGTGGCCCTATTAATAAATTCTACAACTATCACCTTAAATAACTTGCTACTCTTCACCAAAAAAAATAACTTGCTACTATTTGTCAAGAGTCTATAATTAGCCCTTCAACATTCATACATATCCACAACTCTCAAGTCCATTTAAGACAAAAAGATTATCATATTCTAATTCTAATTCTAAACCATGATTTTGGACACAATTAATTTGTATCATATCATTTATCAATAATAGCAATATTTTAAATATACTTGATTGCCATAACATGTAACAACAAATTAATATGGTTATAATGCTATTAATCATGCTAGGTTTGATAATACTTATGAATTATCAACATGTAGAATTACAAATTAGGCATATGAACACCTATGCATGCGCAAAGTCACGCAAACATACTCATGATAAACACATCTCACTCAAGTAAGTCCGTACTCTTTTTAGATAATTAGGAGCCAAAAAGGCAATATGACAGAGACAAATTTTGATTCTTGGTCTTAACTAGCTAGATATCACTCCGATATTTTACCAACTAAGCCACAATGGGAACTATATTTTGGGACGGAGTAATATAAATGACATCCACATTGAGTTTATACTTCTTAATTATAGTTGATTTAATCAATTGGTCAGTTGCCCATCTTTTAACTTGCTCCTAGGTTCAATGCATCAAAGAGCCCAATAGAGTAGTGGTAATATTACCCTTTTCAAGCAATGCTAATATATGAGCTTGGCTATGATAATGAGGATTTTAAGATCGTCCTTACAATTCGAGCTATAGAATTGATTCTTCCTAGGCAAATCAAGCATAAAATAACAATTAGATAAATTAATCAAGTTAAGCTGAGTTGTTAAGCTCCAATAGTACTGCATACAACTAACATTTTACAACACTAAAGATAATGAAGAACTAAGAAAAAATTGAAAATATTAATATCTTCTTAATCTTCTTAAAAATTTCTATGTAAATTAGTGCTGTGCTTCAACACTCTGACAATACAATGGGGAAAAAAAGGACTAACACTAACACAAGTCCTACAGAAAATCAGTAATGAGTATTAATAATTCCTCCCTGTGCTACTTTTGTAGACCTAGGAGTTTTAGAATTGTTAACATAATTAACAGTCCATTCAAGCCGTTTCATCTCCCTTTCCTTCTTCTTTTTCTTTGCATGATCATGCAATTCATCAACAACTACTGTTGCAGAATGATGTGCTTGAAAGCTTCTTATTATGACTCTTACATCACTTTTTATAGACGACAATGCCATAAAAAGAGCTACTAACATGATTGGAGAAACTTGGACTGCTTGACAAGCATCTAAGCAAGATGATTTTTGTCTTATGAGTTCCTTAATCAAGCCCCATAAAAGCAGCAACATCCCAAATAAGCTTAATCTGCCGCGCTTCAACAGACCTAGTATTGCTCCGGCCACGCAGAAGTAGCTACCTGTTAATATCTAGGAGACACTCCAAAGAAAATTTCCGGTTAATAAGTTCGTTAATAATGTAACATGCTACAACCTACAGTATGCTTCCTCCACTATTTAAGACATCGTGTAGCAAGTACAACTGAGTATTCATGATTTCCAAGACGTCTTGAAAATTTGAAATTATGAATCAACATGAATCACTAAGATCGTACAAGATCATAATTTTCTAGAGGGTTACAAATTTTGATCTAAAAAAGTTAAAAGAGTCGCATGTGTTAAAAACACAAAGAGAGTTTAAAGGAGGGATTAGTATAGTAGTGATTGTGAAAATTATGCTAAACAACAATAACATGCATACATTAAGGCTATATTCTTTTTGACTAATTTTGACCGGATTTTATCCTGACTAGAACTAATTTTTACTAGTCAAAACTAAATTGTACTAAACCAAAAGCTGGTTTTTGTTCATCAAAATTGAGTTTTGCTAATTCTTTAGTGTTTCAGTCATTATCATGTTCAATTTTTTTTTTATCAATAGCCAGTTGTGCTGAATAAAAGCGGTATTTATAAGTTGAAGATAACATGGCCTAGGTCACACAATTAGATATAAGATCATGTACGTGAGGAAGCATGGCAAGAGAAACAATTATACAACATGCAATATTGTTGACTTATATATGCTAAACATCATTGGTTGCATAATTTGAAGGAATTAAAAAGTAAAACAAACCTCAAGATGCCTAAGATCAATGAGTGCTGAAGCCTCTTTCACATAAACAAGGTTATAAATTTCCAACAAATCACCATAATTAGGGATGCTTATACCCTTAATGACAGCATTCACAATCGCACCCGGGTAAAGAAGTATCTTCACAAATGAAACTGGCAAGATTTCACTTGCAATTAGTTGAGATGATGTTACTTCAACTGGGGTTATGCATATTCCACTTCGACATGGAATCCTGAAATTCATCACACATAATTATCTTTTAATTATGCTATCTAGGAGTTGGCGCAATCCTATGATAAAATCTAGGATCATAATGATACACTTTTAAATAGCTACCCACCTCTTGTAAATAGGTTTCATTGATATAATCTGTCATAACAAGTAATTTTCTTTTCCAATTTTTAGCCGGGAGGTTGCCTTTTTCCCCTTTCCATAGTTTATCATAATGTTGTCAAATTCATCTTTCACACCCATACGCCATATTAGCCTTTTGGTAAATGAAAATCTTAAATGTCTAACATTGAGATGATATAAAAGTTACGACTACATGACATATGTTAAGTGACAACTTACATACATTTTGAACGCAAAACACATAAAAGGTGAAAATAGTAGTTATTTGTCGTCCTACCAACATTTGTGCCAAAGTTTTAATGCATTTAATCTCAATTTCCCAAAGAATGAGAGATTTGCATAATTGAGAGTTAAATTGGCAAGTAACCATCATAGTAAAAGAACACTTTTAGAATAAAATGGAAGAATTGAATGAGATGGGAGTTAAATTGACAAGTCATAAATGTAAAAAGAAAAAGGTACATACCTGAAGAGAGGGACTTGAAAGATGATAAGAAGGAAGAAGAGGCGAGAAGCAATAGAAGATATGGCTTTTGCCCATTTGTGAGAAGATCCCATAATTGTCAATTTGCATTCTATCTTGTTTTCTTTCTTAGTAACTGACTTACGTGGACCTTCTTTCTACCATTTTTCATTTTTGGCGAGTCAACCTCTTCATGGTTAGTGGTTCTCCACTTTCAGGATACATTTTTATCCTTTCTCCAATATCATCCTAACACGTGTCCTTGTACCAACCATCCATACTTTCAGTTTTTTTTTTAAGAAAACTGGCTAACTACATTTCTTTGTATACTAAACTATATTAAAAAATATATATAGGGTACATAAACAGGCCTCATAACTTTTGCTTATCTCATGATTGGTCGGGAGATAATTCTTGCAAGACGTAGGGGTTACCAAGGTTTGATCCTGCGCCAAAGCTATGGAATGTAACTTCTAGCTCAATGGGGCTAGGAGGACCTTGGTATGCTAACGATACATACATACTTGTTGAATATTGGGAAGATGAATCTCATTGAGATATAGTAGTAGTATATATATGTACATGTACCTCAGGATAAAATTGCATCATGTAATTCTAAAATTTGTAACAAATTTATCACACACCTTCAAGAAAATATCAAATATAAAAAATATCGTGAATTAATGTCCCTAATAGCTAACCAAAATTACAAAATTAGTTACTCTCTTTGATTTCATTCCCATTTCCACCAATTTCAACAAGTTTTGGCATTTTGGTTGGCTGCTCGGAGGGTTAGTTGACAATCATTTTATATATATATGTGTGTTAGTTATTAATTAAAAGTATATGATGTATAGATTATACCCAAACCACCTTATGTGTTTCTTTGATTTTTTTTATGGCAATTAAAAACATCTTGTCTTATGTCTCTATTAGGTTTTATTGTGTTCAACTTATTTTAACTAATTTATGAAAAAAATAAGTTATGTAATCCATGTATAAAACCACCTCAAGGATGGAACAAATAGATCCTCTTATTGATCTTGGATCAAGATTAATGATGATTTTATGATTTTTTTAACCGAAATCAAGAGTTAATCTAAGTTATAGTGTTTTGAATGCATATTACGAATGATTGCGCATAAATTTTAATTTTATATATATATATATATATATATATATATATAGGGGTAGGATCCGCTGAAAACAACTGTTAATCTGAAAACTGAAAACAGGGTAACTTTTAGCAATTTTTGGGTAACTTTTAGCAAATTTAGTGTAACTTTATATATACTTCAAGGGTGACTTTTAGCACTTTTAGGGTAACTTTATATATATGTTCAAGGGTAACTTTTAGCACTTTTAGGGTAACTTTATATATATGTTCAAGGGTAACTTTTAGCACTTTTAGGGTAACTTTATATATTTTAAGGGTAACTTTTACCACTTTTAGGGCAACTTTTTATATATTCTAAGGGTAACTTTCTTTTAGTGTAACTTTGATTATAGTTAAACCTATGCGGGATTCGAACCTACATCGTTGTGTATTACACAATGCTCTACCAATTGAGCTAATAGGTTGTATGAAATTCGCCAAAGATATGTGAGAGAGAGGAGGTAACAAATAGCTTTAAAACAACAACTAATAACAATATTTGGGAAACTAATAAAACACAAATTATGCTATACCATAATGAACAAGATAAAAATAACAAAGAGGACGCCATAAGTATAAAACTAGACATCACCACATGAAACGAAAGATTTTGAAAATTAAAATTGCAAGAAGATTGATTGCATCTCTTCTGCAGATTCTGAAGACATTTTTAGGAGGGCAAATTTGAGCAACTAACGATTTTATATACTTAACTAGTGGTTAAAATACAAAAAGTACTATTAAGGAAATATGGGTAACTTATAAGCTCATAAAGGTAACATTACATTGAAATGATTAGATAATGTACTAACACACATGTAACATACATAGATTCATTGGGAACATCCATCTTTTTAATAATCGCTTTGTTCTTCATCTGACCACCGGAAATAACCACACGCATATCATGTTGTTCCGGCACAATTTCATCGTCAGGCTCATAATTCTTGTCAATAGCTTCCTCCACATCATCCTCATGTTCATCATCTATCAAAACCAATTTTACCCAAACAAAGCTCACAAGTCACAATCACACTCTATGTAGACTCTATACATAAGGCATATTTCAACAAAGTTAAACTTAAATGACTGCAAACCTGTCATAGTCAAAGATAAACTTGCAAGTCTTACAAGGGATAACTTTAATGTCTCACATGCAAGATCACCAGAAGATCAGAGGAACCAATTAATGATATGATAAATAGTTATAGTATCTTGTGATAGGGTGTGATATATTGATATTGCATAACCTATACTAGAAGTAGAGCAGATAACCTAAGAGTAGTTAATAAAAATTCACTTCATACTTCATAGTTCATACCATCAGATAATAAACTTAATAGACAAGAGGATATTATGCTATTGCATGCAATTGAGCTATTTAAGAGATGCTATCTGCTAAACTGCAACATTTACCTACCATCTTCATAGTTTTAACTTTTAGGATAGTCACCCACTGTCTGTTGTAGCAAGATCCTTATTGTTGAACTCCTCGGATGATATTATGCTTTTCTGTGAACAGATAGCCAATGCCGATAATTTATGATTATTTATCCTGCCACTTTTTATGTGATTCAATTTGTTTTCGAGTGCGACAAGGGTTTTTATTATTAACATGACCACTTGCAGGTAGAAAAGATGAAAGGGATTGCAAAACAGAAGGCTAAAGAGGAGAGGAAGAATTTGGAAGCTGAGGTGAGAATATGCATGTTTAGAAGCATTATATTTATATTCATTCGTCTGAACTTATATAATTGCTATCCCATGGCATGCCACTCACTGTTTAGATCACTCCTACTGTTATGAAATTCACCATTTCTTAATTTACAGTAGGTGATGTAAGTATGTAACTACATGCATCCAACTAATACCAAATGGTCAAACATCTTCAGAATAAGGCACAATCAGAATTGCAAGGTTGCAACTGTCAAAGAGACAACTATGTGCCATAAATTAACAGAAATCAAAGAAAATTAAACCAGAAAATGACCCAAAACAAGATTTTTTTTAATTATTTTTTTAATCAAGAGAATTCAAAACAGAACAAACAACATTATTCTAACTTAAATCAAGACAATTTAGAATGAAAAAATCAACCAACAGGGAAAACAGAACAAAGAACCCAAAATCAAGAGAAACCCAGCAATGGTAGCAATTCAACTTAGCTAATCTCAATAGTCAAGAAACAGCAGTATGAACATGTCAAATAAAGGATAAGTTAGATAGATTACCTAAGTTTGGTTCAACTTGAACGTTTTTCTTCGACTTCTTGACAGGAAGATTTTTATTTTTCTTCCCTACATTCTCCATTTCAACTACACAAAACAGATACATAACAACTATACTTAAAAACAAACAAAATAATCTAAATCACAAAAGCTAACACATAATAACAAATAATCTAAATCCTAACAAAATTCGACTATACAAAAAAAACAGAAAATCAGCTTTTTCAAAACAAATATTACGAAAATTAAGAAATCTTGCAAAATTCAAAAATTCATATGAATATATACGAAATTTTACAAAATTCGACTATAAAAAAAACAGAAAATCAGCTTTTTCGAAAAAAATATTACGAAAATGAAGAAATCTTGCAAAAATTCATATGAATATATACGAAATTTTATCTTCTAGATCTAACAAAAAGTTCACAATAAAATTTCGAACCACTAGATCTAGAGATTATAAGAATTAAAACTCAAAGAAAAAATACTGCAAGCAAAAATAAACTAAACCTAAAACCAAAAAACAATTAAAAGCTTACTTGGATTATCAATTGAGGAGGATGAAAGACGCTGCAAACAGGAAAAATGAGCTTCCTGGAGTGAAAGAAACGTTCCAGAAGAGAAAGGAAGGAGAGAGGAGAGAGGAGAGAGAAAGTTTTTGGGTGAAAAAAAATGCGTTTTAATTGAACGGTACTACACTCGAAGAGTAAACAGATGGATTAGACGAATTGATTTCTGTCCGCACGATCAAAGATCAACGGCTGAGATTTATTGTTTTCAGTTTTCAGCCTAAAGATGGTTTTCACGAGATCTCATTCCTATATATATATATATACTTCCTCCGTTCCATTTTAAATGAAACACTTACTATTTTAGGCCTTTCAAAATAAGTGAAACGTTACTATAACACCCCCACGACCCCTCCTTATATATACTAGGAGAAATTATGGGAGTTGTTATGCCACGCATGATAATATGTAAGGCTAATCAGAGAACACAGCGGAAGTCTTTTAAAATAAACTGGAAATACTTAACACAACTGAAATAAGAAAGTATGTAAATGAGTTACAAACTCGGAAACTATTCCATAATAGTCCCATCTTCAAAACAAGTCAAACCTTGACCCCAATGGTCAAGTAAAGTCAAACATACAATTCAAAATAACTTAAATATATAGGAAAGTAATCGTGTACTATAATTCCCATCCGGATGCTTATGATTTCCATGCACATCAAGAACTTGTACCTGAAACTTCTCCTCTAAGCTCTGCTCGCCAAATGGGTCATCACAGGGTCGTTGAGGAAAAACAACAACCAAGAGAAAACAAGGAAACACATACATCAGCAACGCTGAGTACATAACACTACTAAACTAATGCAAATAATGATGCATGCAATCCTCAAACAACTTCGGCTTGCTCTTCTTGACACTACATGCGACCAGCACATAACTGAACTTACTAAATACTTCCTTTTATTATTATTTGGCAATGAACGGGCACCGTCATCCTCTTGGAATCATACGGGCTCCTATTTCTTGTGTAAGAGATCCCACACCTCTTACTAAAGTTCCATGAACTTTAAATAACTTGACTCGAGAAATTAAGCTTGTTAGTAATGAAAGAGGGTGAGAGTGAGCCTCTAGACTCAACATCTCAGAGATACTGAATATGAGTGACGACTAGTCCACTCAAGATCTTGATATTTGGAATTCCATAAACTTGCTTGATAAAATAAAAGCATTAGCATCGTCATGCTAAGCTTTATGCAGGAGTGTAGTTTCACACTAACTCCCCCCTTATGTTCAATACTCATGGGGGATCCATCCCAAGAGTTTTATTGCCAAAGCCCCTTTATGTGAGACACAATCACAATAATAATACATCTAGCAAATAAATTAATTTCTTATCTTTCTTTAACAAGTGAATGCAACAAATACCATAAATAACTCGATTCTAAATTCTTTGAGACCTTGCTCATCTTATTACTTTAATGACTCCATGAGTCCTTTCTTACTTTCTTAAGGATCCATGATCCAATCAATTGAGTCCTTGCTCAATGATTCAAATACTCGTGAGACCTTGCTCAATAACTTTAAAACTTGTGAGACCTAGCTCAACAAATATATAACTTCTATCAGTGGCGGATCCAGGATTTTACTCACGTGGGTTCGGATCCCTTCTAAAAACTCAAGAGAGATAAAATTAAAGTTGTTTACGCATTAGCAATTACTCCCTCCGTCCCATAATATAGTGCTCACTTCTCATTTTTCACGGGAATTAAGGAAAATAAAAGGAGTAGTAGGATTTCTCAAAAAAAATATTTAAGAAAGAGTTTATTTGGTATTTTTGTCTTGGAACTAGCTCTTTAATTTATTTTTCCTTTTAAAAAAATTAAAAAGCAATAAATGTTTCTTAGAATAGTGTAAAACAATAGATAGAGACACATATTTTGAAAGAAAAGTAGGGGTATTTTGGAAAGTTTTTGTAGAAATTGAGGATAATTTAATCCAAGCAAATTAATAAAAAAGAAAACAAGCACAACATTTTGGGACACCCAAAAAGGAATGTGAGCACTATATTATGGGACGGAGGGAGTACATAGCACATATTTAAGCATCCAAAAATACATATGTACATAAGGACAATTATATCCTCTTTTTAAAGAAATATAAATCCAAGTAGCTAGATATTAACTATTTACAAATTGAAAATGGAAGGCAAAAAGTTCACAAGTAATATATAGAATCAAAGTTAAACATTAATTTGGATTCTAAAAACAATTAAGAAAGCATTTTTTTAGGGGATTAAGAAAGAGAATTTTGATATGAATAATCCATATATATTTTCACGTTTTGAGACGATTCTCATAATAATCGAAACTCTTATTTTTTTTGCCGTCAATAATATATTTCTAGTTGAGATTATTATAAGAAGATGGGTAAAAATTGGGGTTATTTGGGAAATTTTTCCTAAAAAAGAAATGAACAAAATGCTTCATAGAGCTTAAAACTAAAAGAGAGCAAAACAAAATTATAAAATAGAGATGTATCTAAATAAAAAAAGGAACAAAAAAGTAAAGTGGTATAGAATGAAAAAAAATAAAAATAAAAAAACACAAAACAAAAAAAAGAAGGAAAAGCACAAAAGCCTTCCACATGGATTTGATCCCGCGTCATCAGGACAAAGAGCTTAATATTTGCATACCTAACCACCGAGCCAGACGCCCAAAACTGGTACTAATGCGGTGCGGAAAAATTATAACTGGTATTTAGTTTCCGATTTTTCGTCAATTTTCTTCTTTTTTTATCCAGATTTTTGTGGGTTCAGTTGAACCCACTGAACCCACGCTGGATCCGCCCCTGACTTCTATTGAGACCTTGCTCAATAAAACATATAACTGCTAATGAGACCTTGCTCAATAAAACATATAACTTCTAATGAGACCTTGCTCAATAAAATATTCTCATGCAAGCCCTAGCTTCAAGAATAACATTAAATAACTTTAATCATGCTCAAAAGCAATAATCATCAAACACATGCTTTTCAAATATAGGAATAACTCAAAAGTTCCATTCCTAATCTCCTTTCTAAGTTCTCAACATGTACTCAAACAATTATAAGGCATAAGCCTCTCCTTACTCCTTATGCTCAATAAATAACCTTTAAACACTAAAGTCAAAGGTCAAGTGTATGTACCTTGATAACACACAAAATCAACAATTCAAAGGTTTCACTTGCTTTTACTATGCTTGAAATCTATCAAGAACAAAGTACTATCAATTAGTACTTACCAATAACAATTCAAGGCTACTAATAATAAAAATCAGCATTTTAAAATTAATAATAAAGCTAATTTTTCTTTAAAAATGCTTTAAAAACTATTTTTGAACCATAACTTAAAAACCTTTACTAGTAGGCAAAACCCACTATAAACTAATACTTAAACTTCATAAAAATCAATAATTTGTTACATAATTACTGCTGTAAATTAATAAATAAATAATTACAGATTTTATTTATTTATTTTTTTTTTACATGTGGTTCGAAAAACCACAAAAAAATCAGAAAAACAACAAACCGGCAGCACCACTGGCCAGCACCACCGCCGGCCAGCAGCACTGCCGGCGCTACCACCACTGCTGGCACGGCAGTGGGACAGGCAGCCACGTCAAGGCCCAGCTGCTGCCACCACTGCCGGCACAGCAGTGGTCCACGCAGCCACGCCAAGTTTTCCGGCGAGCCACCACCGTGGTGGCCGGAAAACGCAGAAGAGAGAGAGAAAAATAAAATCAGAAAAAAAAATATGTAACTTCTTTGCTTCCTTTTGTTATTTGCAAGATCTTCCTACTATTTTCAAAATAAAACTAGATTAAAGCTTGAAGATTTAAAGAAAAATTGAGGAAGTACTAGAGTTGAGAGAGGAAGAAGGAGTCTTACTCCTTTGTTGAAGAAAAAGTGGCTGGTGAAATGGATGGCAAAGTTAGGGTTTTTTTTTTTATGTTGAGGTAGTCTTTGTGGGTAAAAGACTAAAATGCCCTTACTAATTAAATTACCGAAATACATTTGATAACGAATTTGCCAAAATAATCTTCCTACTAATATTACTAAAATACTTTCTTGAAAAGACAAAATAACTTCTTTGTGAAAATACTCAGATATTCTCTTGGTAAAAATGACCAAAATACCCTTTTGCTCTGAAATACTGAAATTAAATAGCTTTAATAATTCAAAAATGATTAAAACTATTTAATTAAATAACTTAAAAATATGGGGGATTACAGTTACCTTATTTGGTATTCACTTCTCTCTATCTCTCTCCTCATCACATGGGTCCCTTCTTTTTTTTTCTCTCTATCTCTCTCCTATTCTAAATCCCCGTGCCAAAGCCCTACGTTTCATTTAAAATGGAACGGAGGAAATATATATATATATATATATATATATATATATATATATATATATATATATATATATATATATATATATATATATGACTTATTTTCATTTTCTTTAATGAAATGGCATTCCCCATGAAAATGATATAGGGATTTACGTAGGTGGAGATCAAAACCCCCTAACCTCTTAGGCTCTTACACCATATGATGTCATAATCTTACCACTAAACTACGTCTCTTATATGAAATCATATTCCAATTCCAACATCTCTTAAATAACTTATTCTCTTATATTAACATAAAAAAAATATGGGGTATTGTTCGGGCCCAAACACTAGTTTATTGTTACATCTTGCATCTTTGATAAAGAATTAAAAGGTCAAATTTCACCTTTTGTGATCAATGTATATATGAAAACTTAAACCCCATATATCACTAGTTTGTACCTTAATAAACATAATTGCTAATTATTTTATAGTGGATATGTGGATAACACTTACCGACTACCACCAACCACTATAAAAAAAAATAAGTAAATATAGTTTAATTTAGAAAACTAAGTAGATCAGATTGTGACCATTTCCCTATCTTTTTTGTCTATAATTATCCTTTTTGAATTATCCTTTCAGAACAAAATAATCTATAAATAGCAATAAAGTCCACTCCTCCCCCGCAAAAGCTGGCCTACCAAAAGAAACAACAACAAAAAGAATTATCCTCAAAAAAAAGAGTCAAGAGAGAGAAAGTGAAGATAATTAACATTATTAATTAGAGAGAGATTAAATTTAGCTTTGATAAATTTGATAAAAAAATTATAATGGCACAAACAAGTTCTGGGTTACAACTCCAAAGATCAGCTATTTCATTCAGACGTCAAGGCTCTTCAGGCGTTGTTTGGGACGACCGTTTTGTGTCTGGTGAAATTGCACGTCCTAAAGAGAGGTCTCAACATCGATTTTACTCGGGAGAATTGTCACGTCCAAACAAGGTAGCAGAACAACAACAACAAAAACAACGTTCACGTGTGCATGATGATGTAAAGGTTGATATGAATATGAACGTTAATCTTAGGCCAATTAAGACCGGTCGATCAAATCGGCCAGAAATTGTTGAACCGTCCTCTCCCGGTTTAAAGGTTGTGGGTGTTGTGGCGGGCTCGGTAAAACTCCCGGTGCCTCGAACCGTCCGGCCTGTTAGATCCCGGCCTAGGTAGTTTTGGGTTTTCTAATATTCCGAATAGAGTTGAGGCTATGTTATTTTCCCCTGGAGTTAGACGGCAATAACGAGGAAGATTTTGCAAGTGTCAACGAGTATCAATCTTTTATGCTATTTTTTTTTGGATTGTTTCATATTGGAGGAAAAAAGAAAGGTAGTTTTATTATTGGGTTTTTTTTTATTATTACATTTGCCCTTAATTTTTATTTGGGGTTGCATGGATGTAAATTTTTAACGTCCATGAGTTGTGAATATGTCTTTATGTTTTCTAGGAAGGTTGTTTACAAAGAGAAGTCGACATTCTTTTTTGTTGTGTGGCTTTCTTTATAATACTAATAATAAGAGTAGTTTATTTTAATTGTGAATGTTATTATAAGCATTATTATAAGCATTGTGATCTTATTTTATTTCTACAAGCATTGTGAATTTGTGATTTCGGTGCTAGAACTATTGCATGTTTACATGAAACTCAACATCGAAACAATATGACCCAATAAATAATCAAAGCATCTTTCCTCGAAAAAAGACAAATCAACGTCTCTGATAGTGATTGTTTTACCATCGCAAGCTCAACAACTATATAGAGTTTAAGATAGATTTTAGGTGAGAAGTATATATTCTTGAAATGTAAGCATCCATGTATGAACAACCCTTATGCACGCATGACCAAAAACTCATACTAGACTCTTTTATCTGGTGTATTTAGAGTTACAAAGGTAGTGATGTGGACAATATCTGATCTTCACTTTAGATATCACTTTTCACAAATTTTTTATCAATTAAGTTAGGTGTCATTCACATAGTATAATAGTGTTATCATACCTAATTCTGACACTAACTAGCGAGAAAGCTATGGTCAAACAAATTTCAAACTGCATTATATTAGAGAAATGCCTCAATATTAGCCTCCTTTTGATTGAGAAAGGAATGCCCTTTTTATAAGTCTTGAAAAATATCGATAACACTCTAAGAAGGTGTATTTCTTAATTCTTAATTTACTATTGATTCTTGAACATCCATTTATTAGCTCTCCAACCTAGCGAGGAATTCAATATTCTTAGTTGTTAATCTCTATTATATAAGCCAAGGGGGGAGCTATGGTGTCCCCCTTTAAAAAGACTTTTTAACCCTTCATCCAATAAAAATACTTACCTATTAAGATTTTGAAATTTTCCTCAATTATAGTCCTTCCTAATTTAAAATATGTATATCAAAAGAAGTTCAAAATAGCTAAAATAAACTTTCATAAAAATATGTGTAGTGAAAGAAAAAATTTATTATTGAAGAACAAATTAAAATAATTAAAGCAGTTTTCAATTACAAAATCAAAAACAAAAATTTTAATTTTACCTAAACTTTGAAATGCAATAACAATATCAACATCCATTAACAAGTAATAAAAATACCAAGAAAACAACTTCTTCATCAAATAATTTTTATATTTCGTATTTACACCAAACGATATTCAATTAGAACTAATGATGATTGTAAATTACATTCTTCAAAATTACACTTAAATGAAATTTAATGATAACCGCCAAAATCATCCACGCACGCATCGCGTGCAAAGAAAACTAGTTATTACTTATAATAAGAGATCACACTTGAAATCTTACAATTAAGTTATACTACCATTCAAGTTCTTTACAATAAAGCCTTTTATTGTTTTAGTACTTATATAGTATAGATCTGGAAATTGATCATTTTATTGGCGTGTTACAGTGTTAGTCGTATAAAAGTACAACTTAGGATAAATACAACACATGAAATAGATAGTTTGTGGACTTCATATAAATAAAAATCAACTTCAATCACTAAAGATCAATGAATTTGTTGGTTCGTTTTAACTACTTTTTTATATCACTTTTTTGAAATAACTACCTTTATATTTTTTATACTACCTCCGTCTCAGAATAGTCTGAACACTTTCCTTTTATGTTTGTCCCAAATTACTTTGAACACTTCCATTCTTGGCATGGTCCAACCATTAATATATTATTTCTTTTACCTATTTTTGGCCCACACTCTACCATTTATCAATAAAAAGTTACCCAACTTTCTCTCTCCTCTAATAAAAAATACCCCACCAACTCTTATGACATCTACTTTTTAAATAAAATAACATTTGATAACCACACAACAACTTATCACATTAAACTACGTGTCCCAACAAGTTTCTGGGACGGAGGGAGTATTTAACAACATTTCTTGGTTTGAAGTTATTGGTTTTACTACCTTGTGACGTATTCCATCCAACTATCCATTAGGTGGGGTCCACATTAGTGTTTTTGCACCATTTTGAAACTCTCCTTCGATTGTTTTTATTAATTTCAACCCCATTCTTCCTTCTTCAATTATTTTTCTAGATTATCTTCAAACAATCTCTTAAAATGTTAATTGCAAATTTCTAGGTAATTTTTGTTGCGCTGCAGGAGAAGATTATAAACAAATTTCAACCAAGCTAGGTCAGAATGTTCTTTTAATTTTGTGGATTAGGGTTGTTAGCAAATTGGGGTATTGTAAATTGGGGAGGTTTTGCGAAATTAGGGATATCTGATTGGGACTGAATTGTGCCTAATTGCATGACTATTGAGGTAAAGTAAAGCTTTGATTTATTTTACTCCTCCATAGTGCACTGTCATCTCCCTCTACTACATTAATTAAAATACAATACAATTCTGCTCCACATATCTACGATTAATTTAAGCGTAATTCCATTTGAATTGGAAACCCTAATTAATAAAAACTTCAATATGTAAGAACTCTAATTTTGAAAATTGAAACTTAAATATTACCTTGAGTAGCTAAAATTAGCTAAAAAACCCGACTTTAAATTGAAGTGAAAACCCCATATTCATATTTTTGGAGATTAATTTTAAGAAGTTTTCACAAATAGTCTTTGAATTTGGATGAATAGGTTTTAGTTGCAGGAAAATCAAGTGCAATATGTTCGAAAACAGTTCAAAAACTCGAGTGGGCCTCACTTAAAAGAATATTGAAATCTATTTGTGGGTAGCAAAACCAATATTTGAGGAACAAGAAAGGTAGTCAAAAAACAAATAAAAAGGTACCAAATTTAATACTGTAATTAAAAATATCATAGATAATTTTCCATAAAAAAATCAAAATTAATTAATTTTAACTTTAAGGATTACTACTATAATTAATAATATAATTAAATTTAGGAAAAATTGACGATAGAGTCTCAACTTTGGGTGATAAGTAATTTCCAAATGGTCTGAACTATTGATTAACCTGTGTAGGTTCTAACTTTAGGGGGTCTTAACTTTTAGCGGGCGTTAGTGACTTGAAACTGGTTTAATAAGTCATAACTTGTAAAACTTAGGTCACACTAGAAGGGTTAATTGATGGAGGGAAGTATGAACTAGGTGAGATTTTAAAAAAAATCGTCAGTTTTAAGTCACCGAGGCCCGCTAAAAGTTAAGACCCTTCAAACCTTTTAAAAATTATCGCCCAAAGTTCAGACTCTATTGTCAATTTTTCCTTAAAATTAATTAAAAATAATTTCAATTCATACTCGTTCAAACCTCCTGGGCTCTTCTTTCCAAACTTTTCGCAAATTCGTGTTTTTTCTGCTCTGCTTCGATCGAACGAAGGTTATTTTCTCTCTCCTAGTCTCTTACGTCTACCATTGATTGATGTTTTCTGTTCATGATCTTCAATAAATTTAGCTGGTAAATTTTGATTTATCGTAATTGCGTTTAATCTTTACCCCTAATATTTGAATTTTTTGCTCTTAAATTCGCATGATAAAATTTGCATAACTTAATTATTTCCTTCCGTTTTCAGATTGATCATGTCATTTTTCAGAGGAATTTCAACTCTATCGAAGCTGCGATCTCGAGTTGTAAGTTTTTGCTAAGTTTTTCGGTTAGAAATTGTTGTAATTTGCAGTAATTTCTGACATGCAGATTGTTTTTATTCACTCTATTTTTTAGAAATTTTCTTCTATTTTTGCAGTATATTTTGAATTTATTTGCATATTTTGTTAATGTTGAATCAATTTTCATAAATTTGATCTAAATGTTTTTATACTTGCAGGGCCAGCAATCATGTCTAAGCAGTTCAGTAAGATGGATTCAGATGCAAAGTTCCTCTAACCTTGTAATTTTCTCTCTGTTTCTGTTTGTTTTAATTATTTATAGCTATGCGAAATCGAGGAAAATTATACCGTATTTGTTAGGATAGATTTAGGAGTATTTCCTAGCAAGCTTTGCCATTGCATCCGCTACCTTGTTGTGACTTGTGAGCTCTATCCTGGAACAAAATCTGAGTACCTGGGAAGGAGGTGCCAACAACCTACAATCACATTTCCATAGTGCCACCCTTAACCAGCTCTCCCTGCTCAATCTCCCACAGAAGGAGAACTCTTGCCTGCACTGCATTTTCCTTAGTAAAGGGCAACTTCTTGCACTGTGCCAAATACTGGAGGTTTTTTAGCATAAAACCCCCACAGTCAGAACAATCAGCTTGAGTTGGTGCACCATCCACCATCCCTATAGTCCAATCTGCTCCCCAATCTGATTTATGGTGTTTCAGATAATCCACCAAGGGATGAACATGACGCTCATATTTATTTGCTCTAAACTTCATGGAGTCAAAAATGTAGATGTGCTTCTCTGCAGCAACAACAGCGATGCAAAAGAAGTGCTCTGAATCAACTACACCTATGAGAACTTTTTTTTGTCTAGGTTCAACTTATGCTTCATCTTATCAGGACTATTCTGGAAAACATTCCTATTCAAGCGCATCAACAAATTGAGAATCCTGTCCAAAATTTTGTTAAGGATGGAGCAGAAAGGTCCAGTTAACGATGTGTCCAAACAACTTTCCTGTTTATAATAGTCATCAAGAGGTTTGTTGAAGGAAATATTGTTCTTCAACATCGCTTCAGAGATTTTCCTACCCGTCTTATTGAAAGTCTGGTACATCTTCAGCTCATCCTCATCATTATCCTTCAACCCAAGATCCTGGTACATTTCAGTTTATCTTCAGAAGACTCATATTCAAGCTTTCGAGAAAAAGCTAGCGAAACAAGATAAGATTTCAAGGCATCAGAAACTCTAGGAATGATTATATCAATTTTGTCCTTATTTTTTTGGGTAAAGACTTGGGTCCAGTGCTTTTGATTCTTAGAACTATGTTTATCATCGGACATTAGTGACCTTAAATCATCCTTCAGTGCTATCACCAATTCATAATTTCCTTTGTCAACACACGAATCCTTGTCACCACACGAGGTCAAGTCACGTGGTGACAAGGATTCGTGTGGTGACAAAGGAAATTATGAATTGATGAGAGCACTCAAGGATGATTTAAGGTCACTAATGTCCGATGATAAGCATTGTTCTAAGAATCAAAAGCACCGGACCCAAGTCTTTACTCAAAAGAATAAGGACAAAATTGATATAGTAATTCCTAGAGTTTCGCGGCCTTGAAATCTTATCTTGTTTCGCTAGCTTCGTCTCGAAAGCTTGAATATGAGTCTTCTGGAAACAAACTGAAATGGAAGCCTGTCCCCTACCACGATATTGGGTTGAAGGATAATGATGAGGATGAGCTGAAGATGTACCAGACTTTCAATAAGACGAGTAGAGAAATCTCTGAAGTGATGTTGAAGAACAATATTTCCTTCAAAAAACCTCTTGATGACTATAATAAACAGGAAAGTTGTTTAGACACATCGTTAATTGGACCATTTTGCTCCATCTTTGAACAAAATTTTGGACAGGATTCCCAATTTGTTGATGCGCTTGAATGAGAATGTTTTAATAGACCTGATAAGATGAAGCATAAGTTGAACTTTGACAAAAAAAAAAGGTTCTCATAGGTGTACTTGATTCAGAGCACTTCTTTTGCATCGTTGTTGTTGCTGAAGAGATGAACATCTACATTTTTGACTCCATGAAGTTTACAGCAAAGAAATATGAGCGTCATGTTCATCACTTGGTGGATTATCTGAAACACCATAAATCAGATTGGGGAGTAGATTGGACTATAGGGATGGTGGATGTTGCACCAACTCTAGATAGATTGGACTATAGGCCAGAAGAATGACGTTCCCGTTTTGTTGAAATATTTAGTGAGTTTGAAAAGAATGTTGTTCTCCTGAAGAACAACAGGTTTGAAAAGAATGACGTCCCTGTTTGACTGACGATTGATGGATTCGAAAAGATTGACGTTTTCAACATCAAGACAAAGAAAATTACGGGTTCGAGAAAAATGGCGTTCCCAATTTATTGAAATATTTGGTGAGTTCGAAAAGAATGGCGTTCTCATCAAGAAGAAGAAGAAAAATTGGCGGGTTCGAAAAGAATAGCGTTCCCATCGATATATCTGTTTAATTTAGGAAATATTATCTCTAAATAAACACTTCTAGATAGATAGGTTTAGGAAATACTCCTAATCTATCCTAACAGTATTACATGAATTATAGATTTTTGTGACAATATCGAAACACGGAGAGAGAGCATTGTATAGCAATATCATTTTAGGTTAAGCCTTTTCTTGCTTAAGTTAACTTTAAAAGATGATTGTGATAATCGTCCTGTTTCTGTTTTCTGAGAGGGAAAAATTTATGTTACATTATTGATGTGTTAAGGATATTGATTAGTTGTAGGAAAAAAATGTAAAATGACCACATTGTGTTGTATGTCAGAGGAGAATTAGGTGGTTGGTTTAGCCTTTCTGCCTATCAAAGGGAACTTAATGTCAACATGATATTGATGATACTTCATCGAGTCTGAAAGTTCTTTGTGTTGCGGTTACTGTGACGTATTTTTAATGATTTTTGTATGATCGACAGGACCTTCGTTCAGAGTTACAAGAATTGATTCCTGAACAACAGGTTTGTTTGCGCATTTAATATCGTTGTCGCTTCTGTAGTAGTTATCATTATCTAATAGTGTTGTTATTATATAATTTTTTCTGTTTAAAATTGTCGCTCAATGTAATAATTATCTCTAGAAAGTCTAAAGCTATTGTGAAAAAAGCATTGTTATTTTTTGAGGAATTGAGCTAGGCTTTTAGCGAATAGTTGATAATTTTTTCTAAAATGATATTTTGTTTGATTTCAAATTTGTTGATATTCTAGTTACACAAATGTAGTTCACATATATAAAAATCTCATCATGGACATTTAATTGTGTTGTTTTTATTTTCTTTTTCTGTAGGAACGACTGAAGAAGATAAAGAAAGAATATGGAAATGTCCAGCTGGGGAATATCAATGTTGACATGGTACTGGCTTGATTATATATTCACAATCTGTCATCATTATCTTTGTTACTTTGACTTTCACAATTGTCAAGACACGTTAGAACTTGAAAGTACTTCACAATAATATGGATTTGTCAATCTTTCTTATGTTTTTGCAAGTTTTCATGGATAATGTCCTAGTATTCATTTCCATTCGAGGGGTCAGGTGACACGGTATGGTTGGCTATACTGGAGTGTCCGAGTAACAAAGATAATGTTATATCTGCATTCATATCTCCTTAAGTCAATGCATCTTACCATTGTTGCTATCTGATACAGAATTATTGCGATAGAGTATCTTACCATTGTCCCTTTCTCATATAGAATTAATGTAATAGGTATTGGGCGGAATGAGAGGAATGACTGGTTTACTTTGGGAAACTTCCTTACTTGACCCAGAAGAGGTATAGTACTTCTCACTTGCTTTCTAAATTTTAGTTCCTTCCAGATAATTGAGCATGATTTCATGTAAATATGTTTTATTGATGATGTTACGTGTTTAGGGTATTCGGTTCAGGGGTTTGTCTATACCTGAATGCCAGAAAGTTTTACCCGCTGCAAGTGCTGGTGCAGAGCCATTGCCTGAAGGTCTTCTTTGGCTTCTTTTAACCGGAAAGGTATATAATTTGTCTTATACTTACAGGCTGTAGGCTTGTTGAACTCCTTACCCTTTGTTTCGTTTGGTAATCCATTATTCAAAAGATTTGAGCTTTACTTGGGTCTTTGTTTTGTGATTTTTTTCTCCCCAAGGTGATGCATAATTGAACCTTAAGATCTATAAGTAAAAATATCTAGTTTTCTGCTTTGACGTGATGCAATTATCTCACTCTGGCCAAAGAAAGTTGTTCTTTCTCCATTGGTCCTAACATGTATGTCCGAGGTTTTGAAGACTCAATTTGATCTTAATATCTCTGTTTGACATTTTATGTGGGAGAAGGTTGACTGTGTTATGTCTAAGTCTTAAAGTTTAAAAGTTGTAATTTGGATATCGTTTTCGGCATATTAGACTTGGAAATTACTTGTTGATATTTTCTTAATTATTGTTTCCAATGGGCGTCCTTAATTTTGTAGTGCAAAATAAAGATATCACGCTAAGTTTCTCTTCTCAGTTGAGGTGGGAATCTCTTTTGAGAAACGGGATATTATATATGTGCAAACTCCTCCGAACCGTGCTAAATCATATGCAAACTTCTCTGTCATCTTAGGTGTAGTCTGTAATCAATGTAGCTAGTAGAATATTACAGGCTGAGAATTGAGATGATTCCACTATTCTGCTATTTTTTTTTTGATGTAGCTATACCCTGATGTGTTTCAAATCCTTGTTTCTTTTGCCATATGCTACATTTTAGCTTCTTTTGAAATTTCATTTGTTCTATCTTGCTTTTTATCAATTTAGGTACCTAGCAAAGAGCAAGTAGATGCTCTATCAGCAGACTTACGAAAACGTGCTTCAATCCCAGGTTCACTTTTTCACTAAGAATCAATCCTAGATTTTTGGCCAAACTATCCTTGCATTGTTGATGCTTCTTTTGGTTTGCTTCTTGTTTCGTAAAATATCATTTGTTATGTGTATATTGAATTCTTTTTTAGCATTGGTTGTTAATTTAAGGTTTCTGGTAACTGCAGACCATGTCTACAAAACAATTGATGCTCTACCTATTACGGCTCATCCAATGACTCAGTTTTGCACTGGTGTTATGGCCTTACAGGTATTGATTCTTTATTATACATGTTCCCTCTTATTTTACTATACATACTACTCTACTAGCTGTATTTTTTCTGTGTTTCTGATTGGTTCCCGTTGCTGGTTCTCGTGGCAATGCTTTTGTTCATTATTTTTAATGTGTAGAATTTTCTTTTATTCCTAGATGATAGTTTTTGAAGCTATTCCCTATTCTTTAGTTTCTCTGTCGTTCTCTTAAACACGATCTTACTGCATTGCTTTACTGAAAGCCTCCAACTAATGACATGATCTGGTTCATATCCCTTACGAGTTGTATGATGTTGAAGCTAGACAAAAGTTGCTGATAGATTGCAGCTTATATATAAATTCTTGTTTTTTTGTTCTTCAGACTCAAAGCGAATTTCAGAAGGCATATGAGAAAGGGATCCATAAGTCGAAGTGAGTTTTTTCCTTGTGATGGTTGTACTTTATGTGTTGTTGTTTCTTCATCTAGTCAAGTGCTAAGGCCTAAGGGTGATCTTGATTCCAGGTTTTGGGAGCCAACATATGAGGACTGCCTTAGTTTGATTGCTCAAGTTCCTGTTGTTGCAGCTTATATTTATCGGAGGTCAGCAAATTTTCTATTAGTCATTTAGAGATGGTGATTGATGGATGTAAACAGTTACATTTAGGTGGCTTTTTTTTCCTTTTGTTTTTCTTGTAAGAAGGTTAAACTAACATTAAATTATCCGGAAATGGGAATTTGTACATATCTCCATGTTCAGGGATATACAATTTGTTCTTAGAGTGCATATGTTCATTGAATTGGTGGTTTTACTGTGTAGAAGATAGCTTAATAAGCAAAAAGATTAGAAAAATTAGAGTTGAAGCTCCAGGATTTTTGTATTGTAGAGTAACGGTGTATTGTAGCATAGGACCCATTGTTTTGTAACATGCGAAGAAGGGGGTTGGGAGCGCTAGGCGTTTTTCATAAATTTTAATGTAGTCTAGATAAGACCATTTTACTTGGTGACACACTTCCTTATTCTTGGAATAAATTTCAAGGAGCTCAATTTAATCTATTAGTGAATCCTACCCCCCCCCGCCCCGCCCCCGAAAAAAGATTAAAAGAGAAAGACAGGATTAATAAGCAAAGGAAGCGCACAGAAAGAAGAGAAAAAGAGTTTAGGTGTCTTTTGTACATTGAAATTGATTTCCTAGTCCATATTGCTGGAAATTAATAATGGCTCTTAAAAAAGGATAGTGAAGGTATAGAGATTTTTAGGTGGGAACTGTAAAAGTTGTTCTTACCTCCTGCAATTTTTGCTGCCTGTTTATTGTCAATTGATCCATTTGGGTGGCTGGACATAGTGTGAAGGTGGTTCGTCATGGTTTTGTTGGTTTATCAGCTGAATATCCTTTTTTTTTTACTTTTTTTTTTCTCTGTTGAAGGATGTATAAGAATGGACAAGTCATACCGCTGGATGACTCCCTTGATTATGGTGGAAATTTCGCACACATGTTGGGATTTGATAGCCCTCAGATGCTTGAGCTGATGCGGCTTTATGTCACAATTCACAGGTCATCATCGGTCAGAATGTTTACATGCTATGTGCATTATTAGAATATACTTCAGTTTAGATAAAATGTTCTTCTCCGATCTTGCAGTGATCATGAGGGTGGAAATGTTAGTGCACACACTGGCCATTTGGTAAGTTTCTGATAAATTATCTTTGTTTATCCTTGGCTTTCATTCAGTTTGCTACTGCATTAATGGTCGTTTTTTTGAGCTCATTTCGAGAAAAACTAAGATAAAGAACACGCTGCATCTTGTCGCAAATAATTGAACATTGGAATTCTGACCAGTTCTTACCACAATGTAGGTGGGTAGTGCACTTTCAGATCCTTATTTGTCATTTGCAGCAGCATTAAATGGTTTGGCTGGCCCACTCCATGGATTAGCCAACCAGGTATAATATATTGTTGCATCGCTTTTCATCTTCTTTGATTAATTGGTTGATCCTACATAATAATACATCATTAGCTGTGCTCAAAACCTATTGGTTATGTACATCTTGTGGAATCAGTTTCCTGGTAGATTTTCCCTCTAATCCCTCCACATTTCTCTGATATTTGTGGACCTTAATAATCCTTTACTGAATATGTTGTGCAACATCATGTCACTTTGTCAATAAATTGCTTCAGTTTCTTTTTGGCTTTTTTTTTTGTGTTTTTCTCCTTTGAGAGGGCCCGGGGGGGGGGGGATTTGTATCTTGTTTTGCAATCTTATAAGTTTTCTTCCTGCTTCTGATGAGATGCCTTTGTATGTTATGACCATAATAAGCTGTAGACTTGAGGGCTTGAATTTCAGTTCCTACGGCCAGATGTCGTTGCAGCTCTAATATGAATGTTTTTACTCTTTAGTCATGCCACGGAACAAGTTGAATTATCCCAAAAACATATTCACATATGTTCTTTGCTGGTAATGGTGGCTGTCTTTTCGTCTGAGAGTCAGTGCCCATTTGCAGTTCATATAATAAAAATGGAGCTATTGCTAAGTTTGATTTATTATCTATTCCCCCCAATATTTATTATGCTTGGTCTCATTGCCTAAGCTGTCTAGCAATGGTGGTCGTCTTGTGTTCATGTTCGACTAATTCTTGTTTCAGGAAGTCCTGCTGTGGATTAAATCAGTTATTGATGAATGTGGAGAGAACATCTCGACGGAGCAGTTGAAAGATTATGTTTGGAAGACACTAAACAGTGGCAAGGTAAATCGATATATTATTGGTATAGTCATTGATCAATAGTGATGTCTCGTCCAACTTATTGATCTACTATATAAGATTTATTTATATAGAAGAAGCACTAACCTCTCATTTGTCCAGACATTCGCAAGTACTCTTGTACAGGTGTACTACTACCCATCTATATATATTAAATGGTTTGTTATATACATAACCTTTTTTCTTGACTTTATCTAGATCTTCAAATGGTTACTATGTCTTATGGCAGTAGCTTAGAACACTAAAGTTTTTGGTGATATTAGACTTCAAAACTCTTAATTTCTGTATATTACTCAATCCAAGTTTATGCTGAAATTATGTTGGATGTCCCTGTCACTATCTAAGGACACTCGGTTCCACATTTAGGTTCATGGTTTTTTTTAAAATAAGAGCAACCTTTAGTCATGTAGAATTTCATACTCATTTTATAGATTTTCAAATATATAGGTTGTACCTGGATTTGGTCATGGAGTTTTACGGAAGACAGATCCAAGATACACATGCCAAAGAGAATTTGCGTTGAAGCACTTGCCTAAAGACCCATTTTTCCAATTGGTATTTTTTCTTAAATAATTCCATGTCCTTTCTTGACTTGAAAACATTCGAGATAAATTTGTCTAAACATTTGTACAGGTGTCAAAGTTGTACGAAGTGGTGCCTCCTATTCTTTTAGAGCTTGGAAAGGTAGTTGATGGCCTATTCTTAGTATTGATGCAATGCTAGTTCTTCGTAGATTTTGCATGAGTTCAATTATATGTTAAATTATTGTCTTTTGGATCTTGTAGGTAAAGAATCCATGGCCTAATGTTGACGCTCATAGTGGAGTTTTGCTGAACCATTATGGTTTGACAGAAGCAAGGTATTTTTTTGGTATGATTCATTGTATTCCAATTGTTATTCAATTTCCTTAAAATGCAACTAAATGTCATCCTCTTTGACAGATACTATACGGTTTTGTTTGGGGTATCAAGGAGTCTTGGAATATGCTCACAGGTTTGTTCATGAATTTTCGAGATTTTTTGATTTCATTGTACATTATCGATTCTAATTCTTCATAACTTACTGAATTTATCTTATCACGTAGCTAATATGGGACCGAGCTCTTGGCTTGCCGCTAGAGAGGCCAAAGAGTGTCACTATGGAATGGCTTGAAAAGTTTTGTAAAACAAGAGCATAAACATTGATGACATATCAACTTACTGTTGTTCTTCGTCGAATCTACAATAATATAGTTTGAGGGACAAGAAGAGTTCTATTTTTGGAAATGAGAGATAAGCTAGGACTCAGAAACTTTGTTTTCTTCGTCTCTTGCACAAGGTTTGCGTTTTATATTCTTCACTTGTAAATAATTTGTATGGTTTCTTGATCAAAACCGATAAAGAGTATTCATTTACGAACAGTAATAGATTTTTGCAGATCTAATGTAATGGTGTGTGTTTGGCTCTGCTGAAAGCCTCAAACTTGTAAATATGCCTGTTCATAAATCTTTCAGCCACTTAAGAGTGTGACTAATAGTTTTGCCACTAAAGAATAAAGATAGCTTTACTTTTATTAATCACGTCATTATACAGATGGACATTTATAATCCCATTAGGTTGTTTAGGGTTCAAGGTTAATACTGACTTCTATTTAATGGACGATTCAGTCTATAAACCATATGGTTGCAAGGGAAGAAGTTTCTTTAGCACATAGCATTACGATTTCTTATAACATGACACTAAATTTTTAATAAAGATAAAGACAGCAGATGGGCTTATGTGAAAGAAAAGGTCAGATTTGTAGATAATAAACAGTTTAGAAATCCTTGAACCCTAGTATTATTCATTAATTGAACAGGGTTGAAAAACTAAATCCTAAGAGTAACCTACTTTCGATTGAATAAACTACTATACAATTTTTTTTTAACTTAAAGACCTCATTTGATACATTTAATTTTAATTTTTCAAATTATATTTTTGTATGTCAAAGAATTGAATGATCCAATTGATATTTTAAAAAGCATGTATTATTTTTCATGTATTCTTTCACCAATATTTATTTGTTAATGTTTCTACATAAATGGGTGAAAACAAGTTATTATTGGGTAAATGGGAAATTAAAGAATACTTGAGGAAAAGGGTGAGAAGGAAAGTCATGCTTTCAGAAAATTCACATTCATTAGGATTTAGGAGCAACTTATATATGCGAAAATGAAATTGGAAAAAACGACCAGGCACTAGAATGGATAATAAAACTAAAACGAACCAAGGGAAAATTTCGCTAAAACCTTAGAACACTAAAATAGAGTTAGTGACACTATAGTCGAATCTTACAATGAAAACGGATACATGAGTAGATGACATATTTATTTATTTTAAAAAAGGGATGATATGTGTAATCACGATTTAATCATAGATCAACAACAAAAAAAATCACTCATAAAACATGGGTGATACTCATTAATCATAACTCGTTAATAGAGGCACACATATCGGCTAAACATAGTATTAACCTTTTTTTTTTTTTGAGGGGAACATAACATTAAGCTTAACAACTCAGTGAACAATTATAGATTATTACAACCTATTAATAGTTCAATTACAAGTTAACTACTCCCTCCGTCCCAAAATATAATTCCCATTTTCATTTTGAGTGTTCCAAAATATAATTCTCATTTCTATATTTAGTTCCACATTTTTCCTTAATTTGTCTAGAAAAACCGTGTCCCATCATTTATTTGCTTCTTGAATTTTGTTTTTTGCTTTGTTTATTCAACCCAAATGTTACAATTAATGTTCTTTCACCAATTATTCTCCATTATCTCTCCTAAAATCATCATTTCCCATACAACATTTATTTAAATAAACCAAAAGTCTTTATTATCCCTCTTAGATTCTACTTGCATAAATTACCGTGAAAAAAAGGGAAATGAGAACTATATTTTGGGACGGAGGGAGTATCAAATAACTGGGATACAAGCCGAACCCAACAAGGGGACAACCTTTTAAAATATTAAGATTGTACTAATTAGACTATGTTTTTTTGGACTGAATTAATGGAAATTCAGTTAAGTTAGTTCTCTCTCATAGTTTTAATTTAGTTCAGTTCAATTCAGACAAGTTAAATTAAGTTTAATTCAATTTAGACAAGTTAAGTTAAGTTCAGTTCAAAAAAACAGACCTTTATTAGGTTATTATCATATCCGTACAATGGATTTAAGTGAGTTACTATAAAAGTAAAATTCTTATATGGACCTGGTCCACACTAAATTAGTGTGGACCTAATGCTAATTCATTTATTTATGAAAAAAAAGGGTCACTATATAAATAAATATACATAAAAATTGAGTAGATATAGATTCTAAAGTTTAACTATGTAAAAAAAAAAAAAAGGTTCTTATGTCACAAACCGAAAATTTGATCATGATAAATAATATAAGAAAGAGTGACTATATTAAAAAAAAATGGTCACTATGAAAAAAAGTAACCGTTGTAGTGTAACTTAAATTTTTTTAAAAGGTTATCATATGGAAAAAAAAAAAGGATCACTATGTTTAATAAGTGTCTTTGATCCACAATAATATTAGTATGGACCAGGTCCACGCAAAACTAACTCACTATAAAATATCCAAAGTCGTGTCGAATGAAATGACGTGGCTAGTCTCCATGTCACACGTAAAAACCAACTTCCATGCTAATATTTGGACCATATTAAATAATAATTCTGTAATCCTCAATGTACGAATTTCAGGTAATGACGGATAATGCCACTGTCTGTGGTGGTGTGGGCTACAGTCCTTGGCAGTGTAATCTGCTTTTTCTGTGTTTTGTAACTCTCTATTCATATTCATACTCCTTCACTTTTCTTTCTCTCTCTAAATTTTGTTGTAAATTTCTTTCTCTCTCTACTTTTTCCGACCTCTGAAAATGGCGATTGGTAGTGCTATTTCCACCTTAGAATCTGCTCCAATTACTGGTACATGCTTGTTTATTTTCTCTTGTTTTCATTTTAGTGTTTTTTTTTTCATTTTTTTTTGTAGAATATTGTTTGCGTTAAATTTTTTTTTTTTTTTCAATTTGTAGGTTTGAGGGTTTCTAATGGTGATGATGTGATGCATTTGCCGAAAAGCCGTACAGCCGTACTTTGTTGCAGGTACTTTTTCCTATTTTTAAGTTAAATTGTACTTTTTTAAAAAAAAATTTGTTGTTGGGGAGTTTAATTTTAGTTTCCATTTGTATGTTGATCATGTTTCAACTTCGGTTGCTATTTAGAGAGAATTTTTCATAAAATTCTTAGTTTAATTTACTGAATTTTTTGTCTTGTGGATTGTTGACAACTTGTGTTCTTCATTTAGGGCTAGTAATCAAGTTATGGTCGGTTTTGGTTCATTTGTTGGCCCATTTTGGGCGAATTGACGGATTAGATAGCGAATTAGGTAACACTGGTTGCAAAAAAAAAAAAAAACGGAGGTGACTTCAATGCAGCTGTAGATCGAATGAAAAACTTGAAAGATATTCATCCCTATACTTGGGGAACCATGCCTATGCTTGATCGGTGTGCCAATTTTCAGTAGCATTAGGGGAAAGAAATTCGAAGTGATACGAGTGCATAGAGAGAGATTTGGTGAATAGAGGGCAGACCTGTAATGTTTGTGGCTTCATGACCTAGCTTAGTATAATTTGGAGCTTCCAAGTGTTAGTATTGGAGTACTCATGGAGCCAAGGGTCCAAGTTTAATCTAGTTTTCAAATTGCAACAAGTTATATGGACTCATCATATCACTAAAGGTATCTCTATTGGGCACTCAACACTATGGGATGCATACAGATTTTTGATTCTTAAGCTTCTTCTTCTCACTCCAATAACTATTTATATGAAAGTAGGATTCCTTATGTAAATCTAATCTTATTTCATTTTAACTTGTTTTCCTTATTTAAACTTATCTGGCTTTGTATGAGAACCAATTTGAACTTATTGGTCCCTATATGAACTAATTTAAGTTGTGAATTGTAGTATTTGAACTTACTGACCTCAATCCGACCTTATATGTATGTATTGGCCCTTATTTGATCTTACTTGTCTTGAAGCTAACTCCCTCTTTAGTTGGTCCACTTTGGCTTGTGACATTGGCCAACATACAACTGTGACCATTAATTATCTGTAATTTTTTTTATTAGTAAAGATTACAAGTTGATATTATGAAGATATACACTTGCTGCACAAAGTCAAAATGGAACAAATAAAAAAGGAGTAATTTAATTAAATTTATAAGAAGAAAACCTTAATTTGAGCTATGGTCAATTAGTCATGGAAATTTGTCATGAAATTGTCCAGAATCTAGCTCTTCGACACATATTGATGTCCTACACTTTAGCTGATAGTAAGTAATGCAGGTATATCTGGTTGCCTTTTGAAATTGCTTTGCTTGCATGTAAACACAAGATCTTACCCAAATCAAGCATATCTGGTTGCCTTTTGAAATTGCTTTGCTTGTATGTAATCACAAGATCTTACCCATATTTTTTTAACAGCCTCAATTGGGTTGGAGTTGTTATTGCAATGTCTAGCAGTAGTACTCGTACTTTGTTTTGATGACAACTGAACATTCTATAACATGATGTTCATTGGTTTCTGCAATAGTTTAGTGTCTAGCATTTGCATATGTCATGTGCAGCATGTTATTTCCTTTTTAAAATATTTTTCTTTTGAAACAACAACAGCAAAGCTTAGTCTCAAAATGATCTGGGTTAAGGAAGCATCCGTGAAAAGTGTAACATAGGCGTCCACTGCCACTTCTGTTATCATATGAAACAATTAGTTATTGGTGCAGTGGTACACATCGTTTGTCATTTAGTGCTTTTTTAACTAGCTCTCATAGTGCTGCATTATCCAGTGCTAACATCGTAATCTTTTGATAGCGAGCTGATTTTCGTGTTCTCTGTCAGGTTATTACCACAGGAGATGGGTACCTCTCAAAGGATATTTCATTGTGCCGGAGTGTCAATGGATAGCAGTTCTAACTCTAATACAAAAAAGAACTTGATAGTTGGAAACTATTTCCTTGGTTCTTCCAAAGAAGAACCGTTATTAAGTCAACCACTGAAAAAGCATCCAATTCCAGTGAGAGCGTTACTGACTTCTAATACTCCTGATGTGTCTACAACACCTTTTATTGGTGAGGAGAAAATAGGAGTGTTGTTGTTGAATCTTGGAGGCCCAGAGACTTTGGATGACGTGCAGCCTTTCTTGTATAACCTTTTTGCAGATCCGGTACTTGACTCTCTTTACTGTATGTTTTGTATTTACATGGTTGTTTGTGGTTTCTACTGTCCCCCATTGAGTTCATATCTCCTCCAGTGCTAACAAGAACTTTAATAATGCATGTCAAACTAATAGTGTCATTTGCTGACATGAGTTCGTACTTCATAGTTCATACCTCTTATTGATTGTTTGTTAGTATCTTCTTCAACATCAATTTTGTTGTAGAACTTATGATATCATGTAGCCATGAAACGAGCCACTTTTCTGTCTCCCTGTCTTACACGATTATGATATAATGGGTATTACAAATCTAGTAGACCAACTTGTGAATTTATATTAACTATATTGGTACAGAGAACTTGAGACCAAAGAAGCTGACAATTTAAGCTTGTCTGGTTTTGCTTCTTATTGGATCTACACTTCTACCTGAAGGAGAAGAGCGAGGATTTGACATTTGTTACTTATTGGTACTTCTGAAGGAGCTAATTGCTATTCTAACCCTTCTTGAGAGATTACATCCACAAATGCAAACTTTATGGCTATGAGATATTTCTCATCAGCATTGAAGTATTGTTTTTATATTCGTTGCTGCTGGTCATATGGATAGGGATGAACCTTGGGATTGAGAAAAACAAGAAAACTCTACTAGATAGGGGCATCAGCGAAGTTTTAGACGAATGACAGCACTTATAAGGCCATTTGGAAGGTTATTGCTTATGGTTGCATGATTATAAATGCGTGATTTCTGTTTTTTGTTCCTTTCCAAGTGCACATTGTCCTGTTCTTATTTTTCTTCCTCTTATTGGATTTTGTTATGACAATGTTTCTTGTCATATCCTCTTAGTTTTGTTGGTTCCCTGACCAAGGAAATTGAACAGGACATCATTAGATTGCCAAGACTATTCCGATTTCTACAGAAGCCCCTTGCTCAATTTATTTCTGTTGCAAGGGCTCCCAAGAGCAAAGAAGGTTATGCTTCAATTGGCGGTGGCTCTCCTCTTCGGCAGATAACAGATGCACAGGCATGTTACTGTCTCATTATTTTTGGTTGATATTTTTTTTGCTCTTTCGAAGAGTTGAATTTATAAAATCATAGTGGCTGCAAAAAGGCATCTGATTCTTTCAACCTTTTTTTGTCTGACACAAACAAGTTGGGCTTTCATGGAATCATAATAGATTGCTTACCGGTTTCCAGGCTGAAGAGTTACGGAAGGCTCTTTCTGCAAAAAATGTTCCAGCAAAAGTGTATGTCGGTATGCGTTATTGGCATCCATTTACTGAAGAAGCAATTGAGGAGGTATAGCTTGTATCTTAGTTTTGACAAACTATCCGTTATAGTAGTTTTTTTTGGTGTGTTGTTATATTTATATCTTATTTGATATATGAATCTTGCCTAGGTAGGGTCACAAGTTTAGTAGCTGCTGCATAGTGTTACTGGAGAAAAAAGTGTTAGCATTGTTATGATAATTTGAGACGGCTGATAAAATTTGAGAACAGGTTGTTATTTCTGGAGTTGCCCCTTGTTTTCTGTAGGGACTACAATATTCATAATCTCTCTTTCTACTCTATTAACCTACGATATGTAATTTTGTACTAGTCTACTGTTTTGGAGGAATTAGAAGGCTGTTTAATCAGGGTTGATGGCAGTTTCACTTGAGCTTCAGTTTAGGGATGTATCTCAACCCGTTGGATGATCATTTAGGAGTTCAGAAGATAGTGCGTTGAAGAAAGTCTTGTGGTTTAATGTCTAAAATTACAAAATAGTCTCCATGAAGGATTTATTGAGGTTTTTGAGTTCACAGTCATTTGAACATGACATGCGTTACAAATGATTGTTGGGGACTTATATGCTGGTTTAGCTGTTGTGGCTGTTGCTGATGAGGGTTTGATCCTTGGCTATGATAATATGATGAATAATTATCAAAGTGGAAACCAACCTCAGAAAAGCATGGTGAAACAGGAGATTCCGTGAGCTTCAAAAAGAAGCATGGGAAATTTATTTATTTGAGAAGGATGTGAATATTTTAAATCTAAGTCTGGCAATTGGATGTGGAATTGCCTTCGACTTCTGCAACATATTGATTTTGTTACTGGCATCAGGAGGATCTTGGGACATTTAATGACCCACCAATAGGTGCTGCCTGAAGGGAGAGGGAAACTTATTCTTGGCAGACAGTTTGGAACATAAAAGTTTTCCTTGGAAAACAAAAAACTTCTTCAGGGTATTCTTTTTGAGTTGCATGTTTCTGGGAGCCTTTGCTTATATTGATCACCAAATGCTTCTTTGAAAAATCATAGGCTATTCCACCATTTTTCCTTCTTAATGAGAACCAAAGAAACTAGAGGAAATTAATAGGCCATCAAGCTTATAGCTTTCAATGCAATCAATTTTCGAATGCTCTGAAGCTTTGAGATGATATTGAGAGCTAAAGAAATTGCCTCTAAATGGTTTGGCATCTCTTCAACTATAGGTTGGATTTTGGAACATATAACTAAAGATATGTGCTGCTTGTGATTTGAAAAAAATAAATTTGGTGTTCCTCAGCTGCATGGCGCTCCTCACGTCCTGTTTCTGTGGGCTTCAAAACTAAGTAGCCTGATGGCAATTTTGCCTACATGGTTGCCCATGATGCCTTCTACTAGTTATTGCATCATTAAAATTTCATATTATATTTGTGGCATAGCTACTATAATGTTACAAATAGATCCATTATGAGCATACCTGGGTGATGGATCTTTGAATGGGTTAATGGGTTTGTTCTTACTGTGCTTTTGTGTAAATATTTCAATTGTGCTTCCGTGTCAGGGTGATTAGTTTAGATGTGCAAGAATTTAACTAGAAAAGTGAATGGATCCTGCTCTTATGTTTTCTATTTGATGTATAGATAAAACGTGATGGCATTGCTAAGCTTGTTGTGCTGCCTCTTTATCCACAATTCTCAATATCAACTAGTGGTTCGAGCTTGAGGCTGCTAGAGAGTATATTCCGGTATTTAGCTGTTTATATTCTGCAAAACTAAAAGTTGTATGGTTGCTTAGTTATAAAGTTTCATTTTCTGAATTTGTTATTGTCTGTATTTTAGCGAGGACGAATACCTTGTCAACATGCAGCACACAGTCATTCCTTCCTGGTATCAGCGAGACGGATATATTAAGGCCATGGGAGATTTAATTGAAAAAGAACTGAAGAAGTTCAACCGTCCACAAGAGGTGACTTTTTTACTTATATTATACCTAACGCGTTTATGTGCTTACCTAATTTCTTTACTTGCTATTAAAACTCCTAAGTGATCACTCCTCTTAATAGGTAGGAGCTTTACCTATCTACCTTATACTTCCTCTGTTTTTTTAGTTGCAACAAATGGCTTTTTGGTGAGTGTATTAGAATAATCAAATGTTGCAACTAAAAAAACAAAGGTAGTATGAAAATGTGTTTTGTTCTCAAAGTTGAGTCTGACTTTCTGTGCAACCCAGGCTTCCATTGTTATTTTTACTGTTTTAAATAACATATTATCACGTGACAGGTGGTGATATTCTTTAGTGCTCATGGTGTGCCGTTAGCTTATGTTGAAGAAGCCGGTGACCCATACAAGGCTGAGATGGAGGAATGTGTTGACTTGATAATGGAAGAACTAGAGAAGAGAAAATTTTATAATTCCTTCACCCTTGCCTACCAGGTAATGGTAGTTTCTGGTTTTGTGTCTATTAGCAGCCTTCCTTTGCAGGTTTTTTTATTTTAAGCTTGTTGTTCGGTTGTGTTTTGGGGGGAGGGGAGGGTGGTCAGGAATGGAGGAAGGTTGTTATTGCACAATGCACGTTATGCTTACCAAAGTTTTTTTTTTTGACTAAAAGTGTTTTAAGTGTCCTTTCTTGGTCGCTGTTGATGGTTGGCATTACCTTGGAATCTTTGTACAGAGTAGAGTTGGGCCTGTGGAATGGTTGAAGCCCTATACAGATGATACTATTGTTGACCTTGGAAAGAAAGGTGTGAAAAGTCTTCTTGCCGTCCCAATCAGGTACTTCAATTTACAAAATTGCTTATCATTTCATTTGTTAAGTTTTTGTTTGAGGAGAAGCAACTGATTGTTAAATTACTAACTTCATAAAAATTTCATTAGTTTTGTTAGTGAGCATATTGAAACTTTGGAAGAAATTGACGTGGAGTACAAGGAGTTGGCTCTAGAATCAGGTATAGAGAACTGGGGACGTGTTCCTGCCCTTGGATGTGAACCGACCTTTATTTCAGATTTGGCTGATGCGGTGATTGAAAGCCTTCCCTATGTGGGGGGCAATGGCGGTGTCAAATCTTGAAGCACGACAGGTATTGAATACAATTTTTTAGATGTAGACCTGTTTAGCGTTTTCCTTGGAGGTTTATCTTGTATTATTGTGTTTCTTCTTTCCCGTCTTATTTTGTTCTCATTTGGGGTTAGCCGTGGGCTTAACATCAAAATTAAGACTTAACTTTTCTCAAAAATAAGAATAGCTGAGGGCAAAACAAAGCATAACCTTATTAGAACCTAGGAAATAAGCAAAAGAGAAGACAAAATTGGGAAAGATACAGTAATGTTTTAGCGAACAAGAACATTATAAATCAGTATGTGTCCTATTAAGGATAGGTCTGGACTCTAGGAAGGTCAAGATGCATTAACAAACTTGTATACTCCCTCCATCCCAGATAAGTTGATACGTTCACTTTTGGCACAATTTTCAAGGGAAGTGAAAAATAAGAGAAGAAATTTGGATGGTGGATGTTGTGCCCAACTTATGGAACAAGTAGAGGAAAAACTTGCCAAAATGTGTATGTTGCAACTAGACTGGGACATCCCGAAAAAAGAAAAGATAGTAACTAATATGGAACAGAGGGAGTAAAAGCTAAGGAGTAGTATTTAGAATATGAAGCAGCTGACCAGGGAACTAATCTGTGGTTGGGTCATTTTTTGTAAAGGAGTCATGTGTGAGCAGTTATTTTCTTGTCTCTGGTATAGGGAGTCTTATATGAGCAGTTATTTTGTGTCTTCAAGTGTTGCATGGGTAATTGCATTTTTTCTGGCATGAACTTTAAGACTATGTATCATTTGTAACTTGTATCGGCCATATAAGTCCTGTATCAAAATATCAACTGTATGGAGCAACCTGTCACAACTCATATAATATTGGTTCAAACAACTGAACAACCAAGATAATACCGCCAACAGGTAGCATGTTGCCCGATATCTGATTTACTACAGTGAGGTGCATTTTCTCTTCAGCTCACTCACAAACCAGGAACTCTTTGGTCATTCACAAAGTCGTAATATTTTCTCCTATATTGTAATATTGCCTAATATTTGTACTGGCCAAGTGAGTTCAGATGGTTAGAGCGTTGTTCTAGCTTAATCAGAGGTCCAGGGTTGAGTCCTGAGAATGCAGCTTACACTTGTTGAAGTCTTGCAGCCTCTGGATGGCAGTTGACAGTTTCATATTCTATTTGCCTTTTCCCCCTACTTCGAGTTGAGGGTCTGCACTTACTAGTGCATTTATTGTCGTAATTCATAAAGAAATCCCTTTCATGCTCTCATTTTCTCAGTGCTTTGATGACAGGCTCTTGAGTAAATGTGGTAGGAGCTTTATGAGTTTCTTGTATATGTAAACTAAAACAAAGGGTTGTTATTGTGCAGTCTCTCGTTCCACTCGGTAGTGTAGAAGAGCTTTTGGCAGCTTACGACTCGCAGCGCAGAGAGCTACCTCCTCCAGTGACCTTTTGGGAGTGGGGTTGGACAAAGAGTGCTGAAACATGGAACGGAAGAGCAGCAATGTTAGCCGTGCTTGTTCTTTTGGTGCTAGAGGTTACAACAGGCCAAGGCTTCCTGCATCAATGGGGTATATTGCCATTATACCAATAAATGGAAATGTAAATTTTAATCTCGCCTACTTTTTTGCTTCAAAATATAATTTTTATTTACAATTTCAAAACTAAAATACGCACCCCAACCCTTCCCCCCCTAAAAAATTAAGTAATACTGTAATCAGTATATTTTGTAAAAATATGTTGTACTAAGATACAGCTCTGCATCCCTCATGGCTTATAGTCCTAGCCATGAGATTGCATAGCATATATAGTTTAGCATACACCACATGTCTCTAGATATTCTTGCTAATGCTATCGTGAAATTTTGTATCAATCACTTGTTATCCCTTTGTCAATCACTGTTAGCTTTAAGGCACATCTTTTCGTCTTCATTTCTGATTTGATACACTGACCTTATTTTTAGTGCTTTATTATCTTTCTGGTGATTATTTTTAGGAGTATTTATATGATGAATTCAGAAAACTAACAAATTCACAATAACTCGTTGTGATATTCGGGCTACTGCTGCCATCCTCCGAGACTAGTAGAACTACTAGAGACCGCGTGTAGCAAATGGAAAGCCTATTAAAGGATGGAAAGAGTATTAAAGCAGGGGGTTGTTTGGTTCATGACAAGAGAAAGGAATCAAGAAAGATAAAGAACGGAAAGAGTTGCAAAACCGCCTACTTTTCCAACTTGAGGAGGCATATGAAGATCTCACTAGAGCTGTCTAACATATGTTACATGCTATGAAATTTCAAATAAGGTTGAAGAGTACAAAATATTAATAAGTAGATGAAAATTTCTGAAAAGAGATGCAAGTTGACATGATTCTTCAGTCTTTACTCTAGTAACGTTACCTCAAGAAGATATTCAAATAACCTAAAAGACAAGGTTACATGGCATGAAATCCCAAATTTATTACACGTTTAAGTATAAAATGTTGGACTTGGTGTTTGAAAAATCGATACTAACTTAAATAGCTCGATCCATTTAGTTATATGGAGTCAAAATGATAGTGTCGGAAGATAGTGTCGGAAAATCTTAATCACAACCGGCTCATTTC
Organism: Beta lomatogona; assembly: GCA_947646795.1. Lineage (NCBI taxonomy): Eukaryota > Viridiplantae > Streptophyta > Magnoliopsida > Caryophyllales > Amaranthaceae > Beta > Beta lomatogona. The sequence continues at coordinate 1,746,386 of CANSNZ010001274.1, forward strand.
ATGTCCAATTTATGTCTTATTATAGTGTACCTTAATTTTTGCTCGCTCTAACTCCACCGAGAAATCCTCGAGCCCATAACAAATAGAGTTCCAATTCTAAATCTTTAAAAATTATTAGAACAGGCTGTCTAATTTTAACACAAAATTAGACAAATCCAAGCCTACATTATCCTAACAAGTTTATCCCATCCCACTTTAACCCAACACTAACTCTATCCCTAGCCTTGTCGCACCATTCTAGTCATCCCTTCTCTTCTCTTTTTTTTTTGTTTCCCTTTGAATCTCGAACTACAATAGACAATTTTGATCCATTTAATTGTTAAAAAATGTTATTACTGAATGAATTAAACCAGTTACTAAATAGAGGTACATTAAATTGGTTACTAAATAGAATTAGCATATCTATACTAACAAAAGTAAATTGGCTTGCAACAAGATTTGAACCCATGCCATCTTGCTAATATACATAGCACAATTACCATCTCAACCAACTCTTAATCATGCTTTGAATGCCCACATTATTATATTTGTACCTTTAAATGTTGAGTTTTCTTTTATTATATTTGAATGTGAATGGAAAAAAATGCATATCAAGTTCGGAAAAAAATACCACTCGAGGTAACGCCCGGGCCCAAATACTAGTTTGAGTACTAAACTAAAGTCCCAATAAAAGGCATTATGGTACTAATTATAATTTCATGATACATTTTTTTTTGACAGGACATGATACTAATAATTAGTGATTTAGCTCTTATGAAAAAAACATAGAACCAATTAGTGATGTAGCATTCCTGAAAATGACTATGAGCCTCAACAAGGGAAGCTTCCATTCTTCCGGAAACAAACAATTCTTTAAAGTAATCAATAGTACTACACTACTCATACACACCAGTGAATTTCGCTTTCACCAACCATAAAAAGACAAAAAAAAAAAAAGATCAATATTGTATAAATGTTTGCTAGTAATTCTTTATTGTGAATTGTTAGCTAACTTCAATTTATTACTTTTATTATTTCCCGGAAATGGAATTTCCAATTTATTGTATTTGTACCAGTAATTTATTGTTAGTTATTACACTGGTGCTCATGCATTTCACTAGTTCAGTGGAATTCGAGTCTTTTCTTCAGCTCCCACGATCTGGGTTTTCAGTAATCAGAAAACCCAGAAAAGAAGTTGGAATCTTTCTTTATGTTACTGCATATGGTGCTGTAGGAGATGGTATTCATGATGATACTGAGGTAAAATAACTCATACCCATCTACTTTATACTATATGAAAAATATGGTACATTTATGGGTTGTCCTCTTTTTATATAAATTATATTCTTTTACTAGGGAATAAAGTTACCTGTTTTTTTTTTTTTTTTTTGTGATAATTCATGATAATATATCAATGTTGTGCAATTACTATGCTTGTTTGATTGGGAAATACTTTTTGGCCTACATTGTCCCATAAATTAGGAGAAATGTTCTTTTTTTTTTTTTTGGGGTGTGAATGATTAGTGAGAAGACTTTGCTTGCTTGAAGCTTACAAGATGACATATATGGGTCAGGATTGGAAGGGTGCTTGATAATGTATTAATGTGTATTGATATTGATTGCATTTAAGGTGAGTATAGTTATGTTTGTTCTCCTAGTTGAATGAAAATTTTAATTATGTGAGTGAAAGTCTGAAACCATGTTACTCATACTCGTGATTCGTGAATTAGGAATTTAGGATAACATTTAACCTTTTTAAGGCTTGGAAATAGCAAGGTTTTTGGAGTCTGTTGGGTCTTGTTTTCATTTAGGCGTCCTTGTGTCACAGAATATGAACTGTTTATAGGTTGGACCTATATACTTTGGATTGGATAAGCAATCTAGTAATCATGTAAGTGGTGGAGGGTAAAATTTTGCTTGCTGAGAATGGGCGGTTGCCGGTTGGTGGTGTGAGTCGCAAGACGTGGAGAGCCTTGAAGATTTGTTTGAAAATCCGTGAAGGAAAACACATGCTTTGGAAATTGGAGCGGAGAGGCATTGCCAAATTACCATAGACATTTACATGATGCATTTTATGCAAAAGTACATGTCAACTCAAGTAATGACCTTGTAGTAAACGAGACATGAGGATCATATTCTGGTGTCTTGCAGATTTTAACATGTAGGAGAATCCTCTTGTCGGGGTTCTCCTTGTTGTGCACCAGAGTATGAGCCAAAATGGTTATTTACTCAATGAGATCATATTATTTGTCATTTCTAGAAGATAGAGGAAGTTGCAGAAGTTTTTCGAATTGCAATCTACTTGTTAGTGTGTATTTTGTAAAGTGTGATTATTGAGGAAGTCTTTCCATCTTCTTCACTATGAAGATTGAGAATCACTTTCTTGTGGCTGGAACAGGATTAAGCAGTTGGAATTTCCCTTGGCAACTCATAAAAGTGGTGTCACTCCATGAATGTACCATATTTCAGTATATCTGTGTTGCATTAAAGATATATAAATTCTGCTTCCAAATCAACCTAGGGAAACTGAGGAGTTAGGCCAACTCTTTCTGTGCTTTTAAGTATCAGCCTCTGGCCTGCTAAATCATTGATCAGTTAATTTAAATGCTTCACCTCTCTGCAGGCTTTTAGAAATGCATGGAAAGTGGCATGTTCTTTCCCTCAGCGATCAACCATCATTGTTCCAGAGGGATTTTCTTATTTGGTACAACCAATCGACTTCGCTGCATGTCAAACTGAGGTGACTCTAAGGGTATGTAGTGCCATTTGCTGTTTTGCCTTTCAAAATGGTAAATTGTTGTGTGCAACTTCAATTTGATGATTACAATATCGTCGAAGGGCTGAACATAACTTCTTGACACATTCACACTTGTCTTTGTATAGATTCTTGGAGCAATTATTGCTCCCAAAGATCCTAAAGTTTGGCTTGGTTTGAACCCTCGCAAATGGCTTTATTTTCATGGTGTGGAGCAACTAACTCTGGAAGGTGGGGGGGACAATTAATGGTATGGGTGAGGAGTGGTGGGCTCTGTCCTGCAAGACTAATGCAACACTTGTATGTTCTTATATCCATGAGCTTATTTGCAACCTTTTGGAATTGTCTTTAATGATACATGATACATCTAACCTTATAACTTTCTTTTCTCTGTTGATTTTGGCAGCCTTGTCATCACGCTCCCACGGTGAGTTCTGCGTCTTGTTCAAGCCATAAGTTTAGATTATTTTTTACATTTTCCTTCAAATGTACACTGTCTAATTTGGGCATGTGCCTTTTCGACCTTATAAATTACTTCATAAAGTATTGATGTTATCTTCAAAAGCTTAGATTTCCTGAACAATCATTCTGCAGGCTATTACTTTTCACAGGTGCAAGAACTTAAAAATTAGAGATATCAGTATTATTGATAGTCAACAAACACATATAACCTTTACCAATTGCCGTAGCATTGTGGTCTCTAATGTCAAGCTAACAGCACCAGCTGAAAGCCCTAATACAGATGGAATCCACATAAGTGCTTCTTCTGATGTTCAAGTCAGTGATACTTGTATCAGAACTGGTTAGTTACTTTTCTACTTATGGTTATACTGCTACGTTAGAATTTTCTGTGGTGAATTGATGGTTCCAAATTGTCTTTTTATGCCCATATAAACACTTGGTTAGCTGTACGGAGAAAACATATGATTTGCACTTTTCTGACTGATAAAACTGGTTAGTTACCTAGTATTAGCGAATCTTTTTTTCAAATGAAATAAAACCTGTGGTGAAATTATAGTCAGCAAACTGTTGTGGAGCAATGTGTCATGACATAAACATGAAAGGAAGCTTATCTTGTAGTTCTCATATCTTCATCTGAAATTGCAGTCATGGAATCTTTCTGACTACACAAACTTCTATTGACATTAAATGGGGACTGAAAGGCCTGGTACAGGTATAGAAGAGGAAACCATTACGTCTCATGTTTTCAGAAAGTGTAATTACTTTCTTGGCCAACTGATATTACACTTTCAGTTTATAGTGAGCTTCTTGTTGAATGCTTGGGTAGTTGCAAAATAATAGTACTTGTCACAAAATGCTGGATTCCTGGTCTAGCTTATACAAGTCTCCTGTGTGTGATAAACATGCCTCGAGCATTGATTGGTATCGTACTATCGCACTTGGCGCTCTATTAAGATCCCAAGATGATCTGGTACTAGACCCTTGAATCAAATCACAAATGTCTGTAGTTGCTACCATTTTTATTTTTGAGAGGTGTGTTTTTGGTGGTGTCAGCATGACTGCTGGGTATTTTTGTTTGAATTCCCTGCTTCATCAAGTGGTTTGAGCCGTAACTGTGCAGTCATGGGATCAGTTGTTACTTAAAAAATTTTGAGTTTTCTGATACATAAATAGGACCCCATCTTGTAGGTGGTAATAAATGGCTGTAATGGTAATGAATTTTATTTAGTTTTGTACGGGAAAAATGTCCAGAATCTATCCCCAAACATGTGTTTCCCTTCATAATCTTGCATTACCATCCAACACCATTTTTTTTAGGTGTGGTCTTAAGTGGGAATGAAAATTTGTGAAGTGAATCATATGTTTGGGGATGAGATTCCATTACCATGGAAATGAGTTAGACATTTTCCTTTTTGCAAATTGCATATATTTATTTGCTATTATTGCCATTTAGTACCCCTTCAATATGCATCATAATTAACATGAACTACAAAAATTCTAGTAGTCTTATTCCAATCCTCTTCCCCCAAAAATCAAGTTTTGGATAAAATTTTATTCAGACAGCATTTTCTAGTAATTTTTTTTTTTTTTTTTTTGACAAAAACATAATACAACAAAGAGATTAGATATGCTCAATTCTAGCCGCTATGGCTAGATTATGAGCACATTTAACCTTAGCTCTAGGAACACTAATAATTTTAACTGAATTAAACTTTCCTGAAAACAAAAGGATATCACTTAGGATCGCTCTGATTTCTGGAGCAGAAGACTTTATCTTTTGAAGCCCTTTTAAAATTTCAACCGAACCTGTCCATACTTCTATGTCCCAAATCTGCTTCTGTATTGCTGCCTTAATTCCAAATAGAAGTGCATACCCTTCTGCTTGCCTTGCTGAAGACGCGTGAATAGCTTGATTTTTTTGATCTATTATGCTCTTTTTGTCCATAAGAACCCATCCATAACCTGCTTTGATCTTTCCTCCTTGGCTCTTTTCATCTTTCCAAGCTCCATCAACTATAAGCTTGAATCCCATTTCCTCAAGTTGACAATTTCTACTCCAAGTAATACCTTTGAATTTTGGATCCTTCTTTCGAGGTTCTGCATTTTTGTCTTCCAGCTTTTCCTTTGAACACTGATGTTTATCAATCCATCTTTGTTTCCATTGATTAGAGTATAGTAAAATGTCACATGGTCTTAGCACATAGGAAGTATTAAAAACACACTTGTTACGAATCATCCAAATACTCCACAAGATTGCAATAAAATCATATACTTGCATCTGACCATCCACACTCTTGTTCATCAAATACCAAATCCAATTTCTAGACCATGTTTTGATTGAACATTCACTTTTCACATCAACTATTATTCCTAAATTCGAACTTTTCCAAACTCTCATTGAGATTTCACACTCTTTAAACAAATGAGTATCAGACTCTTCGTACTTTCCACAAAGTGGACAAAGAATCTCGCTTAGGATTTTCCTTTTCCTAAGGTTTACTCTGGTAGCTATCGCACCATTTAGTAGCTTCCAATAGAAAAATTTCCATTTTGGCCAAATTTTTTGATTCCAGAATTTCTTCCAAAAAGAGGTATTTCCATGCTTATTATCTCCTTTCTTCAACATCCAGTAACCGGACCCAATTTTGTAGTCTCCATTTTTCGTATGTCTCCAAAAATATTCATCCTTCTGGTCTTCATGTGGGATATGAATTGCTTGTATTAATCTTGAAGTTTCATCATTAAACCACAGCTTGAGTTTGTGGACATCCCACTCTCTTGCTTCATTGATAAAGTCAGCAACCCATTGTGGTTCTATATCCTGTTCTCTAGGATGGTCTTTTTTAAAGTCTATTAACCCTGGCCCTACCCAGTTTACAAGCTTAATATCAGTGTTTCTACCATTTTTCTAGTAATTGAAGTATATGCTTAGCTTTACACGTATTCCGCCACGAAGTATTAAGAATTCGGCGGGCATAAAAAGTTTTGGTTGTTTTCTCATTAGCAAAACATTATTTCTACGAGTTTTCGTATACATTCTTTCTGAAAGGGTTCACAAACTTGTGCAGGGGATGATTGTGTTTCCATTGTGAGCAATTCCTCGAGAATTGTAATTACAGGGCTTGTCTGTGGTCCAGGCCATGGCATAAGGTACTGACTGTACCCATTCCAGGTAAGTACATTTTTCTGATCAATGTCCTTTCGACCTTGGGAACTTGGCTTATTCTTTGGATTTTCCACTAGTATTGGAAGCTTGGGAAGATGGAATGAATGGTCTGAGGTGCATGATGTAATGGTAGATGGAGCATACCTGTCTAACACTCAGAACGGTGTAAGAATCAAAACCTGGCAGGTAATTATATCCAGCTTTCTCTCGCACAGTTCCTCCCCCACAAAGAACGATCAACGATAATGATCCCAACTATGAGTTATTCCATTAACAAATTGCTAAGAACTGATATTAGGAGGGAGGGTATTTTAGGCATTGTCTTTATTAGTTAGCTTGAAAATAAGCTAGGTAGTTTGTCAGGGGAAAGACTATATATAGAGATAATTAGAGAGAGAGAATTACGTCGAACACTATGGAGAAAAATTAATATTTGGTAACTTGGGAGAGTGGCATTCCTTTAATCCTTTTTCTTCCCTTAATCTCTATAATCTGCCCTTAATTTCTCTGTTTTGGTTACTAAGCTAAGTGGTTTTTTTAGCAAAAAGTGACGGTAATAATCCCAACTATGGCCAATCTCCTCGTAATGGTCTCAACTATGACTTATATCGTAATAAACCCACTCATGAAGGTTGCCTTCTCTAAAATGATCTTGCATAGAGTAGTAGCTAAGCAAATAACGAATCTGTAGTTGTAAACAACAAAAACATCCCAGTGAAGATCCTGCCACTGAAATGAGAGATGTTATTTGTAACAGGGAGGTGCTGGTTATGTCACAAGGGTTACATTCCAAAATGTGTGGATGGAAAATGTCACAAATCCAATTATAGTTGATCAATATTATTGTGATGCTCCAGAGCCATGTATAAATCAGGTATCACATCCACTGCTTGTGATTATTTTGAATATGTGACCTATATCAAGCAAATACATAACTTTATTGCCTGATCTACAGCAAAGTTTTGTTCCCTTATACAGTGTGTTTAAGGAACAAGTTTGTTTCAAGTTTTACTTTATTCTTGTACACACTCTTCATATCTTATAATTTCACATATCATGAAGTGCATATTATGAGCTCAGTGTATATCAGGGTTACCTAATTCACAGTAGCAAATATTTTTGGGAATGCAATATGATATTGTTGAATTAGGGCAAAAGTGTAAGAATTGCATGTATCGACTCACGTGTTTCAGATCAGAAGTTGCGGTAGATTAGCGAATTAGGTAACACTGGTATATATGAAGGGACCGAGAACATTATCCGACTATGAGGATCACCCTGCTTCTTGCTCCCACCTTGTTGTCCAAAATGACTATTGCCTCCCTCGGATGCTGATATTTGGCTAGCATAAGCATGGACAATAACAATATACCCTTACTAATGCTTCTCTTCTTTTGTCCAAACTCTCAATCTTATGTTTGGCTAACACCTACTAATTCATTTACTTGCAGACATCAGCAGTACATGTTGATAAAATATCATTTGTGGGCATCAAGGGAACTTCAGGGTCTGATGAAGCAATAAGATTCGCCTGCAGTGATAGCAGTCCATGCCAAGGGTTATATTTAGAAGATATCCAGCTCATTACTTACACAGGAGTTGGAACGTCATTTTGTTGGAAAGCACGAGGTTCAAGCTCTGGGATTGTATATCCTTCCCCTTGCTTTCCTACCAACGAAAGCGTGATCTAACAATAAACTCTGTCAATCCCTGCTAAACAACTCGACTGTGGACTATCATAATCTTATGGCAAGTTAGGAAAGCTGAAACATGATACTGTACTGTCATGAGCTTCTTCTGATTGGACATTGAAGACTGCTTGTCAGACAACGGATGTTTCCTTTTAGTCAAAGAATTATTGCCTGTAGGAGAGTTTTAGAAGGATGGAGTTGTTGTACCTTACTACCTTCACTCTGTAGATATACGTTTGTTTTAGAACATTGAACTTATATATGCTTTTGTAAAAATACCTTCTTGTGACATGAGTTCCGTAATGGAGGAGAAAAATTGACATAAACAATCAGTACTTCATCATCTTATCATCATTATCTAACTTTTGATAATTCAAGGATAATCCAGGTTTTTGCGTGACCTCAAAATAAATTTCTCGTCTTTGTTAAGTCTTTTTACATCTATTGTAAAACAGGAAAATAACACTTCATAATAGTTTGGAATTATTCCTTAATCAAAAGTTAGAAGTGTGGCAGAGATAGGTCAAAGTTTGGAATATTGTGTAAAAAGAGGTAGAATATAAACCAACCAAGATAATCATTCAAACTAATGACCAAGAGAGTTGATGTAATATCCGTATAGAGGACTTTGGGCATTGCTTGCAAAAAATACTGCCCATTGCGGTAATTCCCACATATACTGTTAAATGTAACATGCAATCAATATGAAAATAACCAAAAAGAATGCTGAATCCCCCTTGCAAAAATAATCAATATGAAAAATTCTCCAGATAAGAACTCCCATCACTAGTATTAGTGAACAAGAGCCTAGCATTGGCTAATCTTCCAAGATTAGCGCACACCAAGCTCTGGACATCCGACTGCAAGAGGCAAATCTAAATTTTCAACAGTTCTGAATGTCTTCGGCTCCATCTTGTCAACATAAAGAATACCCTCCAAGTGATCACACTCGTGCTGAAGAATACGGGCCTGCCATCCTAAAGCATCCACTTTTATACGCTGCCCATATCGGTCCAGTCCACTGACTTCGACATCAAGGGATCGCTCCACAACTGCTCTATACCCATCAACACTGTGGAAATTGTAAAAGCTTTAGGTACGACAAAAAGTATCGTATTTCAGATAGCACCATTAAACACGAAAATGTGTGCCAAATTTGAATATGTAATTGTTGCGACCAAAAATTTGAGCAGCACCATTCAACCTATGCTACATATTCAAACATAGATGCTGTATCAAATGTAGCACTGTTCAACAAAAGGCCTATGCTTCGTTCGGTAAAATAAACTAAGAAAGAGGAATGATGACAGTTGTATCTTACTTAAATGTGGGGCTGATTAGGTGTAAACATAAGGTGAAATCAAGGTTGATCAGGTCCAATGGGTTCAGGTAAGTTCACGTGAAGGGAATGCACCCTTACACAAGATGATTTGGTACAGAGAAAAGGGAGCTAAGGTTTCACTTTGCCTAAGAAATGAATGAATACAATACAACCCTGGACTATGTCTAAATTTTCTACAGAAGAAAGAAGAGGAAATTTGAGATTTCTCATTCCTCTTGCTTTGTTTCATGAATAGAGAATCTGAGGTATACACTTCTATACCGCAAAGCATATGAGCAATCATTTTGCTGAACCTATACACGTGCACATACCAGCTGCTGTGCCACCATATTAACATAATCGGCATTTCCAAATGTACTTAAAAAGGCTCCTGTGGTGCCGCCCATTGGGGGGGCCAGATGTAATATTATTGTAATAAGTATAAGCAAGAGATTGTATTCGGTTCACTCTTGAACCAAAATACACCTAAATTTTGATACTTCAAGATAAAAAAGAAGGGCAAGCAGATTAACCAGCCAATTTGATTTTCTTTATAATAATCTAAACAGATTATCATAAACACTAAAGTTATATGGAAATTATTCTCTATCAAAGATGTGAGGGAGGTCATCTAGTTGGTGCAAAAGTAATCCTAGTCTATTTTGGTGACAAAAGCATATTGAACTAACAAAATAAGATAACACCTCATACCTCAAGCAGCCTTCAAAGAAAAGTGCAGCTTTGTCACCCTTCTTTTTCAGTACCGGATTCACAATAACCTGCCTCATATCTAAGAGCTTGTCATAATATGCAGAGAACTTGGATTTTGGTGGAAAATTTAGAGAAAAAAGAAACCAAAAGTGAAAAAAGCTACTTCATCCAATTAGTATGGTCTTCATACCAATCATACCAATCATACCAAAAGTTCAAAAGGGCGTCTATCCTGTGCTTTGATCTCCACTTTTGGCGCATAACTGATGTACTCTTTTGTATCTTCCAACACAATAATCTACACAAAGACGAACAACGTAAATTTATCTTGCACAAATCTGTCAATGAATGTATATGCTACATTCACCAGGCACTTTGATATGAACAATCATACAATTATGTCCTTAATCAATAAAAGTCTATCCAACTTCGAGCACCCATCAAACTCCTTACTCTCATACTCGCTTCGAGCTTGAACAAACCATCATCAACTCACCCACATTATATACACGTCAACAAATTCAAAGAATTTTTAAGTGTATAATCTCATCAAAGCCTATTTCAGCAAAACATATATCCCTAAACTCCGTCCGGTGTCCGCCCCATCTTAAAATGAAGCCAAACAATGTAACATACAAATCATGAGAAAGAACCAACATGGCTTGACCCCAAAAACTAAAACAACACATTGAAAATGATATGATTAGATAACTCTATAAACCCAATGTTACTCAGACTCGGGTTCTACTCGACTACGGCTGTCCAAGTGTCCGACTCGGCTATTTTGTATAAATAGTCAAGTTTTTAATTTGAAATGAAGTATCCAAGTCAGGACACGACACGCGACGATTCTTGAGGTAAATGAAGATGTCGAAGTAACCATAGCCTATCACACTATTAAAAAAACCAAGACATCAAAAAACTGAAACAAATTTTATTTCATGTAATAAAAATCATATCACATACTTCCCAAAAAAAAACCAACAATTGCACAATCATTAAACAAACCTACATACAATCACAATCTGAAAATTGAAAACCCAACTGAAAAAATAGAAAATAATTCATCAAAATTATTCAAAAATAAGAAGAAAAAAAAAAACAGTAAAGAATTAACCTTTAAAGGAATACCAATTTGAGGAGCAGCAAGGCCAACTCCAGGGGCATTCCTCATAACTTCAATCATATCATCAATTATCTTTTGTATTCTCTCTGACCCAATTTCTTTCGGGTCAACTATTCGGGCAGCTTCATGGAGAACCGGGTCACCCGCTTTTACCAAGTCGGGTAATTTCTGCTGCTTTTTTTCCCCAAGACCCAGTAACCAACCTGCCCGAGAAGTTAATCTGGAGGAAGATTTAGAAGAATTTAGGGTTCTTGTAGTGTGGAGAAAATGGGTAATTTTAATCGGGTTTGGGTTAATGGGTAAGGAATTTGAAGTGGGTGTTGGAGAATAATGGAAATGGAGAATTGGGTTTATGAGAGATTTGGAAAAGAGACGGTTTGAGAAGCGTGGAATTACCTCCATCTGTGTTTTCTGGTGGATTGGGTGAAAGTTGATAAAACTTGAGTTTGAGTCTTTTTCTTCCCATTTTTTCTACTAGTATTTTTTGGCGGTGATATTGTACATGTTTCTTTTGTTTTCAAAAATCAGGAAATTACTTTCACTAAAAAAAATGTGGTAGTTTTTGTAGGGGAAAAATATGGCAGTTACATTAGAGCTTTTTTTTTAAAAAAAAAGTTATATGATTTTTTTGCCCTCATTAGTTATCTTGGAAAAATAATAACATAAAGGGTATTTTAGGAAACTCAGGTGGACACCAAAGTCCTCAAGAGTTCCCATATATAATAGAGATGATTGTGTCCTTTGTTTTCCTGAGTTCGAATTTTGGTTGTCTAATTTTTTTTTCTAGAAAGGGTTGATGAGATTATAGTAGATCTTTTGAAATTGTTTTCCAATAGATGATCTCTATTACTCCCTCCGTCCCAATTTAGTTGCTACATTTTGCCGTTTAGGTGTGTCCAAATTTAGTTGCTACATTTGCAAAATATACTATAAATGGCAAAAAGTACCCACTCTTAAACCATCTACACATTAAATTAAGCCAACAATCCCCCACCTAACCTCATTTAAGACCCACCCTCCCCCTTTAACCCAACCCAACCGCTCTTTTAATGACTCCCTCCAAAACCCTAATGCCCCTTTCACCTCATTTCCCTTTCTCTCTTTCTGACGCTCAGTTTTCTCTGACTCTCACTTTCCTCTCTCTTCTCCTTCTTCAAACCTTCAGATCTAGGGTTTGTGAGTTCAAATTTGTCAAAAAAAACGTAGATTAATAATCTACGCCTTCCTGCGATTATTCTCAAAACCAATTTTTTGGTGTTTTGAGTGAGTTCAAATTTTGAGTCACTCGTATTTTGAGGGTTTCCATGGACGATTTAACTCCAAACTCGAAGAAACGTCTCTTTTCTTTGCTTGATGAGTTTGATGCTGAGGCAAAAACGGCTAGGGTTTCAAAAAAGGAGGTTCAAAATAAGAATTTTTGTTGGTCTTGCGGTGCTCCTTCAAAGAAACCACCAGATCTGGACTTTGGTGGTCTAAAAACGCAAAAAAAAATGCAAAAAATTCAAGATCCCCCACCAGAATGCTTCGATTCATGGCGATCTTACCTTGTGTGGTATAAAAACCATCAAGAAATGGTTTTTCAACGACCCCTTAATTATTTCGCGGAAGATCGGTCCACTCCTTAACTTTATTCTCTGTTTTATTTGAATTTTTGTTTTTTTTTTGAATGAACTACTTGTGGGATTGCGTTTGGAAGCATGATTTGTTTGCGTTTTAGGTTGCATGTTTAGGGTTTAGATTTCAGTTAATTATTTTTGGTTCATTGAAGTTGATTTGATGAGATTTCGCTTGATTTAAGTTGTATATGGATGAATACAGTTGCTTACACTAGATTTATGCATATTTCACATGATTTTCGTTGATTTCAGTTGCCTTCGACTGATTTTAGTTGATTTTACGTATATTTAGGTTTATTTCATTTGATTTATGGAGATTTTGTTGATTTAAGTTGGCTGATGGTTCAAAATAGGTGGATCTGAGTATATTTTTTTTGCTTTTATGTTATTTCAGTGATTTGAATTGATGTTGGTTCAACTGAAGTTACTTTCAGGGTTCGGATCTTGGTTCATGTTAACTGATTTTTTTGATTTAAGTGCACTTAGGGTTCAATATTGCTATTGCATGAAAATTCATTGATTTGAATTGATTTCAGTTGGTTTAAGTTGATTTAGGGTTGATTTTAGTTTATTAAGTTCCATTGTGGTTACTTATAGGGTTTGGATGTTTGTTCAATTGTGATTTGATGTTGCTTTGAGGTGGTTTAAGTTGAATGAAGTTGGTTTATGTTGGTTTATGTTCAATTTATTTCATGTAGCAGCATGTTTATCATGTTTCAAGCCCTGTTTCTCGACTGAACTGAACAAACTGTGTTGCACAATTTGATCAATTCAGTCGGGAAGTAGAGGCTTGAGTGATATAATTTGGTTTTATTGTGTTGTCATTGTGTTGTCTATGTTGTATACTTGGTTTTATGCAAGTTTGGTTGTTTTTGCCTCTGTTTGCCTCTGTACCGTAAGGGTTTTATGCATCTTTGCCTGTTTTTGGTGTGATTTGCGTGTGTTGACCTATGTTGTATACTTGGTTTTATGCAAATTTGGTTGTTATTGCCTCTGTTTGGCTCTGTACTCTGAGGGTTTTATGCATCATTCCCTGTGTTTGCCTCTGTTCTATGAGGGTTTTCCCTGTGTTTGCTTGTGTTTGCCTCTGTACTGGGAGGGTTTTATGCATCTTTGCCTGTGGTTGCATCTACTTGGCTCTGTACTCTGAGGGTTTTATGCATCGTTGCCTGTATTTTTTTGTGTTTGCCTCTGTTTGTCTGTGTTTTGGTGTGATCCTCAAGGATGATATGGGATGAAACATCCTTTTGTACTCCATGTTGCAATTAACCAGTGGTAGATTGAATAGGATTGTAGTATGAATTACTGATGAGGCATGTGAATGTTATTTTTGGTGTTATATAGAATGTCCAAAAGGGTATTAATGAATTGAAATCTGTTTACATGAGAGGAATATTGTACTCCTCAATGATGAATGAGGTCTGCTGATTTATATCTTGGCCATTATGCCTTTTAACACCATATACCTCATATTGCCACTAGTTATTTGTGCTCTTCTTTTCAATTCTCCATCTTGTTTTAATGCATGTGTTGAGTTATATGGATGAGTAGGGACTCCCTGAGAGGAATGTTATTCATGCCAAACTTGTTCAAACTGATTTTCATTTTCTCTTAAATGTGAGTGAAAAAAAATGAAATCTGATTGAATATATCTTGCAACAATATATCTTGTGCATGTTAAATTTGATTTTCTCTTTTTTTCACTCATTTGTTTGATTAACTGAATCTCTGTTTTAACTTGTTCTCTGTTTTAAGTTGTTGTATTCATGTTACTCATGCCTAACTTGTTCTCTGTTTTAACCTGTTCTCTGTATGAACTTGTTCTATTTATGTTACTCATGCCTAACTTCCTCTATTTGTGTACTTGTTCTCTGTTTTACCTTGTTGTATTCATGTTAATCATGCCTAATTGAGTGTTTATTTACACCCTGTTGTAACTGCACATTGAATAAAAGATGTTCTGATTTTTTTGGAGTTAAAAAGGTCTGCCAACTCCCTGTATAATTTCCCCCAACTTAAATTGGGTGGGCCACCTCACTTTTAAATGCCTTTCAATCCAACTATTCCCCAAGTAATTAGTCCCCTTAATATTGCCTCTGCATAGTAGGTCCTTGGTCTTTGTGATAAAGCAAATGTAGCAACTAAATTGAAGTAGACTTATTCATGTTACTCATGCCTCACTTGTTATCTGTTTTAACTTGTTCTCTGTATGAACTTGTTCTATTCATGTTACTCATGCCTAACTTGTTCTCTGTTTTAACTTGTTGTATTCATGTTAATCATGCCTAATTGGTTCTTTGTTCATGCTAAGTGTTATTCATGCAATGTCCCAAAATGTTTTCATATTATATATGCAAAGCTTAAATACAAAATGTTTTGATATACATATACAAATTAACCAACCTATATGTGGTGTCTTTTAATTACAAAAAGTTTACTTGATCTTGCACTCTAATGCCCAAAACATTGGCCTTAAACTGCCCAATGTTTGCTGATTGTGTTTCATATAATGCCAATACCATCGTCTGAATCTGATTCCCCACTAGTTGCATGGTTTGGTTCTTCATGTTCATCTTCTAAATGACCTTCCTCTGCCCATTGCTTGCTTTCATGTACAAGTTGTGGAGTTAGTGTAATAGAAATTGGTAACTCACCTCTCCTTTCTAGTGCTTGCTTCCTCATATGGGGTATGTGATACTTGTTGCTACCCTTCACTATTAGAGTCTCCTTCATGCATTGTTGTAGACTCAACCATATGTGATTGCATAGCTTAGGATCATACTTCTCATAGGCTCTCTTGACTGCCTTCACCAAGTGCTTCACACTTCTAGGTGCAATCTTGTCTTTTAATGTTTGAATTGCATTAAAAAAACCAAGATCCAACACATTCATGTCAGGAGATTGTGCTGGCTGATTGATTAGTCTTATGTCAAACCCATCTTTACTTGCTCCTAAGTTGAATTGAGCATCATCACTTGCTATGTGTGGCCTTGCATTGTCTTGGACAATCCAGATTTGCTTGCATCCATCAGCTGGCCACTTCTCTCTTATGGCTGGCAGTATATGATTTATTAGCTTTTATCTCGATAACCTCTTTTGTGATGCTAAGTAGAGGTTTGGTTTCAACAACCCCCGCATCTCTGTTATGACTCCACCTCTTTTTCGCCACCTCTTCTATGAATGGGAAAATGCCTATCTTCCCATAAAAAATGACCACCCCATTTACAGTAATAATGGGCCTTGCAAGTGCACCTATGAACATGATCTTGATTATGAATCTTTTGCTTTTGCATCTTCTATAAGGCTTTGTTTCACCTATGGCTAGGTAGTACCTCTGAGATATTTTGCTCATACAAAACCATTTCTCATCCACATGAACCACATTGTACATGTTGCTGAATTTTGGTATTGTTTGGATATTGTTGGGTATGATGGAATCCAAACACCACAATACCCTAGCAAGCTTGTGTCTTTGGGGTGAGATGAGGTTTTATGGCATTACTCGTGTTTCCTAATTGCACCCCTTTTTCACCTTGTGCAAAGTAGACTTGTGCATACCTAATGTTGCTCGTTGTTGCTCTTATACTTGTCCTCTTCCTTAGTGGAATTGACATTAGTTGTTGAGGATCCAACTGAATTCTTTTTCTTCCACAACTGCCTCCTCTTTTGTAACTGACCTCTATGTTTGCATTACTTTGGAGTTGTTGTGATACATTCTTCCATATTCTAGCAACTGTCCACCTTGAAGTCTTAAAATCAGTTGAAATTTTATTGAGAGCTCCATGAGGTAATTTGTACTCCCCATAATCATTTCTTTGTACAACTTGTTGTAGCATGTTTCGCAACATGAGCCTCGCCATTATTGTCCAATACATGGCTCTTCCTCTTTGAATGTAACACTTCTTGTGGCTGCTGTTGTTGTTGTTGTTGTTGTTCATCATCTGTTTCACTATCTGTCCACTCATATTCTGTGACTTGGAAATCTGAGTCATCATCCAACCATTCAACAACTAACTCCTCATTTGCATTTACTTGTTCTATTTCGTTGAAGAACCGATCTTGTTCTTGTGGAGATGCATCTGTTGGTGGTCTGTTGAGATCAAAGACCTCTCGTTGTGGATTCGCTTCTTGTTCGTTCCTTACAGCGTGGATCATTAAGGTCATATGTTGGCTTATTTTGGGGTATGGGTTGAGCTGATGTGGATGGTGTTGAGGTTTTATCAGTAGAACTGTCTAGGGCTGATGTGGATGGTGTTGAGGTTTATCAGTAGAACTGTCTAGGGGGGCCATAGCTAAGCTATGGATGCCAGACATGTTCAAGCTGAGAATGCTTCAACACTTTCCTCAAGTGAAGCAAAAAAAAAATTATAAAGTTGGCACTACAAATCACTCAATGATGATTTTTTCGAGAGTTGATCTACCCCAAACCCCCCCCAAATTGCTGCTGCTTGGTTGATTTGTTTGATGATCTTGGTGCTGCTATGCTCAAAGATGAAGATACACTCATCTCAAAGATGAAGATACACTCCTTGGAATTTTTTTTGGGCCAATTGAGTATAACCCTCTATATATAGTCCCCTTTCAGTTTATAATTTTTTTAGATTTTTTAGGGGGAAATTTGAATTCCCCTATGAATTTCAAGTTTTGGTCTTTCAATTTTATTTGGGTGAAATGTTAACCAATGTTCATTATAAATTGGTCTGAAATTTTGGAGGGAAAAATTCGTCCCTTGGTTCTGTATTTGTACCCTGTTGTAACTGCTGTTTGAATAAAAGTTGTTCTGATTTTTTTGGAGGGAAATAAGTCTGCCAACTTCCCTCTCCAATTTCCGCCAACTTCACTTGTGTGGGCCAGCTCACTTTTAAATGCCTTTTAATCCAACTTTTCCCCAAGTAATTACCCCCCTTAATATTGCCTCTGCACAGTGGGCCACCACAGTTTCCTTGGTCTTTGTGATAAAGCAAATGTAGCAACTAAATTGGGACGGAGGGAGTATATATTTCCTGTTTATAAATAGTTGTATTATATGTATAGTTTTATTCACATCTTATACTTTAATTGTTTTTCGTGAACTAAATATTAGGAAGAATAATCATTTTCTCCACTTTTTGATTTTTCAAAAAAGAAACAAAGAAATATAGTGAACTAAAAGTTGCAATTACAACTTCTCCGATTTTTGGATTTTTAAAATAAATATAAAAATAGGGTATTAAATAACTGCACGATAATTTTTCTTTCACTTCACTAGTTTTCTAAAACCAAAAAATTAAGCTTTTCTATTTACTTTCGCACGCGTCGCATGCATATAAGACTAATAACAATAATTCCAACTACTGTTAAGTTGATGAAACATGATAATCTAATTTTATGCATTCTTACCATATTTCCAAGCCGCCTCCTACAAATTTTTGTTCACTTCAGTGTGCACATATTACATTGTTTTACTGGTTAAAAATTATTTTCAGGTTCAACAAAAATGGTGGTAAATTCAATTGCTCCATACTTCTATTAGTTTATAGGTACTTTTATCAGCAAAGTTCTCATATCTAGCAATTAAGGAAAAATGGATCAGAATACCCCCAACTTTGGGCGGTCCGCTTTTAATACTCCCAACTTTGGATTATTTTTAAATACCCCCAACTTTAGGGGTGGTCCACCAAAAATGCACCCAAAGGACTTATAACCTGTTAGCAAGGTAATTTTTTTTTCCATCCTCTACTTCTTCTTCCTCCATTACAACCACCACCTAGCCACCAGCCACCACTACCACGACCTCCCACCAGCCCCACACCCTATCCCCACCCCACCCACCCACCGAATCTCCCCCACCCCGCCCACCACCCGTGAACCCCTTCCCCCCAACCCCAGCCACCACCTTCGAACCCCTCCCCTCCCCCCACACGGCCAGGCCAACCCTCGCAACCCCCCGGCCCCCACCCTCGCAGCCTCCCCCCCCTTCCCCCACCACCCCGTCGAATTCCCCCCCCACCCACCGCCGCTCACTGCCACCATAAAATACCTTCCAACCCTATACATATACACACCTCTCGCTTCCTTTCCCAACAGTAACAAACCATATTCCTAAAATACAACCTCCCCGACTCCAACCCGCAATGCATAATCGCAGCATCGTTGCTGCCAAGCTCAAGAACAGCAGCATTATGCCTCATAAGAGACCCAGAGAGAGCCTCCACAACCTTCAAGTGCCCCCACAAGGAGCCCCATCATAGGGGGCGATATTCGAAAGCCGAACCCTCACAGGAAGAACCTCAGGTTGGAATGCAGAAATGGGAACAGCATGATCAGCAACACGGTGGGAGGAAGAAGAAGGAGGAGGCGGCACCGAAGCGAGAGGTGAAAAAGAGAGCGGAGTGGTTGTTGAAGGTGGTCGAGAATAGACAAAGAAGGGAGAAATCAGAGGTGGTTGGTGGTGGGAGTGAAGGTGGTGACGTAGGTGGTAGGGAGGAGAGAGACATGGTGGTGAGGGAAGATGGCGATGGGGGGTTGGGATGAGGGGATGAGGAGGCAGAGAGAGAGATAGATGAGCAAAGGGGGTGGGGGTTTTGGTTTACCAGTTCATCCGGTCATAACAGGTAAATGGTGTATTTTTTGCGGACCACCCCCAAAGTTGGGGGTATTTAAAAATAATCCAAAGTTAGGGGTATTAAAAGTGAAACGCCCAAAGTTAGATGTATTCTGATCCATTTTTCCAGCAATTAATATATATCGCATTTTTTTACTTTTAAACATATTTTGGGCATACCCTGCATCTACATTTTAACATATACTGAGCAGCATTCGAATTCACTCAATTTAGTGAATTTTCAGCCCTACATAGAACTCATCAATGGGTGGAGGCCTGGAGGGTGCCAAGCTATCTCATTTGCACAAAAAGGTAACAATTTGGTTCCGTGGAATTAGAAAATTTGTACTCTCATTACAAATCTATTACTTCAGAAACCCACGGATTGAGCTGACTGTTAACTCTAAATCCTGCTCTATAATACTACTACAAACCTATACGGTTTTCATTCTTTCCTTTACTGGACGATATTTGCCGGAAAGTTTGATACACGCTGCAGAAAATGCCTTGAACAATGCCCGATCCTCCATACAGAGACCTTCTGCAACTACCGGCTATACAGATTCCTGATTTCCTTCACAAGCAGTGCCGAACTGCTGATTCTCCATCATATGCCGGGAGCAGTTATACCTGCCTCCCTTGATGATTACTTTATGCAGCTTGGTCATGGAGATCACTTCTTCATGATTGATCTTGAACAAAGGTTCTCAGACAGCCATTTATTATGCGAGGTGCTGAACCATCACAAAACCGTTTTGCAAGATCCACAGCCTTCAAATGCAGGTAGATAGTGTGTGATAAGAGTCTCATTCATTTTTAAAGGACAAGTAAAATGTTCCAACAAGTCAAGAATACAATACCTCGTTGATCACAATTTGATGCCGTGTTCCAACTGCAGATATTTCAGACATTGCTAAATGCAGAATTGAGAACTCTAAAATCCTTCCAGCTGGCTCACTCTTTTATTGAGTATTCAAAATGACAAAAATGTCAGTTTGCAATATAAAAATTGGACAAACAGTTACAAATAAACAACCAAGTGCTTGCACTTTTTTTTTTTTTTTTTTTGAGAAACCCAAGTGCTTGCGCTATTAGTCATAGAATGCATGGTGTAAAGTTAAAATTGATCAGCAGAATCTTCACAGCTAACACAAAGTATCATAAGCAAAATTAAGGGTAGATGTGGACCTTCCAATTCTGTGGCGCCACTTTGTCAATCACGAGGACATGATCATCCCACCTATCCACCACTGCGCCTAAAAGTTTCTTTGTGAATCTGCAGTTAGATAAAAAGGGCTTAATGAATTGTATTAGCTGTACACTGAGCAGTGAGCACAATATCAATGTGCATTTATAATCTGGAGAGCTAAGATTATTGCCTCAGAAGCAGTTTGCTATACACCAACTTCAGAGGAGCTGACATAACTTCTGCTTCTGTAATATAACCAGATATGGTCAGATATAATTTCAATTTTTAGAAGAAACAACTGAAGCATGAAAATGAAATGGATGATGCGCAAATAGGACATATGGCGATATGAACAGGTTGAAGCTCAATAACTAAAACCCCTAAATCTAATGCACTAGTTTGAAACGCGTCAAGCTCAAAGGCAAGTAAACACTTGACAAGGATCATAACCATTTCTTTCAGTTGCATATACCAATTCCACTCTAAAGCATATTGCTCTATAAGAATCCAAACAGAGGTTACTTCATGGTACAGCGCTATTATGATTTAAAAATCAGCCTTCTTGGAGTACAGCAAATCTCTCCATCCACATACCGGCCAAGTGCAATGACATTCAGCCAATCTCTCGTCTACATGGAGCCAGTGCAGCAGAGTGATGCATGAAACGAAAAAATTCACATCACCCAGACACCCACTAAGTAAATTACTCCAATGACAAGGACATAATGACGCTAGTAACTAGGCCATGGACATGACAAAACAAGGGAGACTTAGTGATGAGACAACCACCTCAAAGGGAAATGCTTGAATTAAGGGTGATACATTACGGGGATAATTGAGATAATATGAAGAAAATTAAGTTCGATTTTGACGCCATTAGAAGAGATGACATAGAAAATGCAAGGAGAGAGAAATGGAAGAGGGAATTATTATTCTCGTTTGGGGGTGATACATTACCCTAGGGGGAGCCGGGTAACTATTACCCCAAAATGACGGTAATAAACTAATAATACCTCCTGCTAACACAGTCAATACCTCTTCTCATCTACCACAACCTTCATTAACCTCCATTCTCTTTATTCATTCTTCTATTACCCCCTTAATACATTATCCCCCCCCCGCCCTCCGATCCAAAAATGCCCTAGGGAAAAAAATTTGGACAGAAGGTTCTTGGCCACAAGAAAAACTCCTTGGAAGCCCAAAGTCCAAATGATCGCTATGATCTGTATGGTAACCGAATCCCACACAGCTCATTTTGACAGCCACACTAGTCACCAAACCCAAAAAGCCTTCACTAGAGATTGAGGCCAATCACAATAGGACTAAAAAACTATTAGGTTGCTCAAATGCCTGCAGGAGCATAGACAAAAACATATCAAAAATTAAGTGAAGGCCATGAAATATGGCCAGGTGACCCATGAGACATCACTGGAAGTCTGGAAGATCTCAGAAATATCAGTCCCTTGCTAAAAAAAGCAGCAAGTGGTACTCAAAGCTGGAGAAAAACTCCTTGACAATCTCAAGGAAGCCGGATTCAGGATTACCCTTTCTCAACCCCATTCGAAAGGCTAATGAAGAGCCCAAAAAAGAAAAAAAATAACATTGAAAGACCCCCAGCTTGCAAAATACAAGCAACCTCCTAGAATCATCATGGGCCACATTCCATATATGACCTCAGACGACAATCACCATACAAAGTCTATCTTCACAAGTTATAGCTAGGCTAAAGTGGCGCTAAATGTTAATGGCAATTGATTCTTAATCTCGACTAATATTGAAGGAAATCTTCCTAGGGATGCCCACAATTTTCAGCATAGATGATAAACTCAAAACCAGTTGACATTGGTAGGGGCCACAAGCCATGCCCCTGAAGCTCCTTTCAGGAGCCAGTGGGAAACCCTGGAAAGCTTGGAAGAGAGCATGCTTGACTCCTATGCAACCATGGGTTGCCTGGTGTCAGTATTGGTTGAATTAGAAATGATTCCCAACTCAATATTAACGGAGTACATTGAATGTATGCAAATGAACGCATAAGAGAGCATGTTTGACTCATAATTTGAAGAATCCTTGAAACTTGCATGGACTTCAACGAAAAGTAAATATTACCAAACAAATAAGCTGCTCTACCGAGGTTGACCCACACAAGTTTTAGCATCGGAAAAACGAACAAGCATGAAATAGCACATAAAGATCATCAAGAAACTTAACAAGCAGATAATATACTGATATTGTTTTAAGTCATGAACTCGTGACATGATAAGTTATCCTAGCATCAAATAATTGCAATTTCACCGACCTTTCAATAATTCTAGTCGTAACAAGATAAAAAAAAAAGCCACAATGCAAAATTTACCAATAACTGATTCCGCTTCAAGTTCACTGAGAAGTTTATCAGCTTCCTCAACAGTGGAGGTAGTAACAGGAGATCCACCAAACCTCATGTGATCATATTGAAGTAAAGAGCTCTTGTCAAAGACGTACCCAGGTTCTGATTTGCAAAGATAAAGTAAATAATGAAATTACACATTTCTCATCTCCAAACTCCAAACCTCCAAAAGAGAAGAGTTTGTGCTTCAGAAAGCAAAACAACTTTTCGAGAGCAAATGGGACTTACCTTTCGGGGCATTCATTCTCTTCTCAAACAAGCGAACAGGGTCATGCCCATCTAAACAAGAAGCATATACAATCAACCTGCCAAAATTCAGAGCCTCGCAATTAGGATGCAAAACAGAAAAATATGTCGGAAAAGGAGAAAACAAGGCTTCAAGTTACTATACAAGGCAAGCTCCCGCGCAGCTCTCGGACTGCAAAACCTTCCACACTTATCAAGTCTGGGCAATGTGTACGTGTCGTCATCCTTACCACCCACTAACAATGAGGGAGCAGTTTCAGTTTCCTTGAGAGTAACAGAACCCCCACCAGCCCCAGATACAAAAGGCAGACTTTTAATTTCTCTTCTCAACCATGGTTTCGGGTTCTTTGGATGCCGAATGTCGCAGCCTGCACTGCTACTACTAGAACTAGAACTAAAGCAAGGAAGATAAGTCTGTCGGTGACACCACAAAGATCCTGAAAAATGGTGATAAAGACTAGACTGGAAATTTGAACAACTTATACTGCTGCTACAATGACTCAATATTAAGGGTCCTCCTTCCATCCTCCTCTTATAATTGTAGATACAGCGCGATTCTTAGTTCCGTTTTTTGTTGTTCAATCTATCATAAAACATAGTTTATCATTACATTCTGCAATTACAGTATATAACATTTGGAAATAACAGTAGATAACATTTTGAAGGTTGTGTTCGTTTAGGAAATAATAGCCATACTCAAAAACTATTCCACCTCTTTTTGGGCTGATTTTCCATTTATATCAACATCATTTATACACAATCTCCATTAAAACAGCAGAATTCAACAAAGAAAGTGGGGTTTGCTGATTGAAGAAACAAATATATTGAACTGAATATCTAACCCTTAAAATTGACAATAGAGTTATTAATTACACCCCAAAAAACCCATATAATTTGTCACCGTATTCCTATAATCTTCACTAAAACTAAATTTAAAATCCCACCTTTTCCAAAAGTTACTCTGTCCTAATTTATGGAAGTTGAAGATAACATCCCAAAACAAAGCTAAGCAATTTCAAAGAAAAAGGAGGAGAGAGAGAAAATAACTCACGAGATATTAGTGAAAATGGCTCAATTCTGGGCGGCAGATAGGGTGGTGTGAGTGGCAGCGCAAGCTACACTGAATCAGCAAGAAGCAGGAAGAGAGAGACTTATCAGTTATCAAATTATCATTACCGAAAATACATCCTTTGGCGCAAATTAGATGGTAGACACGGGTCTAGCATGAGAATTGGGCCAGGTTGGTCCGAGCAATGACACAATCCAACACAAAGAAAAAAAAAACACGGCATGAAACTAAACATTGAATGGTGCCATGTAAGTCGCTCTCTTTTAGAGTGTTTTACTCCAAGTATTCCTGACATATTATAAAAAAAGAAAAACAAAAAAAGCAATGCATTAAGTAAGATTTGATGTTATGACTTTAAGCTTATACTCCCTCCGTTTTTTATTACATTTCCATAAAATGGTTGTTTTTTTTTTTACTTACTACATTGTTTCTACTTTCTTTATTAGGAGACTTGGCCCACCAAAAAATAATATTATTATATCAAGCCCGCTAACGGGCGCCCCGGGGCGTTAGTTAAGAATTATAATTTTGTATATTATCTAATTAATTATTACTAAAGGGCGCCCGGGGCGTTAGATAAGAAAAATAATTTGGTATATAAATAAATTTCAAATTATTATTAACGGGCCAGGGCGTTAGATGTGAACTATAATTTTTAAGTAGCATTTGCCAATTTTTTTATTTTTGTGAAGAGGGGATGAAGCTTTTTATTTAAGAGAAGAGATGAAAAGATGCGTATACTCCTTACAATTTCCTAAGGCATGAGAAGCAAAGGCATTATGTCAAGTTGTGCCACATATCCCTGTCTAATTATTATTGTAAGGAAAAAAACCAAAACACATATTAAAACAAGTACTAGCTACAACTAAAGCATACACAATTTATACAAATATAGTGAGATAGTAGCAAGGAACCCAAGCACATAATTCCATTAGCATATAATTCTGTCAAGAAAGAGAAATTTTTTAACCAACCATTAGCCTCTTCACCACAAAAACTACACAACTCTAATAATAAACGAAACTATAGTCACACTTTTTTTTATTGAATAACTCAATTATGCCATGCATATTATTCATGAATAACCCATTTTTACACCATGTACATTAATAAATCATGAATAAATCATGAAGTGGAAAGGCGTGGTTCAGGGCCATGAGTGTCTGCCATAGTGCCATATGCCATGAATACTATACCTACATATACAAAATTCTACACATCAGTACTTTGTGATTTTCATTACGGAGTGATCTAGCCGCCAAATTAAACAAGTGTCATATCTAATTAGTGCGCAACTCATCCAGTAGTAGTCAATGACAAAAATTAGAGGTGGAATGACCCTTCATTGAATTTATGCGCCAAAAATTAATAGGTAATTCTTTAATCGACGAGCACTTGTCGAATCTATAAGCTTTAGAAAGTAGAGGTATGGTTGTAAACTCAATCATGGCACAAAAAAAATTCTTCAAAAGAGAGAAATATACGATAATTACCAAGTAGATATGTAAAGAATATGACTCACAGTTTACGCAGTCGAATATGAGAATTTGTGAGATTCACTTCACTATGGTATGCTTAAGATGATTGTTCTTCAATGGAGGAATACAGTTCTAAACTTGTGCCTACGGTTGCCGCCAATACAGTTACCGCCATCCAAAGTAAACAAAAACGCTACTGCTTTTTAATTCTAAACCTATTCATTTTTTTATTTTCTAGTAAAAGGTATTTTATCTTAAATATTTTATCTTTAAAAGTTATTTATTTATTAGGACTAGGATTAAAATTAGAAAGATAAATTAGTCTTATCTAACTCCCCGGGGGCGCCCATTAGCATTTGCCTTATTATATTTGTTTATATCTTTTCCACCAAAAAGAACTGCTTTTTCACTTGTTTCCACCTCATTTAATGTTAAAGGGGTAAAAAAGTACACCAAAAAAGATTGAAAGGGACATCTGCTAAAAACTAGTGAAATAAACAATATAGCAAGTTAAAAAAAAAAAAAAAAGTATACTAAAATCTTAA
Source organism: Beta lomatogona (assembly GCA_947646795.1). Lineage (NCBI taxonomy): Eukaryota > Viridiplantae > Streptophyta > Magnoliopsida > Caryophyllales > Amaranthaceae > Beta > Beta lomatogona. The sequence continues at coordinate 1,772,709 of CANSNZ010001274.1, forward strand.
CCACTAAATTGAGTCATATCTTATGTTATCATTTTGAAGTAAAATATTCATAAATGAAAAAAAGGTGCATTAATTAGGAAGTAGGAACGATAAGTCACGAATTTTGGCATGAAAATGCATGGTCCTAAACACAAAGGCACGACGTGACCTAACGCGGCGGGCTCGTGGGTCATGCTATGTTTTGGCTTTAGATTTGAGTTTGGCCAAACGGGCTTGAGTCAACATGTTATGCCTTGGTCAAGATTAAAGACTCTAGCGTTGTGCATCTATATGGACTATATCTAGAAGTACCTTTTATGACACTAATCTTTTGAGAGCTTTTTTTTTCAATATGTACGTAAAAATCCTCTGGCCTGCCATCCCACATGGCTCACCTAGAGGCCCATTACAACCATGCATCTCCCACCCCCTCTCCCCTAAATCCCCAAGCAAATGTTTGGGATAGAATTGAACTGTAGACTTTGCTAGGAAAGATTAGAAAACTCACAACTTAAGCTAACCCCAATTCCTAATATTTTGAGGAAGTGTCTTCTAAAAAAAACTTTGTCATATATATCTTATACGATAAACATTTTGTATGGTAGCACATTATTATTTATATTTAATGTGGGAATAGTGAAAATTCTGGTTAGTTGACTTTCTTAAGTCCAAAATTTTCCTTCCTCCATTTCTTTTACTTGCACAAATGGATGTTGGCAAGAGAAATCAGGAGAGGAGAAAGATAGAAAGAGATAAAAAAGAAGGACCATATGTGCTTAGAGAGAGAATATATTGTCGATAATGGATATGGCGCATGTGAGTAATATGCAACTTTGTGAAATAATGTTGCAAGTAGAAAAAAGGAGGTAAGTATTTAATATCGCTTATCTTCCAACTTATCGTCATTTCCGAACTTTTTTTTTTACCATATAATATAATCTCAATTTTACAACATAACTCTCTCATCCCTTTCCATCTCCTTAAAATTGAAAATCAAATCAATAAAAGAAGAAAGAGAAGCAAAAGGAGAAGTTCAAGCATGTTCTTAGAGTCATGCGCCCTTAGTCCACATAAAATCAAAAGGAAAAGTTCAGAAAAAGGAGAAGTCAAAGGTATTACTTAGGCCTTGATTTTTTGAGCTGAAATTGCTGAACTAAAATTAATTTTGCGTAACCGAACCGAATTGAATTGCACCGAAAAACTAAAAACAAACAATAACAACAACAACAACAAAATAATAATAATAATAATAATAATAATAATAATAATAATAATAATAATAATAGTACTACTACTAATAATAATAATCGAGTATTAATATTAATCATAATTAAAATCATAAAAAATATATGAATAATTAGAATAATACCATCAACAATCATAATAATAACAATCTTAATAATAATACATTTTTTAATCATAATTATTATTATAGCAATAGTACTAGTAATGATATTAATGTGCTGAACTGAAAAAGTGCTGAAATTAATTTTGCTAAAGTGAACTGAAATTAATTTTACTGAACTAAACTAAATTGAAATTTATTGTTCAACTGAATGTGCCGAAACTATTTAAGCTCAAAAGAACAAGGTCTAAATTAGGCATATTACCAGTAGTTAGAAGCTAAGAAAATAATATTTCATTTCCAATTGGGATCACCTTAAAATGTTGAGTATATCAACAAATATGACCATTTGAAGTTGACTATTATTGTGCAAAAGACTTCTGAAAGTCTTGCAGATGATTTTGTATTGCTATATGGTACTTTTTTACATGCTTGATGTTTTGGGCTAAAAGCCCTTTGAGGTTGATCAAACAACATCAAATACAAGTAAATAGTATTGAATCTTAAAAAAAGTAACATAAACAACTAGATATGCATTTAATTATTTAAAGTATGCAAAAAAAATGCTAGGAATGCAAAATGGAGATGGTAAATGGGTCAAATGATAGGGAATTGGGGGGGGAGGGTTGATCATAGACTTAAATGATAAATAATTAATGTTGTGGGAAAACTGATTTTGGGAGAGATAATGGAGAATGATGGGTGAGAGAGCATTAAATGTATGATTAATTCAATCTTTGAGTTGAATAAACAAAGAAAAAAAAAGCTAATTCCAAGAAGCAAATAAGTGATGACCACACAAATTTTTAGTCAAATCAAAGAAACATATGGAATTAAAAAATAAGAAACAAGAACAACATTATGAAACATCAAGAAAGGAATACAAGCACTATATTATGAGAAGGAGGGAGTATAATTTAACCCAAGATTATCAAAATCGATATTTAGATCGTATAATCGCACGATTCTACGATTTGGGCTAAACGATTTGAATCGTACATAGAATCACAATTGAAGAAAATCGGATATATAATCTTAAAAAATAGTTAAAATCACGATTTATTACAGATTTTAACGATTCTGCATTTACCCCTTCTATTGAAGTATATTGCTGGAATATTAAAATAAATGGGCCAAGCCCGTAAAATCGGATATATAATCTTAAAAAATAGGTAAAATCACGATTTATTACCGATTTTAACGGTTCTGCATTTACCCCTTCTATTGAAGTCTATTACTGGAATATTAAAATAAATGGGCCAAGCCCGTAAGATCTCATTGTTTCAAGCCTTAGCTGCCACATTTTCACCCTTAAATTTCGCAAGCACGCACGAATATCTCTATCTTCTTCGGTTATTCTTGGTGCAATATATATGTTAATTATTTGAATCAGTTCATTTGCTTTTGATATATAAATACATGTATTTTTCTATAGCTCTTTTATTCCCTTGATGGCATCATTTCTCATTTCATATGATTATCCTCACGGCTATAATTGAATTTTTAGTGTTGTCCATTGGAAAAGTGGGTCAACAGTTTACATATTTGATCATAGAATCTTATTCCAGCAAAATTCGTAAAATCTTACAATATTAGGATTTGATTTTATGATCTGATTTTGAAAGACCCTTCCGATTTAAAATAGAATCACGATTTTGACAATCAAGATTTAGGCTATGTTTAGTTCACTTGAAATTTTCTGATCTGAACTTATCAGATCTGATCTGATCTGAACTTAATTTTTCTGATCTGATCTGATCTGAATTGATCTGATCTGAACTTATCTTTTAAAAAACATATTATTACTAATATTATTATTACTTTGTATTTCATTACTAGTATTACTATTACTATCATTTTATTACTATGCACAACTTTCAATAATAATAATAATAATAATAATAATAATAATAATAATAATAATATAATAATAATAATAATTTTATAATAATATTAATAAAAATAATATTATAATAATGATAACAACAACAGCAACAATAATAATAATAATACTAATAATAATAATAATAATAATAATAATAATAATAATAATAATAATAATAATAATAATATAGATAACATAATAATAATAATAATAATTATTATTATAATTATAGCATAATTAGTTTTTTTTTTTGAAAAAGAGCACATTAGTATATGAACATACAATTAAAAATAAACGACTAAGGACTCTTGGGTCCAGTGGTATGGTTTCTTACCTCCCACATGGGAGACCAAGGTTCAAATCTTGGTGGAAGCATATATTTCAATATTGTTGTGGGTGGGGGAGGGGGGTTGGGGCTTGTTGGGTCTTTAGGTGAGTGACCCTGTGCGATGGCAGCCCAGAGAAAATTCATCTTACCACGGGATTCTCGAAAGGGGCCCAAAAAAATTAAAAATAAAAGAACACTTATGTTCAAGGTCCGTTAATAATAATAATTTAGGTAGTAATGAAAAGAACATATAATGATATTAAAAAAATAACATGTATTGAAGGAGCATACAAGATTTATTTAAAGAACACATTTTAAAAATAAAAGATAGATGTTATTTTTATATTGATGACATGTTTGGATTTAACTAACAACATGTTCTTTGTTATATCAATAAATTGTTGTTTTTTATTATATATAAACCTATAAATATATATAATCATATGATCTTGAACAAAATGGTTAAATATTCTACTTATATCGTTGTCTTGTTCTATATAAACTTTGTTTTTAAAGATAAGTGTTGAAATCCTTTGTAGGGAAAATTTTGAACGTGATGACAACACCATTAGGTTATCCCATGCTACTCATTTTTTATATAAACTAATAATATATAATTTATATTATTCTACCAAAATTGTTTTAAAAAATAAACATCATATACTATTGTCATGTTCGTTACATGTACAACATCAAAAGAATATCACATATCAAAATTATTAATTAGAATAAATATAAAAAAGAAAACTTACAAATGCCAAAAGAACATTCTTCTTCTTGAACACAAATAGCTTCAAATAATGATATCAATGACATTTACAATAATAGCAACGACATTAATAATAATTACCAATATTAATAATTAATAAGTACAACAACGACAATAATAATAATCTTTTTGAACAAATGTACTAGTAAATAGTTATATTAATAGTAATAATAATTGTATAAAGTAATATTAATAATAATAATAACAATAACAACAACAATAATAATAATTATTACAATAACAATAATAGCATTAGTAATACTAATAATCATAATAATTATGATGATAATAATAATAATAAGTTTTTAAATATAAACATAATCTGAACTTATTTGATCTGATCTGAACTAGTCTAATATGATGTGATTTGATCTGATCTAAACTTATTTTTTCTGATCTGATTTGATCTAATATGATCTAATCCGATCTAAAATAAAGAAAATGAAAGTGAACCTGGATATAGCCTTTGCCAATAAAAAGTCAAATGAGACTGTCCCCTCGGCACACTGCTGAAGACTAAAATATCGAAGCAGTATGGTTTTATTTGAAAGAAATGAATTAAAATTGCATTAGAACTCTTTGACCAAAATGAACACAAATACAGACAAAGAACTACTATACCTGCAGGCTGCACATACATCTCCTGATTCATGAATCATGATGCTATGGCCTATAACTTATGTCATCCCTGACATGATAATTCTCAATTATTATGAAACAGTTTGTACTACTATTTGGTCTCCAATTTTTTATTGCTATTTTTTTCTTAAATAATTGTTTTTTTTTTAATTGCTGTATTATTTAAGAATTTCTTATTTGGAATACTTGGTCCATTAAAAAGTACTACCTCCGTCCCAGAAAGATCTGAACACTTATTGAGACACGTAGTTTAAGGTGATAAGTTGTAGTGTAGTTATCAAATGTTATTTTATTTAAAAAGTAGATGTGATAGGAGTTGGTGGTGTATTTTTTATTGTAGGAGAGAGAAAGTTAGGTAACTTTTTTTTGATAAAAGGTAGAGTGTGGGCCAAAGATGTGTAAAAGAAATAATATACTTCCTCCGTTCCAAAATAAGTGAAACACTTGTCTCAAAAAGCTCTCATATAAATGAGAGAAGTGTTTCACTTATTTTGGAACGGAGGAAGTATTAATAGTGGGACCATGCCAAAAACGGAAGTGTTCAAACTAATTTGGGACAAACATAAAAGGAAAGTGTTCAGACTATTCTGGGACGGAGGGAGTAATAATTTTCTTCCCCTCTAAAAAAAAAGTAATAATTTTCTTTTATTTTTAACTTTTTCCACCAAAAAGTACACTTTTTTTTAACGGATTTTTCACCAGGTACCCCTGAGGTTTCACAATATTCACCTGGTATCCTCGCGTTTTCAACAATTCACCTGGTGCCCCTAAGGTTTTGAAAAATCATCAGAATACCCTTAATGACTAACAGCCGTCAACTCCGTTAGTCATTAAGGCTAAATCAACGAAATTAACCCCTAACTACCCTAATTAATACTAATTAATCCTAATTAACTCTAATGAAACCTAATTAATACTTTTAACCCCTAATTAACCTATCTCTCTCCCTAACCCCTAACCCACCACCCGACCCCACCCTCCCACCGCCCCCACCACCCACTCCCACCCAAAGAACCCCTCCACCCTCCGTAGCCCTCGCCCCACCCCCCCCCCCACCCCCGCCGCCTCCCCCCACCCCGCGCCCCCCGACCCTGCCCCCTCCACCGCCGTAGCCCCCTTCCCACTGCCCGGCTCAACCCCCTCCCCTCCCCCCCTTCGATTTCTCTCCCCGACGTACTCACATCTCTGCGCACCACAAAAACAACAACACCTACGCGGGGCCTTGTAGGGAAGGTGGCGCCGGCGGTGAACGGAGAAGGGTGGCAGTGTTATGTAGATGCGAAAAAGAATCCCGGGATCTAAAACCCAAAGCTTTTAACCCAAAGCTTTTAACCCAAAGCCATCGTCGGAGATGCCGTAACCCAAAGCTGCCGTCGGAGAAACCGGAACCCAAAGCCCGCCGTCGACGGAGTGAGAAAGACGAAATGGTGAGAGAGACGATATCGAACGGGAGGGGAGTGGGGGGGCTAGGGGGCCGGGGAGGGGGAGGGGAGGGGAGCTGGGCTGGCGGGGAGGGGAGGAGGGAGGGAGCTGGGCGGCAGGGGAGGGAGGGGGGGGGGGCGGGTGGAGGGGAGGGGGGGAGGGGGGGTGTGGAGGGATGGGGAGGGGGTGGGTTAGGATTCAAACACTTCAATGGGGGTGGGTTAAGAATCAAACACTTCAATGCAGCAGTAATACTTCAATGGGGGTGGGTTAAGAATCAAACACTTCAATGCAAAGGTGGGAGGTAGTGGTGGGTGTTGGTGGTCTTTGTTGTGGTGGAGAGAGAAATGAAATACGAGTGGAAATGTTGGCAATTGTTGAATCCTAAATTCTCAAAAACCAGAGGGGTAAATGGTGAATAAAGTTTGTAACGGAAACTTAACGGCAGGGGCACGTCAGGTATTTTTCAAAACCTTAGGGGCACCAGGTGAATTGTTGAAAACGTGAGGATACCAGGTGAATTTCGTCAAACCACAGGGGTACATGGTGAAAAATTCGTTTTTTTAATTTCCCCTCTTATTTACATTAGATGGGTCATATAGTACCTTCTAAAAAATTTCAAAGTGACATTGCCTAAAATCTTGTGCAATACACAATGTGGAAATAAAAAAAACGGAGGGAGTAAAAAAGAAAATGGATATTTTGTTTACTCCATTTATGTGACGCCTACTCCATCTCTTTCTCTTGTTTAGGATGAGAATATTGAGGGTCTTGAGGGGAGTCTTGAGGGGTGTCTTATGGCAAGACTCATCTATATTTGGGTAAAGTCTTGGACAGAGTCTTGAGTTGGGTTTTGATATTCAAGACTCATCTCAAGACTCTTGCCATGCAAAGGATATTTTTCTGGCCACTAAAAAAATGTCATGTGTCTTTTTCTTTTTTGTGGAGTGAGTCTGAAGAGAGTCTGAGGAATAAAGTATAAAATTGGAATGAGTCTGAAGTGAATTTGTAGAATTAAAAATTAGTAGAAAGCTGATGTGACACAGTCTGAAATTTAGAGTTGAGTTTGAGAGATAAATTCACCCTTAGTAACAAATGACTTGCTATTTGTACTCTTAGAATATGATTGAAAAGGCGCTCACAAACCCTATACTATGTGCCTGTTACAAGATTTAACTTTTATCACCGATTGGGCTTGTATTTTCTTTTTGTTGTTTAAACATTTTTGTCTTTCATCTAGTATCTTAATGTTTGATATACCGCTTTGTAATAATTACCTAAACGCAAAAATTGATAACTTTCTAAAAGTGTAAAACTAACACATGTATTGGTAGTTTGGTACACATTAAACTTACTAGTCTTATACGCACACAATGCGTAAGAAAGCATATAAGAAGAACAATCAACCAAGCTTAGCTTGACTCACTTGGTAGGAATTCCACCTCATGACCTCAAGGTCAGAAGTTCGAATCCCACCAAGTGAGGGGCACTTGGAGGACAACTCCCCCTCCTTCCAAGTGTTTGGGCCTCTGGGTTGGGCCTTGTGCGAGGGCAGCCCAGAGGTTATTCATCTTACCAAATAAAAAAAAAAATATATAGGAAGAACTGTCTTTGCTTTTTAGTTTTCCAAAATACTGCTTAGTTCAAATGTGATACTTTTTTTTTTTTTTTTTTGTCTTTTTTCATTTAAATGAAGCAGTTAATTATCCCTTTTTTTTCCTTTTTCTATTTGTTGGTGTCTCCCATGTGTTGTCATATATAATAGAGATAGTTGATCAAATCCGCTATAGCACAAGATGAATTACAGTATTACAAAAATTCCATGGGAATTAAAATAGGGATTTGTACTAAATTTTTTTCACTCCCTCCATTATAAATTAATTGTCATGATATTTTAACAGTAAGCCATGTACTACTTTGTCTATTATGTTTTATATATATCTACATATTTATATGTATAAACTAGGTAATAGCCAAGCAATGCTCGGTTTTCATATTTACAGAAAAGAAAATATAAATTAATTAAGAAATTGGCCAAAAGTAAAATCAATTTTTTTGATTGTAAGCATTAATTTGTCAATCAATGTTATACAATCCCTATAACTTACATTTCCAAAGCATCTACTAAAGTTTGATGCATTTAGAAGGGATTTTAGGAGGAAAACCTCATTTAGGACGGAACTTAACGAGGGTTATTCGACTTTAGTGGCTCATCGTTAGAACTATAATTATAGATGTGATGATTAACAATGACTTATTTTTCAAATTTTTTTGAAAAGAAAATATAACGCACCTTTTTTTTGTGATATTGGTCTTTATGTCTCACTCCTCAAATTACAAAGCGATGGTTTCTCTCTTATTGGTCTTTATAAAAATTAGTTTTTGTGAAACACTACCTTCTAAAAAATTGTTGTAAGAAGCTACATTTTACACCAAAAATGTTGTAAGAAGCTACATTTGACCGTATTTTGACAGTTGACTACTTTTTCCGACGTTGACCTATTATCTTTTTGTGTTTTTTGTCTTCTTTTTTCGTCCATTTTCACCTAAAAATTTATTCTCCTTTGAGAACATACTATATTCCTCCGTCATAATATAGTTCACATTTCTTTTGCACGATCTCCAAAACATACCTTTGACCTACAATATCTTCTATTTTGTATTAGTAAAAAATATAAAAAGTTGATAATATAAATGTAGACATTGGCATCGAATCTAACAAGATCCCACATGAAAGATGTTTTTTGTATACATTAATGAGAATATTTGGTCAAAGATTTTAAAGTTTGACTCCCAAAATGGAAATGAGAACTATATTATGGGACGGAGGGAGTATTAAATTGTGGTTGTTCGGCAGATTTCGCTGAAAAATGAAGAAAAAAGAAGCCAACAAACAAAAGGGTTGACGCCAGAAAAAGGTGGCAAACGGCCAAAATCCTTTCAGAAGAAAGCTTTTAACAGCTTTTTGCTCAAAAGTAGTTTCTTGTAACGATTTTTTTATAAGGTAGTTTTTTTTTTCAAAAACAGGTTTTTATAAGGTACTTTCCGATAATTTTTCCTTTTTTTTTTATTAATATAGTTCGTCCGTTTTTTATTGACTGACTGACTTCCCTTATCTAGAGCCCCGAGAAACTAACTACTAAAACTACAGAGAAAAAAAAAACAACACTACAAAGGAAACTACACTACTTTACTAAACAGGACAAACCAAACAGCAAAACTCAATCTCCATTATCAACAGCCCCCTCTGGAACCATTCTTGAGATATGTTACAATAAGTGGCTAGCTTCCCTTATTTTGGCAAAAAAAAAAAATCCCTTTTACAAAACTGTCATCACAAAATTGCTCTTTTATTTATTAAATATATATGGTCTCTAATTTTCTCTCTAAATGTTTTAAAACATGTGTCATTTATCTCTCAACCACTTAATAAAAAATTGAGAAAGTAAAAGATGATGAATTTGGGCGTGAGTCTGAGCAAATGCTCCAGCTCTACTGCTAGTCTGCTAGGTGCTACTTGCTAGTCAACATTTAGACCGAACTAAGTTAGTATATACTCCCTCCGTTTCATTTTAATCTACACACTTTGACATTTTACACTATTCACAAATTTCACTTTGACCATCATTTGTGATTTATACGCGGATGAAAATATAGTCATGTGGGATCTTGTTAGATTCATCATAACATGTATTTTATTAATATGTACTTTTTATAATTTTTTCAAATACAAAACTAAAGATATATGTCTTCAAAGTTTTGCATTGACATGCGTGAAAAGTGTAAGTGTGTAGATTAAAATGAAACGGAGGGAGTAATTAATTAATTGGTTCTCACCTCTTGTGTGCATGTCTAAATTATATAAGTATATATGTGATACATTTGTTTTAGAACACGTACGTAGTTGTTTTTTATGGGGACAAACGATGTAGTAGACCCCATAAGATATATATTAGGCAGCCGTCGGCCTGAAAAATTAGAATTTAGCAGATTTGTAGGACTCTGAATTCAAACATATCAACTTACTATTATTGTTTGGAAAAGTCCATAATTTGATTAATTTCTCCTTTAAATAGATTCCTAAGACAATGCATGCATGTATAACTCAACACAAAACTTACACTTTTAGTAGTAAAGCTAAGAGAGTAAGAGTTGTATACTAGTATTCATCAATCGAGAGAAAAATGGGAATCAATAGTAATGAAGTATTAGTACTAGGAAATGTTAATGAGGATGCTGAGCTCCTACGAGGCCAAGCCGAGGTGTACAACCATCTCTTTGCCTACGCAGATAGCCTAGTGCTAAGATCTGCTATAGAGCTTCGCATCGCCGATATCATTCACTCGCATGGCCAACCAATGAGCTTATCTCAAATAGCCTCAAAAATAGCCTCTCCTTCCCTTGATATAATGTGTCTTGAACGTGTCATGCGTATGCTCGTTCGAAAGAAAATATTCACAATTGATAATAATCAAACATCATTGTTACGGAATGATGAAACTCTATATGGTCTAACCACAACCTCTATGTGGCTCTTGCATGATCAAGAGCTTAGCCTAGCTCCTATGTTTCTAGCCCTTACCGATCATTCGGTCACGAAACCATGGTACGAGATTAGCCATTCGATTAAGGATGGTGGGATACCTTTTGTTAGGGCTCATGGGGAGACCTTTTGGGAAATGACATCTAATAACCCTGAGTTTAATAACTTGTTTAATGATGGAATGGCTGCTGCTACTAAACCTGTATTAGATGCTGTTATTAAAGGGTATGATGGGTTTAGTAAGTTGGAAGGTAGTCTTGTTGATGTTGGGGGTGGCATTGGAAGGTTGGTTGCTAAGATTGTCAAAGCATACCCTCATATTAAGGGTATTAACTTTGATTTGCCTCATGTTGTTGCTAATGCACCCTTATATCCTGGGGTCACCCATGTTGGTGGTGACATTTTTAAGGAGATTCCTTCATCCGATAATGTCATCATCAAGGTAAATATATAGAATTTATTCTTTCGTTCAATTTTGTTTTATTTCATTTTGATAGTCATTATATTATCATGGTGTAACAATTGCACCATAATTTATGGTGTAACAACCCACAAATCACTGCTTCTTTTGTAAAAAGAAAAGCTCAAGTGACATGAAATAAATGACAAAATCACATGAGATTCATGTCATTGTTTGTATAGTCCATGTCAATTTTGTTCAAGTCCATATCATTATGCATGTTGGCCTTCACAAGCTAAGACTAACTTCCACTCCATATAAAGCTATGAAGTTCTATCATAACATCAAGTAGTAGTATATATGGACCTTAATGTCACTATCTAGTATATTCCTCATTATGGAACAATTGATCTTTTCTACAATCATAATTCATGTTAAGTAAACAAAGTTAATGAAATTTTTTTAGAGTTCACAAATATAGACTATAATTATAATAATTTATAATTAGGTGTTGATTCCAATTATATTAGTTTAATTTGCTGTGAAATATTGGATCGAGTCATATGCAAAATTTGACATGGACTCTTGCATGCATGCATGTCTACGTTATTGCCTCTTGTAGACTGCGTGCAGTTACATATAATGCGTATTTTTTTGGATGATCGACAAGACTTAACACTATTATCCTTTATTATGGCACGTTTTCATAGTTAATATGTCTACTTCATAACTTGGTTTGTGTTTGTAGTCTGTTTTGCATGATTGGGCGGATGAGGACTGCTTAAGGATCCTAAAGAACTGCCAAAAGGCAGTATCCCAGAAAAAAGGGAAGGTGATTATCGTTGACATACTTCTTCATCCTGAAGGAGAAGGGATATTTGATAATGCAGCCGTTGCCCTTGATATGTTCATGATGACAAATTGCACTGGCGGCAAAGAGAGGACTGAAAAAGAGTGGAATAAATTGTTGAAAGAAGCTGGATTTGCTCACATCAACATCATTCCACTACCAACTATAATGTCACTCTCAATTATTGAGGCCTTTCCTTACTAAAACCAAGATTTACCAATTACCATAAACCTTCAACATCAGGCGACTATTTGATGCACTTATTGATTTAGTTATAGTAATAATATCTTATCACATGTGATAAGAGTGTGCTTTATTTGATTTGATAATTATAGTGATTTATTAGACATGTCATGCGTGTAATGTATTTGATACCGTAACGTTGGTTTTTTTGTCGTGAAGAAATATTAATAAATCTATCGATTGTGATAAGTTTAGAGGAATGGAAGGTATTTGCTGTTTTGTGTTCTCATAGACCTAGAACAAGAATATATACGTTTTAGTTCTCCTACAACCGCTATAAATCCTACGTAGTACAACTAATGAACTAAATCCACCTGAAAACATACACGTAGTTCCTGCCAGTGGCGGATCCAGGAATTAGGTCCCGTGGGTTCAGAATTATTCGAACGTAAGAATAAAAATAATTCTCATTTCAATTTATGTACAAATTTTACTAGTGTTCTCAAAATACAAACACGACACTAAATTAGCGGGTTTGGATCGAAGGATTTTACGCGTTTATGTAATCCAATCGACACGAACACAACACAAACGATTAACTAAAATGGGTTGACATGATGCGACCATTTTATTAAACATGTCGGGTTCAGATATGGATCAAAGAGTTTTACGCGTTTATGTAATCTATTTAACATGAACACGACACGACAAACCCAATTGCAAACTCTACATTTTACTATCTTGAGTTACAATTTTTATAGAAAAAATAAGACATTTAACAATTATACTTAGTAGTGTTTTCATTCTTAATTATATCATAATAAATGACTAATTAGATTCTTGTATTATCAATTTCTTATAAACAAACTTCACCTGAACTCGCCCATAATTTTTTTTAAAGGTTTGAATCTAATTTTTATCCAATCCAAATATATTACAACACTATATTTCTAGCTTTTAGAAATTTTTAGTGAGTAGTATTACTAAAGGCTTGAATAATTTATTGTTTAAGCAAGTTAAATTTGAAGAGAATGGGATATACATTAAATCAATACCTTTCTAAAGTTGTAGTCATATAAATTAAAGGGAAGGAGAAAAAGAATAGGAAAGGAAGACCAACATAAACCAAACATAAAGGGCAGTTATAAGGGCAATAAAAATGGAAAAAGGAGGACAAAAAGTCCGCCTCATCAGATTCGAACCTCGGATTTGACGACAATAACATAAAAGCGTCACCCGCTTACCGCTGGACCAAGCCGAGATTTATGGTTGATTGTATTATATCTTTCCGTTTAACCTGATTTATTTTCATGTATTTTCAACGGTTTACCCATTTTTTTTCCTAGGATCCACGTGGGTTCAGTTGAACCCACTGAACCCACGCTGGATCCGCCCCTGGTTCCTGCCAATTAAGTACTATTGCACACAATTGAATAGATATATCCCTACAAATTAAAGTAAGCTGCAATTATTAATTGTGGGAAATTTTCCGAGATATACGTGAGATTTGACATAATTCTCAAATCACCCCAGCCCTCTCGTTTGGGAAGTTACTTGGATATCCTTGAGATTTTTTTTTTTGTTAAAATACTTTACTACTAACGGAGTAGATTTTTTCTATCTCTCCCCCACCTTCTAAACCTGCAAACTTTCTCTCTCCTCCCACCTATATGGCTTTCTCTCTCCTCCCAATCTTCATCTTGATCTTCTACCCAGTCATGATTGGGCGGACGAGGACTGCTAGCTTAAGGATCCTAATTAAACAACTGTGAAAAGGCAATATCCCAGAAAATGGGATTTAAGGTGATAATTGTTGACATCATTCTGCATCCTAATGGAGAAGGAAAGTTTGATGATGCAATAGTTGTCGTTCATTTGTTGATGATGACAAATTGCACTGGTGACAAAGAGAGTACTGGAGATGAACGTAATGAAATAAATTGTTGACACTTGATCAATGAAGAAAGGCCTCAATAATGGAGAGTGACATTGTGTTGGGTTACAATCAAACACACTAAACATTAATTAAAAGTCTTTTCAGTATGGAAGTATTATGAAATACTCGCTAGGAAGTTTTTTTTTGTGTTTTTGGAAGTTTAATATAATTAGGATACTATATATGTTATATGTGTAATTAGGATGAGTATCTTGTGGGAAACCGGACGGTACTTCCAAGCACGTAACTATACGCTTTCCTACAAGAATTTTACCGACCCACTATGATCAACGAGGTTCACGGTAAACTCCTGTGAGATACGAAGAAGAATCAATGAAGTTTGGTTGATGACAAACTACATTCACTACAATTTGTTTGAAGGATGTGTTTTACTTTGAACAAGGAGAGAAATCTAGAAATGAATCTCCTAAGGCAAGTTGGTGAATGAATCTAACCCATTCCAATATGTGATATCTCCCTATATATACCTTGGAAGATTTACAGAAGAAAAGCCTGAAAGCACGCAACCATTCAGACGAAAAGACAAGCACCAATTCGCAAAAGGAAATTGCTTTGTCAGAAAACTGACGAACAGGAGCTGGCGCTCCTCGGTGGAGCGAGCGCTCCAAGGGAGAGCGTGCGCTCCTGGCCTGCTGGAACGATATTTCAAGTTCCTGCCCATTTTGAGCGGACGCTCTAACAGAGCGAGCGCTCTACAATGCCTTTTCGTTATTTCCTTCTAACTAACTACGTTCCATTACACCACAACATCGAAACGCAAACATCGCATATTAACAACGAACACATTTAAATATAAATGTTCTAACAATATATATAGAAGCTTAGGTAGGAAGGAAATTACTTATCCTCCCATTATATTGTTTCCTAATTATTTTAGAAGTCGATGTATTGTAGTTTACATATTCTAGTAGAAATAAGAGATCTTGTAACTCCTATAAATATAAGATGGTTGGAAGGTATTTTTAAGCAGTTGAGATGTAGCTCATAAGCAGTTGAAAGGCAGATCATAATGAAGTTGAGAGGAAAAACACATAATAGTTGTTATTCTTGCAGGTTATTAATTACAAAAGAGGTGGTTTAAATCACCATTAAAATTCCTTAGCTTGTGTATTGTTCTTGTTGTTTATTGAAGTGAAGTTCTTAACAAGTGGTATCAGAGTTAGGTTACCACTAGGATACCACTAGTATGGAGTCAATAATTCATCGTGTATATCTACCAAAGAAAACCTTAGAATTATTACCCTGAAAGAGATTCTTCGCTTGATGGAATGAGTAAAAAGACGAAGGGTCTGTTTTATACGTTCACCTTATATCCAGTCCTTATCAGAAAAAAATTCTAATAAGTCCAAATAAGTTTAGAAAAGTATAAATAAGTTTAGATAGATCTAATAAGGACTAATAAGGTCTAATAAGTTTCGGTAAGTTCGGTTCAACAAAAATGTGGGTATGTTGAAGCTATGATGTATAGCGCACAACACATGTGAGTGTCCCATATTGATAAAAGAATAGAGGTGTGTTCACTTTATAAGATAAATGGGCTACTTCCCTTATTGTCATATGATTTTTAAGTGGAATCTCCTTAGAGCATGTACAATGGTATGGTTTTAGTTGATCTTGGAGTAGGAACACCAAGCTGTGGATGGTTTTATTACCATTAAAACCTGGTCTAGCTTTGGGGTGGTCTGTACTGCCAGACCAACGACACCTCGGATGGCGTGTCGTCCGCAAATCAGTGGGTGTCGCGAGTCATGGAGAGCTGTACAACTTTATTTTTAAAAAAATTGATTTCTAGTGTCAAACGACACAGTTGAAGGGTGAAAGGAAGAAAATAAAAAGTGCAGCCATGCGTTTTACTTCTTTCAACAGATGAAAAAGGTACGGTGGGTCAGTCATTACTAACGCAGCAATACCATGGAGCCACGTGGCTTTATTTATTTATTTTATTTATTTTTTTTACAAGTATTTGCTGAATTTTCCTTCTTCATTATCATGAGGCTTATAAATTCGGTAATTTTAAAAAATCAGCTTATAATTTTTTTAAAAAAATTACACCAAGGGCTATGAATTTTTTTTTTATATAAATTGAGCACAAATTTAATACTTCCTCCGTTTCATAATACTCGCTACACTTTTCATTGTGGGAAGTTTCACATTACTTGCTACACTTCCTTTTTGGGCAATAAACTCTCTCTATCTCTCTCCTCTCACATGGGTCTCTTTTCTTTTTACTCTCTACCTCTCTCTTCTCCAAAAATTGCCTAGGAGTCCGTGAATTGAGAAGTGTAGCAAGTAAAATGAAACGGAGGAAGTATATATTTTACCAAACTTCTTCCCAACTTAAGTTAACTAATTAAATAACGGATTATTAAAATGCATAAATAAAGATCAATATCCCACTAATTAAAATATGAATGCAAATTATCTAGTCCATAAAAAAATAAAATAATTTGGGGTAGGAGAAAGAGTATATCGTGAGGTATAATCAAAGTAGGAGAGAGAAATAAAAAGACAAATTAGACTAGTCCACCCATTGTGAGAAAAAAGATGAGTTGGTGGGAATTTAGTGAAATGTGAGGTGTAAGAAGGAAGGAAGAAAGGAGAAAGGAGAAAGGAAAAAATGGTAAGACCAACTAAAGCTAGCTCATCCATTGCTCATGCTCTTAGTCTTGTAAAGTGGACTATTTCTCCTTATGATGGTTGCTGCCCAAGTGTCCCACATTAATAAAAGAAGAGAAATGTGTTCATTTTATAAGACAATGGGCTACTCTCCTTTTTGACATATGATTTTAAGGTGGAACCTACTTAGTTTTTTAAAGTGTACTCTCTCTCCTTATGATGGGTGCGGCCCAAACCCGGCCCATATCTAACAATATAAGACTATAAGGTCTCATATAGAAACTATGATTTTGAAGTTTTTATTAGCATACTTCGCTTGCTTATTTATCTTTACTCTATTATGTGGTCCATTAACTGTTTCCATCGTCTCAATTTTTTTTTCTAACTAATCATTTAATTTTCCCATTTTCTTGCTTCCTTAATTCTATTTTAATTATCAGTAAGTCGCTAATAGCTAATTTTAGGTGGCTAATTATAATCATTTGCTTTTAACATTATTTAATTTTGAAAATGTTTAGTCTGATATTTATGCAAAATCATGAAATCAAGAGTCACAAATTCTCTTAAGTAGCTAGTCAATAGCTGTGAATGAAAAATATTGCTATGTAATAACACAAAAACCGACCTTTTGTTTTCGAGAAATTCCATATAATATCCATATACTATTGACGTTTCTATTTGGTACACACAAAAAAAAACCACACACCTCCGCATTCTATTATAGAACTAAAATTCGTAATATCATACCTTTCATCAGGGGGGGACATAGTAGAGGCCTAAGAGGGCCATGGCCCCTGTTGAAGGTCCAGTTGTACTGATATAATAAGCTAAGAACATTAAGAAAGTGAAAATAAAAGTTGTTTTATTGGTAAATTGGCCGCCCTCCATAACCATGTTTAATTTGTTTTGTTAAACGGGCCTTCTTTCATGGAGTTTTTTCAAGTTACACTATGCTTTAGAGCAACTACAATGGCAAGCTACAACCACTTGTAGCTTTGTGTGCCACATTAGATTTACAAACTACAACATTTCCAAGCTACAACCTCTCCCAATGGAAAACTACAACCACTTGTAGTTTTTGTAGGTCCCACATGTCATAACCATATCAACAATTTTTAATATACAATTCATACAATCATAATTTGTAATTAACTTGTAAAAATAATAAATTGAAAAAATAAATGACTTTTATTCCAAATTTTAAATCGTACATTTTTTAAAAATTTAAATAACAAAAATAATAATTAAGATACAACATAATTAATACATAAAATCGAAAGCGAGATTACATTAAAAAAAGGTACTACATATTGTCTTGATTTCCAAAATGCGTCCAAATGTGCTTCCCTACACTAGTAGAATAAATGCTTATTGCTGCGGTCTTTAAGTGGCCTATTGCGGCGGTTTTCATCGCGCAGCAATAAAGGGCGCAGCAATAGGTAAATTACATATTGCTGCGGTTTTAAACCGCAGCAATAGGGCAACCTATTGCTGCGGTTCCTACCTAAGACCGCAGCAATACGTAGTGGTAATAATAAAAAATTTAATTAAAAAACAACATATTGCTGCTGTTGTT
This sequence comes from Beta lomatogona, assembly GCA_947646795.1. NCBI lineage: Eukaryota > Viridiplantae > Streptophyta > Magnoliopsida > Caryophyllales > Amaranthaceae > Beta > Beta lomatogona. The sequence continues at coordinate 1,791,201 of CANSNZ010001274.1, forward strand.
GGTAAAAACAGCAGCAATATGTGAGTCTATTGCTGCTGTTTTTACCAAACAACAGCAGCAATAAGTTGTTTTTTTTTAAAAAAAATTCATACATTTTTTATGTCATATACTTTAGTACTTCACCCAAGCAATATCTTCACAAAGAAAATTATACAACCAGATTTTTTGGAATTCATCCAAACATTTACATTTGATATTATAAGAAATAAAAATATGAAACATACCAAATCTAAAAAATGTAACCAATACCAAAAACTAAAATATCATATTCATTACAAAATTAAAATGGAAATCAAATTAAAATAGAAACTCTAAAATTATTCATTCAAAAAAAGTAAAAACAAAAAAAATAGAAATCAAAACATCAGATCTAAAATGAAAAAAAAAAAACAATGAAGAAAATACAAAATCAAAACAATAACGGCCGACGAAGGAGATGAAGTCACGAACGAAGTTGAAGGCGACGAACGAATATTCCGGCGACGAACGAATATTCCGGCGACGAACGAAGATGAATGCCGGTGTTCAACGATGCCCGAAAATGGTGTGACGCCATTTCGAACGACGAACGACGCCATTGCGCGAAGTCATTGTGCGAAGTCGCCGGAAGACGAACGAAGATGAATGCCGGTGTTCGCACGGCCGACTAACGACGAACGACGGGGTCGAAGAGTACGGAGACGACGGGCTTGGAGACAGATCTGGAGACGAACGAAAATGAAGGTTGATGGTTGAAGGATGGATCTGAGAGAAGAAGGAAGAGAGGGAGAATGAGAGAGTAAGGAAGACCGGGTGTGCGAAGTCGCCGGAAATTTTTGCCGGACAAAGCACCGCAGAAAGCTTGGTGAAAATGAAGGTTGATGGTTGAAATGAGAGAGGAGGAGAGAGAAAGGAAGAGTGAAGTGGGAGAGGACCATCCGAAGAAGATGAAGGAGGAGTGAGAAATGAATGAAAACGGCTGGTGAGAAATGAGTGAAATGCATGCCAACCCTAGTTGGGCCCCTTTTATTGATTTTAAAAGTATATTGCTGCGGTTTATATAAGAACCGCAGCAATAGGTTCAAATATTATTTTTTTAATATTATTTTAATATATTGCTGCGGTTCTTGTCAGAAACCGCAGCAATATGTCTGGTTAAATAGTCAGCTTTTTTCTGTCAAAACCATATTGCTGCGGTTTTCGACCGAAACCGCAGCAATATAGTTATTTTATATTTTACCTTTTCTTTTTACGTGATATATTGCTGCGTATGGGTAAAACCGCAGCAATACCACTGCAGCAATAAACAATTATTCTACTAGTGCTAGATCCGCCTTGAGTTGATGATGCTTTTCTCTGTCTCGAACTATGTAGGTAAGGAAAATTCCTATCAGTTGGGTTGCGATTCTTCCAAAGTTTGATGGCCATCTCGATCACTTGATCTTCATCATGGCCACTAGGATGTGTATCCTTAACTTAAATGTAGCACCCATTGAACTTCGAAACCATAGCACTCATTTTGTACCAATGATTAGAGGCTTTTTCAACATCAACCTCAGGACCTTATGTCCTCCACTAGTTGTAGTATTGAACAATTTTCTCCCATAAATCCCAGTACGACTGATCGGTTCCTACAACAGGATCATTTGAAATTGTCAACCAGCTTTTATATAAATCTTGATCTTGTTCGTGGCTCCACTTGAATTTTGCTCCTCCAACCCCTCTTCCTCTGTTTCTCCCTCTACCTCTACCATTATTGCCTCTTCCTCCGCCACCAGTGTTCTTCTAAACCTCTACAACCTCTTCTTCTTCATCAATATCGATAGCCGCTCCTGAAATTGGAGAGTCTTGGTGCATGGTAGAAGCTCCAATACTCTCTCTTCTTGAACTTTCATGAACCACATATGATTCATGAGGGAAAGGAGGACGAGAGTAGTACATAGGCGTAGTCGGACGATTACTCGGCCTAGGCTGGTAATAATAGGATGGATGGTAATACATTTGAGCGTCGGGGGGAATCGCTTGATTTGGATCATATTAAGATCGGGAAGTTGGGCGAATCGGTACATTTTGGGCATTTTGATTATTTTGGTTGGATTTTGGAATGTTTGATTTTCTAAATTTTGAAAAATTTCTAAATAAGGATAATATTGACTATATGGATCTTGAGAATAATCATCCATTTGTGGGTATATTTTTTTTGAAGGAAATAATATATGAGAGAAAGAGATTATAGAAATTTTGTGGGTATATTTTTTTACAACATTGTTACTCCTATTTATAGACTAATATTTGAAAAAAAAAATTTAAAATTAAAAACAAAAAATACGTTGCATTACGGTAGCACAACATTACCGTTGCAAATGAATCTACAGCTCCACAAATTAATCTACTGCTCAACATTACCGTTGCAAGTCTACCATTATACATAGAAAGTGAAATGAAAAGTTAAAGTTGAAAGTGAAAAGTGGAAGTGGAGCCCACAAAGAGTTGAGCAAAGCAAGTAGCTTTGTGGAGCTACTTTGCTTGCCAAAGCAACAAGTTCCCTTTTCCTCTAACAATAAAGCTACTAGCTCCAACTATTTGTTATTTGCGAGCCAGTACTTATGGAATACCGCTGGAGCTGCTTACCTCGCCAAATTCATGTTTTTCTTTTCATTGTATTTTCTTTTTGTTTTTCTGTAGCTACTTCTCCTCAGTTGAATAAAACTATAGATAGATAAAGAAATTCGTGCCTATCAACTATATTTCACATAATTTTGAGCTGAAATTTAAGATCCCAACGAAGCTAGACAATGAAGAAATAATTCTCCAATAATATTTTCTTCCCTCAACCAAACTTGAGGCCCATTAAAATGGGGAAATTATAGTTCCTCCCTTACACTACATACTCTGCAGCCACAACCTTCGTGGAGCGGTAACACGGAAACACTCGATTTTTCTCTCCTCAACTTCAGCTGAAAACTTCGCGTTGTCAAAAAAAAAAAAAAAAACTTCAGCTGAAAACAATTTATATTTCCTCGCTTTTCATATATGGCTTCTTCCACTAATATCATAATTCTAATATCTAACAGAACTATGTAATAATTCTTCTTCTTAGCGGAAGCAAGATGTCCTTCAATCGTTTCAATACGGTTACTAGTTACTACAAACCACAACTCAAGTGTAGAACAGGTGGTTGAGCCATTTGATAATAATGGGTAGCACGTGCTATATTTGGACAAAAAATCCAAAAGTTTTAATATCAATTAGAATTTTCGAAAGTATGAGATAATTTATTAATTGAAAGTTGTACGACATTTCTATTAGATATTCAATACGAAAACAAATATAACATAACAAACAAAATTCTTATGGATAATTGGATATGACCTATAAATCCAAAAACAAACATTTGATCACATTCTCAAATTGTTATCTCAATACAGTTTTTTATCACTTAATTTATCGCTCTATTATAAATTTGAGATATCTATGATTCTCAAATTGTTATCTCAATACAGCTTTTTATCACTGAATTTGTTGCTTTATCATAAATTTGAGATATCTATGATGCATTAGATTGCACACAAAGCATTGAAGATCATTGTAGATACACATAACTAACAAATAATTAACCATTAGTAAATCTCTCATATTATGAATATAATATATTAAGGAGACATCATCTTCTTGATTATATTATAGTTTTAGAAAGCTTAATTGTTTTGATGCGTGTTAGGGAGCTTAATTGTTTTGATGCGTGTTAGGGAGTATATATATTCGTAGGAAGAATACAACCATGCATTCACTACCTATCTTAAGACTACAATTAAGGAGATGATATCTCCTTAATGTACAATATCCTTAAATCTAATGTAGATTTTAGCTCTTAAAAGAACACCATAACGATACTCTGGAGAATAAATATTTAGAAATCTAAATATTTCTTAAAATAAAAGAAAAAAATCAATGAATAAATAGGACCAAGGAATTACATAAAAAGAGAAATTCTATAAAATTTATTAGTAATCATAAAATAAACAAAGACTTCAGGCTTTATACCATCAAAATACATAGTGAAGTGTAAAGCCGTAGAGGTGGGCATAAGTCGGGCCTGCACGATTTAGGCACGACCCGAGCCCGCCTGAGGCCCGACTCATTGTCCCTAACCCGCCGATCGAGCCTATGAACAAGCCCAATCCAGTCCATGCCTAAGTCTAATGCAGTGGGTGGGAGTGAGGAGTCCCCTAAATGAATAATATGAGTATATGACTAGGGTTTATCTCAAATAGATAGAGAGATGAGAAAGTCGATTAAGAATATGTAACTACCTATTTATGTCATGCTCCATCCGTCTTATATAAATCGCAATACTTTTTATATCTTGTCGTTCCATATTAATTGCAGTATTTTCAGTATTGGGATTGATCCACTATTCTTTTTCTATCACCTATTAGGATTCGTAGTTTATGATTATCAAGTGTCATTTTATTACAAGTTAGATTTGATAGGAGTTATTTTATTACAAGTAAGGTTTGATAGGAGTTAGTGTGCGCAGGGAGAAAGAAAATTGGTTAAATTTTTATTAAAAGAGATAGAGTGAGAGATCTATTTTATTACTTACTATCTCCGTTCCTATCTAATCTAGACGGTTAGGTTCCTATTTAATCTAGACGGTTAGGTTTGGGAGAGAAGGAAGAAATAGCTGACATCTATACTAATATATTAAAAGGCGTTCCTAAACAAAGATTTGTGTCACGTGGCGCTATCCCTTATAGTGTTTACTTGAACACCAACATTAGTATAGCTCTCCAACATTATTCTCCAACCCATTTTTTACTTTCTCTCTCCTCATGATACTTCCAAGAGCACCCCTTAAAAAATTGCTAACAATGGTATTTACTCTCCAATGAGCTCTCCAAAAATCAAAAAACAAAAAAAAAAATGAAAATACGTAATTATCAATGACATGTGTCATTGTATTATTCCAATAGCATGCTCTCCCAATGCTCTTGGGGAAGAGCATTCCTGCAAGTGCTCTCCATGGAGAGCGAACGGAGAGCACCTCAAGAGCACCAATGTTGGGGGTAGAGTTAGCTCTCCATTTTCTCTCTCCTTGGAGAGCTCCTTGTAGAGCAACTTGGAGAGCACCAATGTTGGTCCTCTAAACCACACATTCACCAAAAAGTTAGAAAAAACATAATATAAGATTTAATCTCATAGCTTCGAGTCGGTATATTAGAGTTTTAACCACTAAAGCATGTAATATTTGGTATTATAATTTTAAAAAATATTAATATATATAAATTATAGTTATCTGGGCATGAGCCTAAAAACTAGTTAGAGGAAAAGGGGGGCAGAAAAAAGAGAACCACCTCTATCAAGGACAACCACCACCGCCACCTCCTCATCACCGTCACCAACACCGCCGCCACAACCACCATCACCACTAAAAAACCATCTAAGGGTTTGTTCTCCCCAGCTTATTTTCAGTTCAGTTCAGTTCAGTTCCTAAATGATAATCATTACTATTAGGGGGCGTTTGGTTGACATGGGGTAAAGGGAATGGAATCAAGAAAGGGGTAGAGAGGAAAGGAAAGCAAAACCCTTAGATTTTAAGTGTTGTTTGGTTGGTTTTAATGTCACTCTCTTTCTCCTCCCTCTTACCATTCTTCCACCATCGCACCACCCCCACCATCCCCTCCCCACCCCCTCCCCTCCCCGAGCGCGCCGCCGCGCCGCGCGCGCCTCCCTCCCGATTCCATCGCGTTGCGCCGCCGCACCTCCCCCTCCCCTTCGCGTTGGCTGTCACGCCTCCCCCCTTCGCGTTGGGCCGTCACGCCTCCCCTCCCCTTCGCGTTGGCCTGTTGCACCTCCCCCTTCCCTTCGCGTAGGCCGTAGCGCCTCCCCTCCCCCTCGCGTAGGCGGTTGAGCCTCGCCCTCCCCTTCGCGTTGGTCGTCGCGCCTCCCCCCCTCCCCTTCTCGTAGGTCGTTCCGCCTCCCCCTCCCCTTCGTGTTGGTACGTCACGCCTCCCCCTCCCCTTCGTGTTGGCCGTGCCGTTTTTTTTTGTAGGGTTTGGGTGGTAGAGGCGGTTACGGTGGTTGAAAGGTTTTCGGGTCATGGGGTGGTGGATGGTAGAGACGGTTTGGTGGTTGAAAGGTTGGTTGCTTGGTTGGGGTGTGGGGGGTGGAGGCGTTAGGCGGTGGTTGGGTGAGCACGTGGTTGTGGTTGAGTGGGTACATGGTGGTGGTTGAATGGGCCCGTGGTGGTTCAGTGGGAGGACTGGTGGCGGAGTTGTTGGGTCAAGTGGTGTTTGGGTGGTCAAGGAGATGGTCAATGTGAAGTCAAAGAAAGGGTAAGTGAAACCTTAGGGGGGGTGAGGGTATGAAAGTAGAGGACTTTGGGGGTAAGGAGGGGGTAAAGGGTTTCATTAAATGGAGCAAACAAACAACAAGTAAGGGAATCAAGTTACTTGATTCCCTTACCCTTTCCAGATTACCCCTAACCAAACGCCCCCTTAATTAGTTATAATTTAATTCAGTTCAGTTCAGTTCAGTTCAATTCAGTAGTTTTATGCCGAAGAGAACAGGCCCTAATTCTCGCGTAACCACCTCATTTTTCACCCCAAATACGCCCCTTCATCTTTCCCAAACCCAACCAACACAACTGCAAAATTAATCAACCACCAAAATGGCAATAAATAGAAAATGACAAAAAAAAAGAAATCAGCATAAAAATTGAAGGTAATTTACAGATAAAGTAAGTCTAAATACAACGAGAAATTTCAAAATCCTTTAGAAATCTCTAGTAAATAAAAAAAAAAGCATATCTAAGAACAAGCGTGCAAGTGGTCGAAATTTTGCTCGGAACTCTGTGTCTTCATGTTGAAGATATGATAAATTTAAGGTGGGTGATTGTGAGGAGAAGAAGAAAAAGTTTTTTTTTTTCCCGTAAATGGAGATTTAAAAAAGGTCCAATTTTTTTTTGGTGGGTTCGTAAAAAAACAAAATAAAGTAAAGTAAATAAGTGAAGGTTGCTACCGTGGTGAAAGAGAGGTAGATAGAAGTGGCTAGATCTGAAAGTGAGGATAGAGTATGGTGTGGCGGTGTGGGTAAGATTTAAGAATCATTAAAATAGGTGTAAGTTGGGAGTGGACGAGTGGTAGACTTAGAGATGGCAATGAGTAGGGTTTGGATAGGATACGAAGTTCGGTTTTTGGTTTGGTTTCGGGGTAAAATCAAACCAAACCAAACCAAAATAAATTCGGTTTTCACATTTCAAGTCCAAATCCAACCCAAAATTCAGCCTTAACCAAATCAAACCAAACCGAAATTCCAAAACCAAAACCAAACCAAAACCGAAAAAATTGTAAAACAAAAATTTTTGATAATTCAAATGACAAAAATAAAAACGATATTCATAACCATCTTTAAAATAACAAAAATAATGGGAAAAAAATACCTTCACAGTATGAGGAAAGAGGAATGGGGAAGTAAGAACAACATCAGCAAAGCAAAGAAGATCATTCTTCGACGGACTTCTTCATTCTTCAAGGCTCTTCAATTCAACGCATCCAGCAAACTAAAGTTGCGTTCCATTTATTCCGGCGACACAGTACATCAACGAGTGAGGATTGAGTCATTGAAGAGAGAGAGAGAGAGAGAGAAAGGAAGGAGGAGAGAGACGATTGGGAGCCTAGGAGGGAAGACCGGAGGAGAGAGACGACTGTTAGAGTTTTAGGGTTTGTAAAGCAAGCTAAGTTAGAGAAAAGAAGGCTGGGTTTTACACTTTTACTTATCACTGGACCGGGGTTCGTAAGGCCCAAATAACAAGAACTATAACTTATTAAAGTTCGGTTTGGTTCGGGGTTTTTGGTTTCTCAAAACAAAAACCGAACCAAACCGAAAACCGAAAAAAATATATTTTGCAAGTCCAAACCAAATCGAAATTTTAAAAAAACCAAACCAAATTATTAATTCGGTTTGGTTTGGTTTGGTTTTCGGTTTTTAACCAAATAACTTACACCCCTAAGACTAAATCTGTACTCATACCTTAATTTTTGGATGTAGATTCGTACCTTACCCGTATCTATAGGATAAATTTTTTTAGGACCCTTACCTGTACCTGTAGGGTCTGATAGGGTATGGGTAGGGTCTAGGGTCTAAAATGGGTCCAACACAAAAATTCCACTTACATTTTCACGTGTATATAAAATTGATAAGCACATTAATAATTTTATATATTAATTTTGCAATTAGCATACATAATATCACATATTCACATTCCATAGCAATACATAGTTTTTGCACATCCCAAAAGTCTCATACATCAAAATATATATAAAGAGAATGACACTGTGATAGTGAGAGACTAAGTGTAAAGTGAAATATGAGTTGTGATTGCGATTTACAACTATGGTTCTTATGTGAGGGAGGATTTTAGTTTTACTTGAAGGATATGTTTATATATTTATATTTATTTTAATTTTAAAAAATAAAAATATATATTTTAATTGGTACGACCCCATGGGTAGGGTCTGGGTGTTTGATGAGTGGATCCTTACCTTACCCTTACCCGATAGTGTCAGGACCCATACCCTACCCTTATTCATAGGGTCTAAAAAATTAAGACCCATACCCTAATTTTAGGGTAGGGTCCTGGACCCATTGCCACCCTAGTGGTAGTGGGGTGTTGGGGTTATGTAGTAGGGGTAGGTATGGAGAAAGGGGAAGAATATTAAAAAAAAGAATCTTGTTAACGAACGCCTCGGTACGTTAGATAAGTATTAGATATATATTTCCTGAAATGGTATTAATTTTAGGATGCATGCCAAAATCATGCATCAATCGGTGTAATTAATGTTTAGATTCCTTTAAAATTTCCATTTTTAGTTATCTTATCTAACACCCCAGGGGTGCTCGTTAGCTTTTGCCTAAAAAACAGTAACAGTGTAATTATTATTCCCTCAATCCCAAAATATAGTTCCTATTTCTTTTTGCACAGTCTTCAAGACGTACCTTTGACCTATTATATCTTCTATTTTGTATTAGTAAAAAAAATAATAAGTTGATATTATGAACGTATATGTTGAGACGAATCTAATAAGACCCCACATAAATATGTCTTTTTGTATACATTAATGAGAGTAATTGGTTAAATATTTTAAAGTTTGACTCTCAAAATAAAAACAGAAACTATATTTTGGGACGGAGGGAGTCAAAAAGAACATCCTAAAAAGAAAATCGTGTAGATTAAAAAGGAACGGAGGTACTAATTCTTTTTTGTCAAAGGAGCATTAGAAACCATATTATAATAAAAGTGCGTGGGGCATTATCAAAATTCAAAAATGAAAGTGTTTAAATAAAATAATTTAGGACAAATGAAAAAAAAGTTTTCAAACTAATAATGAACAGAAAGAAAAATATTGTATTTTTCTATGATATACCCCTGTGTTTTTAAAATTCTATAATGTACCCCTAATGTTTTTTTATCTTACACTGTACCCCTGTGTTTTTTAAGTTTTCTACAAAATACCCCTAGTGTGTATTAATGAAAACGGGTGTTAATGATTTTTGAATTCCCACCCAAACCTCCGTTTAGTACAATCTACTCCAACCCAAACCTCCACATCCCCTCCACCCCAGCCCCCCTCCACCGCCGTAGCTCCCAATCCCCTCCCCCTTTCCTCCTCGCGCAGCCCCCCCCCCTTCCCCCACCAACCCAGCCTCCCACCCCCCCTTCGATTTCCCACGCCCCCAACCCATCCCCTTCGATTTCCCACAACATTTTTCAATGCATCGTGCGATTTGCGAGATGGAGAGAGAGATCGAGTGTTGATTTTGCGTTGAAACACGATTGATCGTGGGTTGATTTTTTTTAAAAACAATGGCGAAGGTGGTGGTGGTTGTTGTTCACGATGCGGTGCGAGGGAGGGATGGGGTGGAGGGGATAGGGTGGGGGGCTTATCGAAGGGGAAGGGGGGGGGGGTGTGGGCTAGGTGGCGGAGGTCATGGTAGTTGCGGGGGGTGGAGGGGGGGGGAGGGGTGGGGTGGGGGGGTGGCGGGGAGGGTTGAGAGAGAAGCCCAGAAATGCAAAGAGAATTTAACGGTAAACGTTACGTACACTTAATGTAGGGGTAATATGTAGAAAACTTTAGAAACTTAAGGGTACAGTGTAGAAGAAAAAAACATTAGGGGTATAACGTAGAATTTTAAAAAACATAGGTGTATATTATAGAAAAACCCAAAATATTTTGGTTGAAATCGAGGTTTCTCTTTTTGAATTTTGACAGAAAGAAAAGTATTTCGTTTGAAATCGAGGTATTAAGATGGGTGAAATATCTATCAAACGAAATACTTTTCTTTTGATAAGTACTTTTCTTTTGTCAAATTTTGACGAGGTATTAAGAAATAACAAGTTTTGATGAGTTGTATCTCACTTAATATTTATATTTGATAGATATTTCACCTATTGAATGGACAAGGTTAGCAAATAGCGATATAGACGGATTTCCATATTTGCCAACTTGCCATAGTAGACAATTTATTAGAAATTTAGAAGCCTATCGTACAAGAGAATTCAACGATTCGCTCATGCACTCATAGTACAAGTCATCTACAAAAGACATGAGACAGTACCACTTCATTGACTAATATCATGAAACATTAACAAATTCATAGTAGATCTAGAAAATAAAATAAAAAGAATTAAGGTTCACCTAGTTGGTTGGAGGTCATCCTTCTGTTCATATAACAAGGGTTCGATTCTTAGTTCTTACCTCTCACAAAAGTGGGATTCCCAAATTTCCCCTCACTTAATTTCATCTTATCTAAGAAAAAAACAAAAAGGAGACTTAACTTTGAAATCTACCATTAGTATTTGAAATAGCATATGAGTTGCACAGGCTTAAAAGCTGCCACTTCATTTGAATTGGTATATTGAAAACTACCTCAAAATCCCTATTAGCTACCTATGATATATATGATACAGAAAACTACCTTTTAGGAATGTTTGTAATTCTTCATTTTCTAACTCAAGAAGTGCACCGGGGGTTCAAAGCTAACATGAGAAGGTTACTGGAACAAGAATGTTAAGTTAGATAATTTGTAACGCGTAACATGCATTATTTTTAGCATGTGCATCTCGTTTGAACAAGTTGAGCATCTATTTTCATCAAGTTTAAAGATTTTTCTTACAATGTATAGTAAGAGTATAATTTAAGTTTGGATAAAAGTAATACGTAATATATAACGTATATCCTGGTATGCAGAGTTAGGTACACTAAAAGCCAATAATTGCTCAATTAAAAGTTATTTGCTCATTTCCATTTGTTTTATTAATTTCATATATAGTTGTTCTTGCTCGTTTCAAAGTTAGTTTTGCTAGCTTCAATGTTATATATTATTGTAACTCATTTCAAAGTCATTTTTGTTCATTTCGGGCATTTCAAATTTATTTTTGATCATATATCCAAGTTACTTTTGCTCATATGCAATTGATTAGGTATATCTAGAGCTATGTATACTCAAGTGTACATTATAGGCGCTGAAAATTTAGATGTTATTTACCTACACTTTCATCGATTCTATATATTTCTACTTTATTTGTAATGAAAATTTAAACGTTTAATTTCTAAGCCTATCGCATTATTTTCCTGTTCTAAAATTTTCTAAGCTTTGACTTTTTTTTGATAAGTTTCTAAGCTTTGACTTATGAACTCAATTCTAGATTTAGAAGATTTTTCTATATGACTAATTTCCAACAAATATGAGGGATTTCTACTACGAAAAGCTAAGGGACTAGACATGCGTAGAGAGTCAATCAAGTATCAACATATGTATACACTATACAGACAATCCTAATATGAAAAGGAATGGTTTCCAACTGTCCATCCTTAGTTGATTTAATTTGATTTAATTTCAACAAAGGAAATTCATGTTGATTGATGCTCTAAAACTTAGTTGTATTCATGTTCCTAGTTTATAGCTAAGTGGAGTCATACATTAGTGTTGTCATTATGTTAAACTTGAGTTAGTATTTGGTCAACTTGATGTTGAGAATTGAGATTATAATAGAGATACGAGAGGGGAATGAAGAAGCTATGCAAAATATAAACTGATAATTGGATTCATTCCAATTAATGAGTTACAATAAAAGACCTTTTATATATGTTGTAGCAGCAAACTAACAATAGCTACTAATTAGAGAACCACTAGTATCAACTACCAAGGATGTCTTGGCCTAGTGGTTAAGATTGAGGTATTGTGAATGATAGGTCACAGGTTCGAATCCCCCCTCCCTTTCTTTGTACTTTGTACTGCTTTTGTGGCTTATATGGATAAAAAAAAATATAGAGAACCACTAGTCCACTACCTCTCTGACTCTCTTATAGGGAAACTATAACCCACTAACACACACTCAAAACAGAAAATCCTTCACACACATATTGTAAACGATAGCAACTAATTAACTACAAATTTGGAGCAATATTTCAACACAGTTTATTAGTTGTGTTTTTAGCGTGTCCATAATATTCTAATTAATTAGTGTTGACTTATTTCGAAATAGTATTCTAATTATTCTAGTATCTTAGTTCCTTGTTTTTATTAAGTAGTCAAATTAACTACTCCCTCCGTCCCATAATATAGTGCTTACTTCTTATTTTTCACGAGAATTAAGGAAAATAGAGGAGTAGTAGGATTTTCCAAAAAATTATATTTAGGGAAGTGCTTTTATCTTGGAACTAGTTCATTATATTATTTTTCCTTTAAAAGAAATTCAAAAGGCAATAAATGTTCCTTGGAATGGTGTAAAACAATAAATAGGAGCACAAACTTTAAAAGAAATGTAGGGGTATTTTGGAAAGTTTGTGTAGGAATTAAGGATAATTTAGTCAAAATAAATTGATAAAATAGGAAATAGGCACAACATTTTGGGACACTAAAAAAGGAATGTGAGCACTATATTATGGGACGGAGGGAGTATATAATAAGTAGTACTCTAACTATTCTAATATTATGTTAAACTTGAGTCAGTACATAGTCTTATTATTCTAATATTCTAACTCGTTGTTTTTATTAAGTACTGTAGTTGAGTTGGACTTTGCTTATTAGCTCTGTATTTCTGTTCCTTTGAAGATTAAGTCAATGAAAAGGTATCAATTTTCGTCTCTTGTATACATATTTCAACAATTCCTACCCACTTGCATATTGATATAAACAGTAGGGTCCTGAATGAAAATGAAGCATCAACTTACACTGATCACTACTATTCTTGTTTGGAATAGTCCATCATTTCATCCTGAATTATATAAAGTATATATGTTCATGTGACACACTGACACTCCATACATGTATAACTAGTACTCAAACCAAAATCAAAACTAAGTATTGTAATTGGTAAAGAGTAGAATTAACCAAGAGAAAAATGGGAAGCAATGAATTAGTACTAGGAAATGTTACTGAGGATGCTGAGCTCCTCCAAGGCCAGGCCGAGGTGTACAAGCACGTCTTTGCGTACGCAGATAGCCTAGTGCTAAGATCTGCTGTAGAGCTTCGCGTCGCCGATATCATTCACTCGCATGGCCAACCGATGAGCTTATCTCAAATAGCCTCAAAAATAGCCTCTCCTACCCTTGATATAATGTGTCTTGAACGTGTCATGCGTATGCTCGTTCGAAAGAAAATCTTCACCGCTCATTGCAATGAACCACCATCAGGGGAAACCTTGTATGGTCTAACCACAACCTCTAAGTGGCTCTTGCATGATCAAGAGCTTAGCCTAGCTCCTATGTTTCTAACCCTTACTGACCATTCGGTCACGAAACCATGGTACGAGATTAGCCATACGATCAAGGATGGTGGGATCCCTTTTGTTAAGGCTCATGGAGAGTCTATTTGGGAAAAGGCATCTAACAACCCTGAGTTTAATAGCATGTTTAACAGTGGTATGGCTGCTATTACTAGACCTATAATAGATGCTGTTATCAAAGGGTATAAGGATGGGTTTAGTAAGTTGGAAGGCAGTCTTGTTGATGTTGGTGGTGGCACTGGAAAGTTGGTGGCTAACATTGTTAAAGAATACCCTCATCTTAAGGGTATTAATTTTGATTTGCCTCATGTTGTTGCAAATGCTCCTTTACATTATGGTGTCACTCATGTTGGTGGTGACTTTTTTAAGGGGATTCCTTCTGCTGACAATGTTATCTTAAAGGTAAGTAGTGTTTATTTTGAATTTGAACATTATATCTCATTTTGTTTTTATATTTATAGCTTCACTATATTTGATTGAGCATATATAAGTAAATGTGTTTACTAATATACTACTCCTTGGTACACTATCGTGTTATTTTAGTCTTTCTTAAAGCTAGGCTTACACTCCATGAAAAGTCACACAATGTATATGGATTCTAGTGAATTTCCAAAAATAGTAGACCTATATACTGCTCAGAATTGTGCACGGGTTGGGTCATGTTGGCCCACTTGACGGGCCAACGAGCCTCATACCCGCACCCGTGATGGGCCATGGGCTTTATGCCATCTCAGGCTAGGTTTTGAAAAGGCCAAAGAAAAATTATGTTGGGCTAGGCTCATATCTAAATTTCAAAGAGAAGGCTCAAGCATGGCCTAATGGACCCTCCCTTGGGAATTTTCTACTTCTTTTTATTCTTAGCTAGTTTAAATCAGTGGGCCAAAAGGCATGCTAATTCATCATGATCGTGCTAGGCTCATGCCAAAATTCCACAACCCACCATAGAGCCTCTTGTGCCATATAGGGCTAATGGCGAGCTGGGACGACCCTTGCATCGATTTGGCCCATTCGCAACTCTAATACTACTCATATATATCATGCTAACCATAAATCAAATGCAATAATAAAAAAGTGTACATCTATAATAATTTATTAGGTTTTTGAAAGATGTGCGTGGTTATTTTATTTAGTTTGTAGATCTTTGGAGAAATACTCATACAACTCTATATGAACCTTAAAACAAAATAAAGATGAGTTTCAACCTCTTGTCCTATGTATAGTAGGGTAGTAGCACGTATAAACTTTGTAGTTAACAAGTATCTTCTCATGTAGATGGTTAAATTAGTGCATTATTTCTACTCAATAAATTCTACTTAATTTTATGTGATGCAGAACGTTTTGCATGATTGGGCGGATGAGGATTGCTTAAAAATCCTAAAGAACTGTCAAAAGGCAGTATCCGAGAAGAAAGGAAAAGTCATAATTGTGGAAGTAAATCTTCACCCTGAACGACATGAAATGTTTGATGATTCAGCCATTGCTCTTGATCTTTTGATGATGACAAATTCCATCGGTGGCAAAGAGAGGACTGAGGATGAGTGGATGAAATTGTTAAAGGAAGCTGGCTTTACTTCCTTCAACATCATTCCACTTCAATCTATTCTCTCTGTTATTGAAGCCACAGCTTGAAGGAATTTATTATATAATAAGGGTTGCCAATTATGTGACATCCGAGAACTATTCCAACTATGCAAGCACTATTATTAGGGGACAAAAAGAATAAAATTATCTTCAATTTTATGATTTATGTAATAAAGTTATGATGTTCAATTATATATTTTGCCTACTATTTGTGATTGGAACTTTGATAATAATGCGGCCTTTTTATCTTGTTTTGCGTAGAGCCAAATGTGAGCATTGACCATGTCCAAATTAATGCGCGAAAGTCCAACATTTAAGACCATGCAATATGATACGTGCAATCTCTTTTCCATCGATCGATAGAACCTGCAATCTGGATTTGAATTCCTTTTGTATTAGCTTGTTCGATTAACTGGATAGCTCTTTTCATTGCTTTTCGAAATAATACCCTACTACGTTCCACGAGATTAGACCCAAACAATGCAATTAAACATCTCTCAACTAGCTATAGTGGTGGTCAGAATGAATATGATCTAATATATATAATCCACACCAAAACGTTTCATTTCTGTTTCAAATTTGCAGTTTAATTTATTTGGTTTGAAAAATTTTAACTAATCACAAATCACATAAACCGTTTTTAGGCTTAAAGTATTAATTTAGCCCACCGCTCCAAAGTACCAAATCATATCATTTTTCCACAATGAAAGACCGTCAACTTTGACCATGTATTATAATCTTGTTATTATTATCTCAATTTATTGTATTTGAAAACCAACTTTATCGAAATTTATTAATGTGTAATACTCCCTCCGTCCCATAATATAAGTCCTGCTTCTGTGTTTACACGGGAATTAAGGTAAAGTGGAATCTTGTTTTATTTGAATAAAATATTCATTTTTATTGGGAAACACCTACATTGTTTTTTTCTTTTTAACAAAAAATAAAAGCTGAACATTAATGTTGCATGGTTTAATGTGTAGAAGAGTACAATGGGGTATAAGATTCCATTTTATCATTAATAATGGTGCATTGGAAGCTGAAATTATAAGGACTTTTTGGGAATTAAATTATTTTTATGAGGGCATTTTGGGCATAATTATTGATTGAAAATAGAAACAGGATTTATATTTTGGTACACTTTAAAAGGAAAGGAGACTATGCTATCCAAGAAGTGATACATTTGAGCTAAGAGGACATTCTGATGCTGACTATACTGGAGATCTTGTAAATAGGAAAAGTACCTCGGATATGATTCAATTTCTTAGTCATAGTTTAGTTTCTTGGAGCACCAAGAAACAAAACACGGTTGCTTTATCCTTCTTTGCCGAGAATATGTAGCTACTGCCGCATGTTGCTCTCAAATGCTTTGGATAAAACAAAGAACTTTGTGACTATGAAATAATCTTTAATTGTGTTCCTATTTATTGTGATAATACTAGTGCCATTAGTATTTCAAAAGATCCAGTGCATCATTCAAGAGTTAAGCATATACATATCAGACATCACTTTCTAAAAGAAAATGTGGAAAAAGGTTTGATTAAACTTGAGTTTTGTCAAACTGAAAATCAGATTACCGATATACTAACCAAGCCTATACAAAGAGATAGATATGAAAAGGCTTGAGTTAGGTCTAATAAAACTTAAGTAATTGTTCATATTCCAATCCCCTATGTCTGAATTGATTTGTCTTACTCTATGTGATATTAAGTGACTGTGATTAATTGCCTAAGACCATTGCAAATTAAGATGTTGAAAGCATATACATGGATTCAAAGGAATAAATCTACTCACAAATGTGGTGCTGGAGAGTGATGTGTTCATTATTCATCGATTATTTACTCTAATCCCCTTAGTTTTGATAGTCGATTTGGGCTCTTTCGAGCCCTTTTCTTGTGGATTTGATGTGTTTGGAGTTCTTGTCGTGTTTTGCAGGTTTTGATGCGAATTTGGTACTCTGTACCTTTATCAGAGTCGCAACACGGAAGTCCAGCGAGCCACACAAGGTCCAAGGCGTATCCGGAAGACCGCATGAGCATTTTGGTTGGATTCCACGAAGAAAAAGACAAGCAAATACCTTCGCCTTGGCCAACCGGGGCGGAGTGGCCCGACCGGGCGAAGTTTCATACTTAGCCACCAGCAGCGTTCGAAGAAGAAACCGTTTACGCGCCCGACCGGGCGAACTTCAACACTTGGGATTTTTCATCCTTCATTTCGCCCGGTCAACCGGGCGATCAGACGAAGAAAAACGCTTACGCGCCCGACCGGGCGGAATTTTTCCTTCGTCGCAAGTCTGCGATCACCGTCGCCCGACCGGGCGGAGTTAGCCCGGTCGACCGGGCGGACTCTCAGGACGCGATTTTTCGGTTTTTTTTAGCCGGTTTTGTATTTAGTATAAATAGGTTTTTAGTATTTTCGTGGAGGGGATCTGATTTTTCTACGTTTTTAGGGCCAAACACTTAGTTTATTCTCTCGACTTTTGTTGAACTTTTACATTGGAAGATTATATAGATTGTCGATTTCCTTTTTCATTGTTCTTCAATCATTCGGTATTCTTCTTTACTTTCTTTAATTTAATGAATTCTTTTACTTTGATCCCGTTTATTGAGTTCTTCGTTATAATGAGTGAGTAGTCTATTTCTAGGGTTTAGAGAGGAAGCCATGTTTATACCTTTTTGATTGTGGTTTGATGTTCTTCAATAAGCTGGATTGAATTAAAATAATTCCTATTGATTTGTTATACTTGTTTAATTCATGTAATTGCGCAATATCATGAGTTATGTTTAGCTAATAAGAATTAGAATCGAAAGATCATATTCATTAGAGGCTTGTTACAATAGGTAGATTTGATTATGTTGAGCGACCGTACTGGCATATGTTAATCTAGGAGTTGTTAATGCCTGACCAAGGATTAGCGAAATACTTCGTTTATTCGAACCTCAATCCAAGTGTTGTTGAACTATATTATATTGATTAAACTGGTATAAGCATGGTGGACCGATCGATTGCCCTAGGTTTTTTATTATTTGATAAATTCTCATTTTTCTCGTTCTAGTTTACTCTAGCTTAGAGATTAATTCCTCAATTATTTTTCCTCTCGGAAGTAGTTAGATAATTGAACATAAATCAGTAGAACTCCTCTCCTCGTGGATCGACCCGTATTTGCCCGCCGCCAAACAGACACCGTGCACTTGCGGTATATTTTAAAACCCATCAAGTTTTTGGCGCCGTTGCCGGGAGACGGCTAGTTTCTATAGCTTTTGATTAATTATTTGACTATTTCTCGTTGTCTCATTGGAACTTCAAGTTCCAATTGAGGCCATCTTCTTGCACATTTTTCTTTGTTTCTTTTATGCCCGGGTCTAAAAGAACAAGGTTCCCTGATTCAGACCGATCCCGATCTTGAGAAAACCATCCGGCAGATCAAGAAGACACAAAAGAAGAAAAAGCGATGCCGCTAATCGAAAAAAAACCACGGAAGAACCAATCGAACCAATTATGCCTCCTAAGTCGCCGAAATCTTATGGGGTACCTTCTCCCGGCAATGTTCCCACGAGTCCTACTATGCCCGATATACAAGCAATCAACTTCGAAATCAAGCCTGGCCTCATCAACATGATCCAAGCAGAATCAATTTGGTGGCCATCCATCCTGAAGACCCCGCAAATCATTTACAACGGTTTCAACAGCTTTGTCGTACCGTTAAGCACCAAGGGGTCACTCCCGATCGGTTGAAGGTTATGGTCTTTGAATTTTCACTAAAGGACAAGGCACGAAGTGGGCTGAATGATGTTAATGAAACCGAGTGGAGTGCTATATCTGAAGCATTCCTGAAAGAGTACTACCCTCCCACCAAAACTGCGAGAAATAAGACACAAGCTTGCCACCTTCCAACAAGAACCCGATGAAACACTGAAGGAAGCATGGAATAGGTTTAAGGATCTCGAGAGAGAATGCCCACACCACAATCTGGATAAGTGGTTCATCACCCAAGCATTCTACAATGGTCTACAACCACATATCAAGAGCACGATTGATTCATCTGCAGGGGGTGTCTTTCTAGATAAGGGGGTAGATGAAGGATACGATTTTCCGGCCAACTTAGCAGCGAATGATCATAGCTCCTCCCGGACTACTACCAAGAAGAAGTTGGATGCTGATGCATATGCTTTGTTGTCCTCACAAGTAGCACGAGTTGAGCATGAAGATGGACTCATTGAAATCTTCGCAGTCCACTACTCCTCCCATGAGTATTAATGCGATGTCCTCCATGGCTCCTATTACTTCCTCCTTTTGTGAAGTGTGTGGTATTCAAGGTCACTTTGGTCATGATTGTTCCTACAGTCAACCCGATCCTAATCGGATGGAGCATGCCAATGCTTTTCAACAGAGACCACACAACCCTTATTCCAACACTTACAACCCAGGTTGGAGAGATCACCCCAATTTCTCCTATAAGAGCCACAATGTTCAAAATCCTCAACCTCCACCACAATCTTCCTACCCACCACCACATCAAAACCCACCACAACATGCTTGCTAGACCACCATATTATCAAGGGGCTCCTCAAAACCCCCTCCTGGTTTCAATAGGCCTTCACCCCAAGGCTATCGGCAAAGAAGCTCCTCATAATAACAGCTCTCAAGAACCTACTATGTCCGATCTAATGAAAATGATGGTTTCTATGCGGAAAAATCATGAGGAGAGCATCAAGGAGCTGAAGAACACCACCAAGCATTTGGAGACTCAACTTGCTCGGGTGGCGGGAAACAATGCACAAAGGCAACCAGGTCATCTGCGGGGCAACCAATTCCTAAAGAAACCGCTAATCTTGTCACTCTTGAAGCGGTACACAATATGATGCGCCACCTATGCCTACCGATGATTCAATACCTCCAGTTCGGAATGATGATGTGGATGACAATGAAGGTGAGGATAGCTCCGGAACTGAAGTTGAGCGCGGGAAAGTGGATGACGCAGAGAAACGCAAGGAGAAGGTTACCGATTCTCCTACTCCACCACTACCTTTCCCCCATAGGATGCAAAAATCAAAGGTCGATCAACAACTTGGTAAATTTATGTCTATGGTCAAAAATCTTGAGGTAACAGTTCCTTTCACTCGATTTAATTTCTCAAGTACTGTGTATGCCAAGTTTCGAAAGATATGATAACCAAAAAGAAAGATTTTGGTGGAATAGATAGGGTTGCTTTAAGCGAAGAATGCAAAGTCTTTGTTTTGCAAAATAAAATCCCACCCAAATTAAAAGATCCTGGTAGTTTTTCCATCCCCTGTCATGTGGGTGCTCTGTTTATAGATAAGGCTTTGTGTGATCTAGGTGCTAGTGTATCCGTTATGCCTTTATCTCGTCCGTAATAAACCTGAACTTGGGTGCTTTAAAGTGCACACAGATTACTTTACGGATGGCTGATCGATCCGTGAAGTATCCTTTGGGTATTTTAGAGGATGTCCCCTGTTAGAGTTGGAAAATTTTATATTCCTGTGGACTTTGTAGTACTTGATATGGAAGAAGATAGTCAAATTCCCATTATTTTGGGTAGACCTTTTCTATGTACTGCTTGGTGCTATTATTGATGTAAAAATCGGCTCTCGACTTTGAGTGTTGGTGATGATACTATTACTTTTCGGTTAACCAATGCTATTAAGTCCCCTATGCTTGAGCACACATGTTGCGGGATTGACATACTCGATGAGATCTCTGGAGTTAGTTTTTCACAATTTACGTCGATGAATTATTGGAGACAAGTCTTGATCTCACTGATGATCTTGACATTGATACGGTAGCAGATTGTAAGGTAATGGAGACTATTTGCTCTACTTCCGAACCACGAGTAAAGAAGTTAGAACTTAAACCTTTACCTTCTCATCTCAAATATGCATTTCTTGATGATGCTCGAGGAATGTCCTGTGATTGTCGGTACTAAACTCACGAGATAGCCGCCTTTCACAACTTCTTACAAAGTGCTTCGCATGCACAAGAAGGCTATTGGGTATAGTATTGATGATCTAAAGGGCATTAGTCCTGATTTCTCGCATGCATAGAATTAATTTGGAAGAAAATCACCGCCCTTGCATACAACCTCAAAGACGTTTGAATCCTAATATGCAAGAGGTGGTGAAAAAGGAAATTATGAAACTACTTGACGCGGCATCATCTACCCCATCTCGGATTCTAAGTGGGTGAGCCCGGTTCAAGTTGTTCCTAAAAAGGGGGGGACTACTTGTTGTTAAGAATGATAAGGATGAACTAATTCCTACTCGCATCGTTACAGGTTGGCGGATGTGTATTGACTATCGCAGATTAAACATTGCCACTACGAAAGATCATTTCCCTCTCCCTTTTATTGATCGGATGTTAGAAAGATTAGCAAAACATAACTTTTTTCTGTTATTTGGATGGATATTCGAGGTTTCTTTCAGATTCCCATTCACCCAACTGATCAGGAGAAGACGACGTTCACTTGCCCCTATGGCACTTTTGCATATCGCAGAATGCCATTTGGTTTGTTGCAACGCCCCGCCACATTTCGGAGATGTATGATGGCCATTTTTTCCGATTTCATTGAAAATATCATGGAGGTATTTATGGATGATTTTAGTGTTTATGGTTCCGACTTTGATGTGTGTTTGCGTAATCTCTCTCAAATTCTGAAACGTTGTTCGAAGTTAATCTGGGTTCTTAATTGGGAAAAGTGCCACTTTATGGTGAATGATGGAGTGGTACTTGGACATCTCATATACGAAGCGTGGCATCCAGGTGGACAGAGCAAAAATTGAGGTGATTGAGAAACTTCCTCCTCCTGTGAATGTCAAGGGAGTAAGGAGTTTTTCGGGTCACGCGGGTTTCTATCGCAGATTTATAAAAGACTTTTCAAAAATCGCGAAACCCCTTACTCAATTGTTGCTCAAGGATGCCACCTTTGATTTTACCGATGCGTGTGTGGAGTCTTTTGACGGGATTAAGGAAGCATTGATCACGCCCCTATCATACAACCTCCAGACCGGAGTCTTCCTTTCGAGATCATGTGTGATGCTAGCGATTATGCGGTTGGTGCCGTGCTTGGTCAACGGAAAAACAAAGTCCTCCATGCCATCTACTATGCCAGCAAGACCTTAGATGAGGCCCGGATCAATTATGCTACTACGAGAGAAAGAGTTGTTAGCCATTGTGTATGCTCTTGACAAGTTTCGGACCTACCTCATAGGTTCGAAAGTGATTGTTCATACCGACCATGCTTGCGCTAAAGTATCTCTTGGCCAAGAAGGAGGCCAAACCACGACTTATACGATGGATATTGTTACTACAAGAGTTTGATCCGGAGATCCGTGACAAGAAGGGTGCCGAGAATGTAGTTGCAGATCATCTCTCCCGGTTGAGTGGTTCTCATCCTCCTGATTTGACATACCAACAGCGCAAGAAGTTCTATTACGATGCCAAGCATTATTTTTGGGATGACCCCCTCTTATACAAGAAGTGTTCGGATGGCTTGTTCCGACGATGTATAGCCGATTGGGAGATAGTTGGCATTCTCCAACATTGTCATAGTATGCCTTGCGGTGGACATCCGGGGCTCACAAGCCACCGCTTATAGAGTTCTCCGAGTGGTTTTTATTGGCCTACCATTTTTAAAGATGCTCGTATTTTTGTCTCTCTTGTGATGAATGTCAACGAACGGGTAATATTTCAAAGAGGCGGGAGATGCCCCGGATGGGTATTTTGGAGATTGAACCTTTTGATGTATGGGGTATTGATTTCATGGGACCTTTCCCTTCTTCTTGTGGGAACAGGTACATCTTGGTTCTTTGTGGACTATGTGACTAAGTGGGTCAAGCCGTGGCTTCCATTACCAATGATTCTAAGGTAGTCATGAAGCTCTTCAAGAAGATCATTTTCCCTCGATTCGGAGTCCCGAGAGTCTTGATCGGTGATGGGGGATCTCACTTTCACCAGCGCACTTTTAAAGCTTTGCGAAGAGATATGGAGTCACTCACAAAGTTGGTTTAGCCTATCATCCTCGGACTAGTGGTCAAGTTGAAGTCTCCAATCGTCGGATCAAGCGCATTTTGGAGAAGGTAGTCAACGTGTCAAGGAAGGATTGGTCACAAAAATTAGATGATACTCTGTGGGCTCTGAGAACTGCTTTTAAGACACCTCTAGGAACCACCCCATATCGATTAGTCTATGGCAAAGCTTGTCATTTACCAGTTGAAATGGAGTATCTCTCAGCTTGGGCAGTTAAAGAAATTAATTTGGAATTTGGAGGCTGCAGGGGAAGCAAGACTTCTTCAACTCGAATGAGTTAGATGAACTTCCCATTTGGAAGCATATGAAAACCACAAACTCTACAAGGAGCAAACCAAACGCTTTCATGACAAGATGATTGTAAAGCGGGAGTTTCATGTTGGTGACAAAGTCCTATTATACAACTCTAGACTGAGGCTTTTTCCTGGAAAGCTTAAGTCAAAATGGTCTGGACCTTTTGTCGTCACTGACGTGAAAACACATGGAGCAATTGAAGTGGCCAATGCAGTGGAACGAAGTTCAAAGTGAATGGGCGTGCGTCGAAACGTACCATGAGGGCGCCTTCATCGGCCAAGTAGAGGTCATGTACCTAGACACTCCTTGATTTTGAGAAGAGGTACTAAGGTCGTGCGGGACCATCTAAACCAGCGCTTTGCGGGAGGCAACCCGTCTTTTCTTTTCTTCTTTGTTAGTTTCGATTTTTGTTTTCTTTTGATTTTTTAGTTAGTTTCCTTTCTTAGTGTGGTGAGGGAGAGTGTGCCGATATTTGGACGAGTCTAGTGTGTGCGGGAGGCAAATTTACGGACTTGGGAAACTTTTGACGGAAAAAACGCATAAAGATTGAAATCGCCCTGGTCAACCGGGCGAGCTCCGCCCGACCGGGCGCGCAACCACTTTTTTTCAGCAGAGTGAGAAAAACGAGCAAAAAAAAAAAAAAAAAAAAAAAAAAAAAAGACGTAGTTTTCGCCCGGCCGACGGGGCGAGCCGCCCGACCGGGCGCGCAAGCGTGTTTTGGGTTACATTGCCCGGCCAACCGGGCGAAACAAATATGACAAATCTGGAAACCGCCCGAGGCGGGGAATTTCCTTCGCTTGCGATTGCCCAGCTTCGAGAAGAACGCAGAAATCCGGAAAAAAAAATATTCGCCCGGTCGACCGGGCGGATCGGCCCGACCGGGCGGATACCCCGACAACCACTTTAGGGACTCGATTTCACCCTCCTTTTCATTCTTTCTTTTTTCCTTCTCTCACAACTTCATCTTCTCCAAACCCTTGTTTTCTCTCTCCTCACTACCTCCATCTCCATACCTTCTCCTACCTCCCTTCTCTCACCAATCTCAGCCCCTTCCTTCAAATTTTCTTCACTTTTCTTCATCTTTCTCAAACCAAAGACGAATTCAGAAAATCTCCATCTTTTCTTTCTCTCACTTCCATTCACCTTCCTATCAAATTCAAGCATGTCAAGGCCAAGCAAGAGGCGGCAAAATTCACAAGGGGAATCAAGCACTCGCATCCCACCGGATTCCAACTTCCCGAGGTAATCTTCAAATCTTTAGAACAAAAAGAAAAGTTTCGGAAATTGACACATAGAAATATTGTTCCTACTCGATTTGTTGATTCGCAATCTTTACATACATTGGGAATATTTAATGATACAAAGACTTTATTTGAGAAATTGGGTTTGGGTACTATGTTTGGCATGTTTTTCCTGGACCTATAGGCACTTAACCCTCGAATTTCGAGTTCCCTAGAAGTAGGGAATAAAAATCGGAGTGCTTCATTTTCGCCTCATGAATGAGGATAGGAAATTAACATTGAGCCAACTAGCTGCTATCTTTGGCCTACCCCTAACTGGGGAACATCGTCACCCCCCAGAACTTCGCATAAACACACTTTGGACGGCCTTTACGGGTGAAGATGAGGTCAACACCCAACATATGTCTGCCGATCATTTGCACCTTTCCCGGTCTTCGCTACTTGCAGCGATTTTCGGGATGCACACTTTTTGGGCGAGCCGAGCCCCACTCCCGTCAAAAACAGGAGATTTTTTCGATGGGGAGCTATTTGTTTCCCGAGCTTGACTATGCTTTGTGCCTCGCCATATTTGTTTGTCTCCCGACTCAAACGGACCGCACTAGCTTGCCTGCCCAATTTGAGGATGGTAGTGTCAGGGGACAACCTATTGTTGTAGGTGGACTTATAACTGCTATTGCTGTTCACTTTGGTTTTGTGCCTGATGTTAACAATGCAGTAGTTGGCCCTGCAGAGATTGGCATCGATTACATGATCAATGCCAAGTGGATCACTGCCCAGTCGGCCAACAAGTTTAGGTGGTACATTGCCAAGAAGGAGTCCATCCTTCTTCCCGACCGCGCCTGCACCCGCCTTGAGCCCGGAGTAGGTTCCTACCTACTTCCTTTGCGGGGTCGGGAGCCCATTGCTCGACGACCCTTGAGGACCTACCATAGGCGGTCGGTGGGGAAGCCTCTTCCTCCGCTCCCCGAAGACCCTATGATGGCCGCCCTTACTCGCATCGAGCCGGGGACAGCAGTCCCTTACCTCACGATGGGCCGTCTTGAGTTG
Source organism: Beta lomatogona (assembly GCA_947646795.1). NCBI lineage: Eukaryota > Viridiplantae > Streptophyta > Magnoliopsida > Caryophyllales > Amaranthaceae > Beta > Beta lomatogona. Next base: position 1,817,178 of record CANSNZ010001274.1, read on the forward strand.
GGTCAGGCCACCATTCAGACCCACCTGACCTCCTTGGACACACGGTTGACCACCGTGGAGTCCGACATGCACCATGCCCTCTACCCCATCTACCATGACTATTACCACCAGGGGCTTATCGCCCATGACCATACCCATCCGTCTTGGTATACGCCACACGTACCTGACCCTACTGACCATATGGGGGAGGATGCCTTTGGCAATGCTGTTTTTGGTGCTGCAGGTACTTCTGGAGGCGGTTTTACTGCTGATATGTCTGCCGAATGAGACATGAGTCCTCTCTTCTTCCTCTTGCCGCAATGAGGTCATTGCGAGTTCGGCTTGGGGGGAGATTTGCTGTAAGTACACCCTCTCTCTTTATTGCTTTTTAATGTAGTCAGTTTAGTTAGTCTGTTTGTCCTAGTTTAGTTTCATTGTAAAAAAAAAAAAAAAAAAAAAAAAAAAAAAAAAAAAAAAAATCATATATTGCTGAAAAAATTCCAAAAATACGAATTGACTGGATTGGTGTGATTGCTTCCCTGTGCCCCATGATGTTCTTTGAAAGTATATTTGGGCTCTTTATCTGGATAGTTGGGTATTTGTGATTGTGATGCTGGAATGTGAACTCTAAAGGCCATGACCCTCAATGAGTTTTGATAATAAAGCGCTTATCTTGACTGCATACTTGATCTCAGGTTAGAGCGTGAGGATTCATTTTTGCTAATGGATTCATTTCTATATCCATTCTGTTTTTCTTGTGTGTTAGTTCCTCATTAGCCGATCGATCTTGACTTTGACATCGTACGCATTGAGATCTGATGACTTGTGGCAATTGCTGTGATAGAGGCGTTCTTTTGTCTGCTTTTTGAACCTTAAAGTGATTTTCATGATATACTTTTATCCTCCTTAGCCCTGCTGAGCCTAATGACTGTTTCATGTTACTTAACCTCATTACATGCCCATACCTCTGTTTTGATACTAATCCCAAGCCTAGCTTGGGGGAGCATATGGTTGAGTTAGCATCTGAGATAGTTTTTATGAGTTACTTTGGATGGAAACGATTGTCTTAAGGTACAAAAATTGAGAAAAAGAAAAGAATGAGCAAAATGAAATACATGTGAATATGGGATTGAAAAAAAAAATGCAAAGAGAAAGAAAAAAAAAAAAAGAAAAATTGAAAAAGAAGAAACGAAAAGAAATCACGCTGTTTCTAGAATGAGTTCATCGCAGATTTGGTGATTTATAGAATTGGGAAACTATTATTGGCTATATCCAGGTGGATACTTCTAATAACTTGTGCTCCCCTATTCTTGGTTTTCTCCACCACATTTCCCATACATAATCCATACCCGTACCTAAGCCCCATTACAACCCCGAAAAAGTCCTCTTGAGCTTGCGCTTATATTGTCTATCGGATTGATGTGGTCAGTTTGGCAAAGTTAAAGAGTACGTTCGCTACTTGAGTCGACATGATTAGGTTGAGTGATATTATCACCTTTCTAAACACATGAGAGTGTGAGTGGGAAGGGTCATTATGGTTAGGATGGCGAGCGATCGGGCACATCTTTTGCCTGCCACAAAATATCGAGAGGAGTGACACCCCAGTGAGTACCTTTTCAAGATTTGTACGTCATATAAGGCAGCTGCATTGGATTGGTTATTTGGGTGATTGGTAACTAGAGTGATCTGAACAGTTGAACTTGAATTGTGCCTGCTTGAATGATTTGTGAGCCTTATAAAAAAATTTTGATCTCTGTTTTCATATTTGAAGGGGTGAGGCAATCATATTCTTGTTCATGTCATGGTTTTGCTTAGGGACAAGCAAAAGGGTTAGCTTGGGGGATTTTGATGTGTTCATTATTCATCGATTATTTACTCTAATCCCCTTAGTTTTGATAGTCGATTTGGGCTCTTTCGAGCCCTTTTCTTGTGGATTTGATGTGTTTGGAGTTCTTGTCGTGTTTTGCAGGTTTTGATGCGAATTTGGTACTGTACCTTTATCGAGTCGCAACACGGAAGTCCAAGCAAGTCACACAAGGTCCAAGGCGTATCCGGAAGACCGCATGAGCATTTTGGTTGGATTCCACGAAGAAAAAGACAAGCAAATACCTTCGCCCGGCCAACCTAGGGCGGAGTGGCCCGACCGGGTGAAGTTTCATACTTAGCCACCAGCGGCGTTCGAAGAAGAAACCGTTTACGCCCGACCGGGCGAACTTCAACACTTGGGATTTTTCATCCTTCATTTCGCCCGGTCAACCGGGCGATCAGACGAAGAAAAACGCTTACGCGCCCGACCGGGCGGAATTTTTCCTTCGTCGCAAGTCTGCGATCACCGTCGCCCGACCGGGCGGACTCTCAGGACGCGATTTTTCGGTTTTTTTTAGCCGGTTTTGTATTTAGTATAAATAGGTTTTTAGTATTTTCGTGGAGGGGATCTGATTTTTCTACGTTTTTAGGGCCAAACACTTAGTTTATTCTCTCGACTTTTGTTGAACTTTTACATTGGAAGATTATATAGATTGTCGATTTCCTTTTTCATTGTTCTTCAATCATTCGGTATTCTTCTTTACTTTCTTTAATTTAATGAATTCTTTTACTTTGATCCTGTTTATTGAGTTCTTCGTTATAATGAGTGAGTAGTCTATTTCTAGGGTTTAGAGAGGGAAGCCATGTTTATACCTTTTTGATTGTGGTTTGATGTTCTTCAATAACTGGATTGAATTAAAATAATTCCTATTGATTTGTTATACTTGTTTAATTCATGTAATTGCGCAATATCATGAGTTATGTTTAGCTAATAAGAATTAGAATCGAAAGATCATATTCATTAGAGGCTTGTTACAATAGGTAGATTTGATTATGTTGAGCGACCGTACTGGCATATGTTAATCTAGGAGTTGTTAATGCCTGACCAAGGATTAGCGAAATACTTCGTTTATTCGAACCTCAATCCAAGTGTTGTTGAACTATATTATATTGATTAAACTGGTATAAGCATGGTGGACCGATCGATTGCCCTAGGTTTTTTATTATTTGATAAATTCTCATTTTTCTGCGTTCTAGTTTACTCTAGCTTAGAGATTAATTCCTCAATTATTTTTCCTCTCTGGAAGTAGTTAGATAATTGAACATAAATCTGTAGAACTCCTCTCCCTGTGGATCGACCCGTATTTGCCAGTTTCTGCCAAACAGACACCGTGCACTTGCGGTATATTTTAAAACCCATCAGAGAGGCTCCTATTTTTATATGGTTTGATGAACTTAGATTTTTGAGTAGTTCTCTTGATGTTTTTTAATGTTGTCATGTTAGGAGGTCGGGTAATTGTGTTGCCCATTTAGTTGCTCGGTGGGAGGTAGCTTCTAACACTAGTACAATTTTTGCTTATTGCTGCGGCGGAATTGCTGCGGTTTTACCCATACGCAGCAATAAACCACGTCAAAAGAAAAGGTAAAATAGAAAATACACCTATTGCTGCTGTTTCCAGCCAAAACCGCAGCAATAGATGTCACCGGGAAAAAAGGTTGACTGTTTGACCAGTTATATTGCTGCGGTTTCCAGCCAAAACCGCGGCAATAGATTACAATATTATTTTTTTAATAATATTTGAACCTATTGCTGCGGTTCCTTTGAAAAACCGCAGCAATAGATGTCAACGGGAAGAAATGTTGACTGTTTAACCAGTTATATTGCTGCGGTTGTTCTAAGGAACCGCAGCAATAGGTTCAAATATTATTAAAAAATAATATTTTAATCTATTGCTGCGGTTCCTTAGAACAACCGCAGCAATAGACTCTTTTATGATATAAAACAAGACGCGCGACCCAATTAGGGTTCCCTAACCTCTCAGTCTGTCAGCCTTCTTCGTTCTTCTTCTTTGCCGGACGTCCTTCTCCAGTTTTCCTCCTTCGCCGGTTTTCCTTGTTCATTGGCCGGAGCCCGGAGTTTTCGTTCCTCCTTCATCACCGTCGTTCTTTCCTTCATCGCCGTCGGTTTCTGGTTCTCATTCATCCTCGTCATCGTCGGCCGATCCTCGTCATCATCATCGACGGCAGATTCACATCATCATCACCGTCCTCGTTCTCCTTCGTCGGCAGATTCTTCGCTCGAACCTCGTCGAGTCGTCGTTACTCCAATCAAGTTCTTTCGTATTTTTTATTTTCTTAATTTTTTTTACGATTCCATCCTTGTATTTGGTATACATCGTATTTTGCATTCCATCGGCCGTCCTTCTCCGGTTTTTTAATTAATTTATTTTTTTCCTTTTTTTTTTCCTTTTGTACTTAGCTTGAAATTTATGAACATCTATACTTCGTATTTCATATTCCGTCGGCCGTCCTTCTCCCGTTTTTTATTTTTTTTTCCTTTTGTAATTAGCATGAAATTTATCAAGATCCAATTTTAGGATGTTAATGTATTTTTTTGATTTATTTTAATTTTATATTTTTAGAATTAATATGATGTTATGTTCCTGATTTTTGGTTTTTTATATATTTCTTTTGTATTTCTTTTTTTATGTGTTGTATAATTTTTTGGTATACATACTTCTAAAGATTCTCTGTCTCTACTTGCAATATTTAGTGTTTTATTTTCTTGCTATATTTTTACCTCTCAAATTTGATGGCAAACTATGGAATTTTTTTTTTGTACCTGCACTTATTGTTGCGGTTTTGGCCAGGAACCGCAATAATAGGTGTACGTTTTTTAATATAAAAAATACATATTGCTGCGGTTTGGCCAGGAACCGCAGCAATAGGTGTACGTTTTTTAATATAAAAAATGAATATTGCTGCGGTTTTGGCTAGAAACCGCAGCAATATCTTGGCCTATTGCCGCGGTCAAAAACCGCAGCAATAGGTTAATTACCTATTGTTGCGCCCTTAATTGCTGCGCGGCCAAAACCGCCGCAATAGGCCACTTAATAACCGCAGCAATGCTCAATTATTCTACTAGTGTAATGAAGAGGTGTATTTGTCGAATGATTTTCCCCAAGGCTTATTAGCCTTGGTGGAGCTTGATTTATGCTAAGTTTGGTGTGTTTTCCCCTCAAAAAAAAAAGATACTCACAAATGTCACATAATACACCCCTTATTGTTCCTAAGTTAAAGAAACATGTATGATATGAAGAATGTTGACATTTAGCATAAGTTGTTCCTATAGCACAAGTTCCTTAGAATTTATTTTCTTTCCATAAATTAAAAAGTCCATAAAAAATAAAAAATCCGAAAAATCTCAAAAATATAGGAATCAAATTTAATCAAGTCATGATTCCCTTTTTATCTTTCTTTTACTTTTATCTTTTATTTTTGTTTTTACGCGTGTAACTCTTCATTTACTATTACATGCATCTTCTTCCTTCTTCCCTTCTAAAACTGTGTTCCTTAAACGCTTCAACTTCACCATTGTTCATCTCCTTCACACCTCTTCGCACCACATAAAACCACAATTTCTTTTCACCAAATGGCAAAAACCTATCTCAATTCACCTTTTCCAAAAGCAAAAACTCCCAAAACCTCTCAAATGGAAAACCCCTATACTCCATCCAAAACCCTAGAAGCCGAAAATTCTCAAGAAACAACAACGACGGTAGAAGAGTCACCAAGGAGAAGTGTGAGAAGAAGAAAACTGATTGGGGAAGATGATGAGGAAGAAACCCCAGAACTAGTTGTGGGGGAAGAAGAAGCTACACTTGTTCCTTCCAAAGCAACTGCTGCTTGTTCCTCCAAGAAAAGAGTGGAGCGAAATGATTCAAGGTATGTTTTAGGATTTTGTGTCGATTTGGAGTGGGCCAAGAAAGTTAGATTCCATGAATTAACCGATATACTAAAGAAACAGGGTATGGAATACCTGTTTGAAACCGCATATAATAATGCCTTAGTTCCTTTAGCTATGGATGAGTTTTGTGCTCAACACTGATGGAGTATGTACTACAGAAATTAGGGGGAAGAAAAGTTAATTTTTCTCAAGAAACTTTAACAAAAATATGGGAAGTTCCTTGCAAAGGAACTGATCTATATTTTAAGAGAAAAGGAACTGTCGCCTTTCCCAATTTCTCCCAAGATGATATTGTTGAATCCTTTGGGGGAACTGCTGGCCAAACCAAAATAAATCACAATCTTCTCTCTCTTGTCCACAAAGTTTTGTTTAATCTTGTTTGGAGATCACTCATTCCTAGAACTGAAAAGAGAAATGAGGTGGGTTCCTTGGATATGTGTTATATGTTTTGCCTTGACCACCACATCCAAATTAACTTCCCTTCTCTCTTTATCCAACATCTAACTCATTGTATTGAGAATCACTGTGTAGTTGGCTATGGTGCTTTAATCACCTATCTTGTTTCTCACTTTAAGATCAAGACTATTGGTTGGCCTACCTTGGGTATAAAACAAGGTAATATTCTAAATGAAAAGACCTTATATGGCTTGGATTAGGGTTGGCAATCAAGTCGGGTTGGGTCAATTTCAGGTTGCCCTGATTTATATTTCAGGTCACTTACCCTGACCCAAACCCGACCTGATTGTAATTTTCAGTCGAAAAACATAACCTCGAACCCAACTCGTTAAGTTTCGGGTTGACCCGAAACCAACCCAAAATCACCTGAAATTAAAATCTAAACCTCCAATAATCAACCTTCTGCCAACTTGATGAAAGGTACAGTACATGTTCAAGTTTCAACATTCAAAGCCATAAATTGGCCACCAACTTCAAATTACAAAACATAAATTTAAGATTTAAGTATTCAAATCCAAGTATCCAACTATAGTTTTCTTGGCCTCTTCTTGCCCGAGGTAGAATCAGTAGTTGATTTCATCTTCTTCTCTGACTTGGCATGACTGATATCAGAATCTGAATCGTCCCCAACTTCAATGGGTCGCTCACATATGGAATCAGCCATCTAATAAGATTAAAAACCCATAAATCAGAACACTCGAAACTCATAGAAGAATCAGTAGATTAGAAGAACTTAAATAGTTACATGTGAGCAAAAAACGAAAGTAAAAAAATGAAAGTAACTTGTATATCAACAGATCGAAGTTCAGATTCGAATTAAAAAATGAAAAACGAAAGACGAAATTAAATGTGAGCAAAAAAATGAAAGTAAGAGTTGAATAAAACGAAATATTATAGCAAAAAAAAAAGAACAATTTCGAGTTGAATAGTTGATGAAGATTACAGCAAATGAAATAACAATTTGACAAAAAGAAACCATAATTAGAGAGAACTTAGAGAAGATGAGAAGAACTTACAAGTTAAGAGTTGAATAGTTGACGAAGACTATGAGGAATTTCGCACACCTTGAACAATTTCGCACAACTTGGCAACTCTAGGGTTTGGAGGTGTGAGGACTGAGAAATGAGTAGTTGATAATTTACTGTAGCATAGGAAAAGTGGAAAATGGTGGAGTGGGTACTGGGTAGGGTTTCATGTTTCATATGTGTAGAAAATTTTTAAGATCCAAAAATCAGGCTTGGCCCAATATAAGTAAGAATAACATTATAACATAATATAGGTTGTATAAGTTTTAAAATTATGGGTTACTTTAGGTTGACCCGGCTTGAAAATAACCCGATTTTTAAATCAAGTCATTTCGGGTTATTTTCAGGTTGAAAAGTCAACCTGAATTTAACCCATTATATTTTCAGGTCGGGTTGGGTCGACCCATTTTTTATTTCAGTTCGAAAATCTCAACCCAAACCCGGGATTTTCAGGTCAGTTTTAGGTCGGGTTATCAGGTTGGGTCAGCTTTTGCCAGCCCTAGCTTGGATCTCTATGTCCAAGATGAAGTCTTAACTCAAGGGAGGATTGCTACTAGTTCCTCTCACAAGAGAAAACTGCCTAAGGCAGTGGAAGTAATTCTGGAGGAACAAGTTCCTGCCCCTACGGAACCAAAGGAACAAAAACCTAAGAGGCGCAAAACTGTTGTAAAAAATCCTTCCCCTCCTGTTCCTATAAGAGTTAGACATAGCACTAGGTTGAAAACTGCTAAAATTGCCCATGTTCCTTCAAATAAGGACTCTCCATTAGTCCTATCTGATGCAGAGGAACAGAATCACACTTCACCTAAGGAACCAACTCCTCCATCCTCACCAAAAATACCAGTGACCCTCACATAAATTCCTTCCATCTATCCCTCATCCTTCTCTGTTCCTTCCAGTTTTGAACAATTGAAGGTTGAGATGTAAGAACCAACCCTTTCTCCTCTACATCCACTGAACTTCCACCACAACCACCTTTTCTTCCTTCCATTTACACCACCACCTCACCTTCTGTTTCTCTCAAAGGAACACCAGGTCCATCACAAGAAAACACCCTAGTTCCTCCACCTAAACCATGAACTGCCTCTGGTTCTAAGGGAAAGGAACAAGTTCCGTCGGATGATTTTGGTCGGGTCAATGAAGTATGTCTCCTGCTCAACATATGATTAAGTTTTACAATCATCGTCACTGGACTTTAGATGCTAAAACAGATAAAATGATGGGTTTAATGAAAGTTCTTAGTGATACTGTGATTGAACAACAAAAGAACATGGAGACGATGGCTCAAGCCATTAACACTTTGAAGCAGCAACTTGATGGACACCATGGAGAGGTGATGAAGAAGTTGGAAGAAGTGGTTGAGGAAGAAGTCGTAGAGGAACACAACACCCCTTCCATTCCTAATGTCTAGTTCATGTTTCTCTTAAAGGAACAAGAACTCTTAGCTTTTGTTTCTTTTCTTTTCTTTTATTTTTTTCTCTTTTGTACTTTAATGGAACAAGTGCTATAAATATAAATGACTTTTGCTATATTTGTCTTCGTTTGTGATTTGAGTGCATAATTTCTTACTTGGAATGGCTAGTATTATGTGATTGATGTTTGAGCAAGTCTAACCTTTGATATTCCTCACTTAACCATTTTTTGGTGCTTGTTAATGGTCTCACGGTCTTGTACATATCAGTCTTACCACAATCACCAAGCGTTTGATCTTTTTGACGATGACAAAGGGGCAAAAGATAAGGAACAAATTAAGTTGAAAAATGAAAAACTTGAAAACATGAAAAATGAAAAATTTAAATCCTTAATCTGCCTTAATTAAATTATATAAATTATTATTTTATCTTTTTCATTCTCTTATGTTATTTGTTGTTTTCCTTAGTTTGTAACTTTGTTGTCATCGTCAAAAAGGGGGAAATTGTTGAACCCTAGTTTTGATGATGACAAAGGAACAAAGATGCAAACTAAGTATTGGACTAATAAGTTGTTTAAGTGAATAAATTTCAAGGTATCAATGAAAGGAACAAAGAGAATACTAAGTCAAGGAAGAAATCAAAGTTGGTATTTTGAAGACTAAGTAAAGATGTTTCAAGATTTGAAACTAGAGCAACATTGGAGCAAGAAGACTAAAGCGAGGCTTTTTGTTTCTAGTTCCAATGTAAAGGAACGAGTAAGAATGGTAAGGAACTATGGCAATTTAGAATGAGAATGATCGTTTGTTCCTTTGTAAACAAAGGACAAAGGAACAAACGAACCGACGTTGAACTAATAAGTTAAAGGAACTAACTATTAAAAGGAACTAGACCTAGGATGAAGCAGTACAACGGTTTAATTATGTCCGTTGAGTAATTTATGCCTAGATTCTAGGTAACCGTTTTATTTAAGTAAATATCTCGATTTTAAGGAAAAGATTTTATTAGTATAAAGATAATAAATATCGTTTTCGGTTGTTATGGAAAATATTTTAAAGATAATATTTTTGGTAAAAGGATTTTATTTTGGTTTTAATAATTAAAATACTTTTTTATTAAATCAGGTTTTAGAATTACTGTTTTATGTGGTTGCTAAAATTAAGAGAGCAATAACATAATTATCTCCCACGTTTAACAGTGATCATGGAGATCATGGGTTGAATGAGGAACGTGTTCCTCTAAGTAAGGAACATCATGGGATAATGGTTTTACCACTAACACATGTTTTAATCCCACGTTCTAAGTTATTACCACTATAAATACTAGTGTCTAATGAAGTTCCTATGAGTGTCTGACCAAGTGATTTAGTGAGTTTAACTAAGTAAAGTGTCAGTGCCTTCATTCTCTCATAAAAGCCATTTGTTCTTTGCCTTCTTACTCTAATTCCACTAAGTTTATTTGATCGATTGTATTTTGGTTTTTGGGGTAAGGGGACTTTGAGTGAGATTCTGTAAGAAAGAAGCTTTGAGTGAAGCGAGTTAAGGTGAGAAAACTTGAAGTGAAGTTGAGAGGAACAACTGTTAATGGAACAGTTGTTAAGGAATTTGACTTTAGGAACTCAAGGTGTGTATTATGTGATTGATGTTTGAGCAAGTCTAACCTTTGATATTCCTCACTTAACCATTTTTTGGTGCTTGTTAATGGTCTCACGGTCTTGTACATATCAGTCTTACCACAATCACCAAGCGTTTGATCTTTTTGACGATGACAAAGGGGGAAAAGATAAGGAACAAATTAAGTTGAAAAATGAAAAACTTGAAAACATGAAAAATGAAAAATTTAAATCCTTAATCTGCCTTAATTAAATTATATAAATTATTATTTTATCTTTTTCATTCTCTTATGTTATTTGTTGTTTTCCTTAGTTTGTAACTTTGTTGTCATCATCAAAAAGGGGGAAATTGTTGAACCCTAGTTTTGATGATGACAAAGGAACAAAGATGCAAACTAAGTATTGGACTAATAAGTTGTTTAAGTGAATAAATTTCAAGGTATCAATGAAAGGAACAAAGAGAATACTAAGTCAAGGAAGAAATCAAAGTTGGGATTTTGAAGACTAAGTAAAGATGTTTCAAGATTTGAAACTAGAGCAGCATTGGAGCAAGAAGACTAAAGCGAGGCTTTTTGTTTCTAGTTCCAATGTAAAGGAACGAGTAAGAATGGTAAGGAACTATGGCAATTTAGAATGAGAATGATCGTTTGTTCCTTTGTAAACAAAGGACAAAGGAACAAACGAACTGACGTTGAACTAATAAGTTAAAGGAACTAACTATTAAAAGGAACTAGACCTAGGATGAAGCAGTACAACGGTTTAATTATGTCTGTTGAGTAATTTATGCCTAGATTCTAGGTAACCGTTTTATTTAAGTAAATATCTGATTTTAAGGAAAAGATTTTATTAGTATAAAGATAATAAATATCGTTTTCGGTTGTTATGGAAAATATTTTAAAGATAATATTTTTGGTAAAAGGATTTTATTTTGGTTTTAATAATTAAAATACTTTTTTATTAAATCAGGTTTTAGAATTACTGTTTTATGTGGTTGCTAAAATTAAGAGAGCAATAACATAATTATCTCCCACGTTTAACAGTGATCATGGAGATCATGGGTTGAATGAGGAACGTGTTCCTCTAAGTAAGGAACATCATGGGATAATGGTTTTACCACTAACACATGTTTTAATCCCACGTTCTAAGTTATTACCACTATAAATACTAGTGTCTAATGAAGTTCCTATGAGTGTCTGACCAAGTGATTTAGTGAGTTTAACTAAGTAAAGTGTCAGTGCCTTCATTCTCTCATAAAAGCCATTTGTTCTTTGCCTTCTTACTCTAATTCCACTAAGTTTATTTGATCGATTGTATTTTGGTTTTTGGGGTAAGGGGACTTTGAGTGAGATTCTGTAAGAAAGAAGCTTTGAGTGAAGCGAGTTAAGGTGAGAAAACTTGAAGTGAAGTTGAGAGGAACAACTGTTAATGGAACAGTTGTTAAGGAATTTGACTTTAGGAACTCAAGGTGTGGCTCGTGAGTAGAATTAGGTTGTAACAAATTTATGTGGCCTAATTAGTGAAAGAGTTGAGTTTAAAATCCCTAGTGGTTGAGGTTGTTTCTTCTTGTTGGTCCCAATAAGTTTTTCCTCGTAAAAATCACTTGTGTTCCTTTAGCTTGTTTCTTAGTTCAAGTTTAAAATTCCGCAAAAAGTTACGTTTATTTCTTCACATACAATTCACCCCCCCTCTTGTATTGTTCCTAGTGAAATAACAATTGTGTGGGAAAAATTAGGGTTTATGGGGTTTATATAGATTTTCCCTTGTGGGCTTAGGAAAAGGTAATTGGGCTTGAATTAAAAAGCCTTTTCCAAGCCTAAGAGTGTTTGGGTTCCCCAAACCCATTTAAGAGTCCTTTTCCAAATCCAAAAAGTATTTAAAACATTTTAAATGTTTTTCAAAGCATGACTTTAATAAAATATTTGCCTTGCATAAATCATTTAAATAATTCATTTGACTTTCAAATAGTCAACCTTTGAAGAAATAAATCATTAAAGTACTAAAATATATTTAAATATAAATAACCATACGTTAAAATATATTTATAAAATTCATAAATTTACGGGGGATTACATATACATTACACATAAAACTGTTCTAAATAATACCAATACACTTTTCCACTACTAATCATCAATTGAAACACATCTATATCTTATTACTTATATTGGGTATATACATATACTCTCCTTGCATTGGACGCTAATTTACCTATTTTATAGCAAATGATTAACATTAAAACCATATAAACAATGCTTAATAGTCTTGATAATAAGGACACCTTATGGGCATAAAATAAACTCGCTTAACAAACAATCACTACATGTTAACAATATGACCCTTATAGTTAATCATCGCCTAATATGAACTAATCTCTTTTGCTAATAGCCATGATTGAGTTCTTGTAACAGAAATAACAATGACTTAAGGATATTTTAGAGGATGCAAACAACCCTACACGTGTTTTGTAACCCAAAAATAGCTTGCACTAAGAGGGATTATATGTATATATGCTATGCTATCTAATTACTTTATCTTCCTAACTACCAAGTTCACATGCTTTGGTTTTGCTTAAATCAATTATGCTAATACTTGCATTTAGTTATTCACCACCATTTTCGCTACCTTGGGGGGCTTGCACTAACAAGGGTTATATGCATATATGCTATGTGCAATCGCTACATGTTGCAATTATTAAAGAACAGATGAAGTATTACATTAACCAATAATAATTAAGATACTTTGTCCAAGATAATAACACTATAAATTTTAATGCCTAAATTTTGCTACCTTGGGGGATTGTGCGCGATAGCGCACGGGCCAACAACTAGTAAGATAAAAATGTAGTTTACGCACAGAAAATGGTCCGCAAACAATGTATAGCACGCTGCACGTATGAGCCCATTTGCCACTAGCCGCTAGGTCACTTAAAGAGTTTGACATCGTATGGGAAAGTTGTAGGAACCTGATCAATTATGCAAATGTTTGTACTATATGAATATGGATGGAGACATCATTTGGCAAGTGAGAGGTATATATCGAAGCTAGTCCAAGATAATGTAGGATTTTCTATTTTTCTTCTTGTCGGAATGTAGGATTAGTATTGAGGTGGCTGTTTTCTATTTCCAATTTTTTGTGGAATGTAGGATTAGGTAGTTGGAATGTAGGATAAGTCTTTAGGTGGCTGTTTACTAATTCTAATTCCAAGCTAGTCCAAGATAATGTACGAGGGAGACATGGGTATACTTGTACAGTGAAAAATGATATTAAAAAGGCAAAATTGGCTTCAATACCACAAATTATGGCGCGGGTGCACCAAGCGCCACCAACTTTGACTAGTAGCCAGAACACCACAAACTATTGGCCCGGGTGCAGTGTGTGTCATAAATGATGCTGAAGCTAACTTTCTCGACACACATTCGCGTGACTTAGGCTTCTAATCAATGAAATAATAGGATAAATGAAAGAAAATGTTGAACTATGCCTTTAATTATTTATCTGGCGCTAGGATCAACCTAGCACGGGGTCTGTTTTATTTTCGGGCTTTGGCACATCTGTTTAGGTTAATTGGTAGGGTACTATATTAACCCTATTATTATCCACTGCATCATTATTTTGTAATCTGTACTCTCTCCTAAACCTAATAAAATCGTTTCTCCTCTGCCTGTGGACGTAGCCAACACATTGTTAGTGAACCACGTTAATTCTTATGTCTATTGTTTATTGTTTCGTTAATTGCATCTGTCACAACAGAAAAAGGGGAAAATGGGAAGAAAAAATTAACACGGATTCCTCGCCTTCGGCAAGAAAAGTTAGCTCGTTGCACCCAGGCCAATAGTCATGGGATATTTTGGCTACTAGTCAAAGTTGGTGATGCTGGGTACACTTGCGTCATAGTTTGTGGTCTTGAGGCTAATTTTGCCTTTAAAAAAAGAGTGCGTCTTGACTCTTGGGTGTAACATATCATGTTACACCATAGCTTATTGTGTAACAACATCTCACAAGTGTGAACTAATATGAGTGTTTCACATAATTATTACTCTTTTTATGTCATTATTGGCGTATTTCATATCATTTTGGAGTTTTCTCATGTAATTGTTTGTAAATTTGTTTCATGTCATTATTACTGACTTCTATGACATTTCTTTTAGCAAACTTATATCATTTTGGAGCTATTTCATGTCATTTTCCCGTATTTCTTACACTACAAAAAAACGCTCATATAACAACGGATTTGTATCCATATCTAATTTAGAGACGGAAAATTAATAATCCGTTTCGAAAAAAATATAGAGACGGGATTATAAAATCTGATTCTGATGTGTTTTACCAATTTTTCCACACTTTGTCAAAAAAATTAGATCTAATTTAGTGACGGATTTTGAAATTCCGTCTCTAATTTAGAAACGGATTTTTGAAGATTTTAAAACTCCGTCTCTAATTTAGGGACGGATTTTAAAATTCCGTCTCTAATTTAGGGACAGATTTTCAAATTCCGTCTCTAATTTAGGGACGGATTTTCAAATTCTGTTTCTTATTAAGGGACGGATTTTCAAATTCCGTCTCTAAATTAGGGACGGATTTCCAAATTCCGTCTCTAAATTAGGGACGAATATTAATTCCGTCTCCAATTTAGTCAAGTAGATATGTTTTATAATGCACTTTAGAGAATCTGTCTCTAAATTAGAGACGGAAATTCAAACCCGTCTCTAAATTAGAAACTTATTTTTATTTCCGTCTCTAATGTAGAGACGGATTTCTAATTTAAACGATCAGGTATTTTTAATAATGCATTTTAGAGACGGATTCATATATATGTCTCTAATTTTAGAGACGGATTCATATGTATGTCTCTAATTTTAGAGACGAATTCATATAGTTCCGTCTCTAAATTAGGGACGGATTTTTATATTCGTCTCTAGTTTAGACAAGTAGATATTTTTTATAATGCACTTTAGAGACGGAAATTCAAACTCGTCTCTAAATTAGAGACGGAACTTCAAATATGTCTCTAAATTAGAGATGGATTTTTAAGACCGTCTCTGAATTAGAGACGGATTTTTAAGATCCGTTTCTAATATTTCTTTCAATTATTATCAATTACACACGTAAAAGTAAATAAGTAGTACTTGGTGTAGTTGGTATGAGTTTCTCCTTGTGATGACTTAGAGATTGCAGGTTCGATTCCTACCAATTGCTGTTCTTGGGAATGAGGATCCCCCTTACTCATTTCCACTGCTTCCAAGAGCCTTGCCTACAAAGTCAGACCGGGTTGACGAGAGCGAGATTTCAAACCGGTAATGGGACCGGGTTGAACCGAACAACTAACAATAGGTGATTGTAAAAAAAACCATTCCTAAACTTAGAGACGGATTTCAAAAATCCGTCTCTCAGTTTAGAGACGGATGTTTGGGATTCCGTCTCTAAGTTCGTTTAGCGACGAGGACTTTAGCAACGGACATAATCCGTCTCTAAATCCGTCTCTGAGTACATATAGCGACGGATTTTGACGATTTAGAGACGGATTATGTCCGTCGCTATAGAGTGTTTTTTTTGTAGTGTTATTATTTGTCAACTCATTAGGTACCATATCATTATTAATCATTTCTATGTCATTTTACTCATTTTTATGTCATTTTTCAGCAAACTTGTATCAGTTTCTCTTATTTTAATTTTATTTGTCAACTCTTTATATACCATATCATTATTACTCATTTATATGTCATTTTTACTCATTTTTATGTCATTTTCAGCAAACTTGTATCAATTTCCCCTATTTTATTATTATTTGTCAACTCTTTATATACCATATCATTATTATTCATTTCTATGTCATTTTTAATCAATTATTTTATGTCATTTTTCAGCAAACTTGTATCATTTCCCCTATTTTATTATTATTTGTTAACAACTTATATACCATATTATTATTATTATTCATTTTTGTGTCATTTTTCTCATTTTAATGTCATTTTTCAACAAACTCGTATAATTTTCTCCAATTTTATTATTATTTGTCAACTATACAAGTTACGCATAAAATGAATAAAATAGGAGAAAATTCACCATATTATAATAAACTTGTATAATCTTCTCCTATTATAATAAACTTGTATAAAATGAATAATAATAATATGGTGAATACATTGTAAGTATTCACAACTGTGAATAATTTGTTACGCAATTATTAGTTAGACACAAGACTTTGTTTTAAAAAAATCGTCTCCAGACCTAAAATAGAAATGGTGTAAACTTGTAACTAATATGAGACAGCTGGATATCGAAAGTATTTGCAATTAAAATGGGATATAGTTAGTATGATGCATCTTTTTCTGGCAAATAGGTCTTATGTCTCACTCTTCTTGAGCAGTTTGATTATTTTTTAATATATTGGTAATGAACTGGACCTATCTAGGCTAGAGCCAAATTGTCATATTTACTCTCCAAGCACTTTCTGGGGTGAGGGAGATGAGCTTGGATTGACGTCTCATAGGCCCTGTTCTTTTGGACTTATTTTCAGCAAAAATAAGTAAAAATAAGTTCAGTTCAGCAAAAATAAGTTCAGTTCAGCAAAAATAAGTAAAAATAAGTTCAGTTCAGCAAAAATAAGTTCAGTTCAGCAAAAATAAGTAAAAATAAGTTAAGTTCAGCAAAAATAAGTAAAAATAAGTTCAGTTCAGCAAAAATAAGTTCAGTTCAGCAAAAATAAGTACAGTCTTATCTAATGTTGTAATTATTATTTATTATTTATTATATTTATTATTTATTATTTATTATTTATTATTTATTATTATTTATTATTTATTATTATTTATTATTTATTATTATTTATTATTTTTATTTATTATTTATTATTATAAAATAATAAAAAAATAATAATAATAAGTATTGATAATATTATGTTAATATTTATTGACTATTATAATAATGAGTATTGATAATATTATGTTAATACGGTTTAGTTCAAGCAAAAATAAGTTCGGTTCAGCCAAAATAAGTTCGGTTCCAAAAAAATAAGTAAAAATAAGTTCGGTTCAAGCAAAAATAAGTAAAAATAAGTTCAGGTCAAGCAAAAATAAGTTCAGTTCAGCAAAAATAAGTAAAAATAAGTTCAGTTCAGCAAAAATAAAATAAGTTCAGTTCAGTTCAGCCAAAATAAGTTCAAAAGAACAGGGCCATAGTGACATGCCAAAATGACATCTCACAAAATTTTTGGTACCAAAGCTAAGTCAATTTGGTACTAAAATAGAGTGACTTGGTACCAAAATAGAGTCATTGTGATACCAATACCAAAGTAACTCTTTGGTACCAAATGACTCTATTTTGCTACCACTTTGACTTAGCTTTGGTACTAAAATTTTTGTGAGATGCCACTTTGACATCTCAGTATCTCACTATGAGTTACCAATTCAACACTTTCTCGAGGGAGAGCTGAATAATGAAATCTCACCTCCAAAATGCCTGCAATGGGACTTGAACCCTTGAAGTAGATACTGACATATGAGTCCATCCGGCTGAACATGTAACATTTTGATTTAAGGGAAATTCTCATTGGTAACCTTGTAGTATTGAGAATTATATTTGGTAACCAATCTCATTGGAAATTCTCATTGGTAACCTTGTAGTTAGTAAATTATTACCAGACGTGACATTAATGAGGTAATTGGTTAACTTTTTCGTTAAATGTCATCCCCACCCATGCCAGCTCCTCCACTCCCCACCCCCACCCCCCACCCCCACCCCTGCCAGCCCTCGCTCCACCCCCCACCCCTGCAACCCCCCCCACAACAACCCCCACTGCCCCCCTGCGGTTCCCCACCGCATTCCTGCAGGCGCCGGCCCCCACACCACTCTCACCATGGAAATGAAACGAGATCCACCCATGCGTTGGTTCCGGGTTGGTGGTGGGTACCGCATTATGCGAGACTTTGAAGCCTGTTAAGGGTAGGAGAGGGGTGATGGGCAAGCAGAGGAAAGAGGGTATGCGAAGGGGCTAAGGGTAGGAGAGGGGGAGGGCGACGGCGGCGAAGGAGGGAGGCGAAGGGTGGTGTGGGGGGGGCTGGCGGCTGCGGGAATGCGGTGGGGGAACTGCAGAGGGGCTGTGTGGGGGGTTGTTGTGGGGGGTTGCGGGGGTGGGGGGTGGAGTGAGGGGGCGGCGGGGGTGGGGGTGGGGGGTGGAGTGAGGGGGCATGGGTGGGGATGACATTTAACGGAAAAGTTAACCAATTACCACATTAATGTCACGTCTGGTAATAATTTACTAACTACAAGGTTACCAATGAGAATTTCCAATGAGATTGGTTACCAAATATAATTCCCAATACTACAAGGTTACCAATGAGAATTTCCCTTTGATTTATAAGGCGAATTGTCCACAGTCCAATATTCTTGTTTGGAAAAGTCGTTTTTCCCCCCCTTTAAATAGATTTCTTCCTGCATGCGTATAACTCAAAAAAAAAAACCAACTTAAGTGCTAAAGAGTAGAATTATTCGAGAGAAAAATGGTAAGCAATAAATTAGCACTAGGAAATGTTAATGAGGATGCTGAGCTCCTCCAAGGCCAGGTCGAGGTGTACAAGCACCTCTTTGCCTACGCAGATAGCCTAGTGCTAAGATCTGCTGTAGAGCTTCGCATCCCCGATATCATACACTCTCATGGCCAACCAATGAGCTTATCTCAAATAGCCTCAAAGATAGAGTCTCCTTCCCTTGATATCATGTGTCTTGAACGTGTCATGCGTATGCTCGTTCGAAAGAAAATCTTCACTGTTGATTATAATCAATCATCATTGTCAGGGAACTGTGAAACCCTATATGGTCTAACCACAACCTCTAAGTGGCTCTTGCATGATCAAGAGCTTAGCCTAGCTCCTATGTTTCTAACCATCACCGACCATTCGATCACGAAACCTTGGTACGAGATTAGCCGTTCGATCAAGGAAGGTGGGATCTCTTTTGTTAGGGCTCATGGGGAGTCCATTTGGGAAAAGGCATCTAACAACCCCGAGTTCAATAACTTGTTTAACCATGGCATGGCCGGATATACTAAACTTACCTTAGATGCTATCACAAAAGGATATAAGGATGGATTTAGTGAGTTAGAAGGCAGTCTTGTTGATGTTGGGGGTGGCACTGGAAACTTGGTGGCTAACATTGTTAAAGAATACCCTCATCTTAAGGGTATTAATTTTGATTTGCCTCATGTTGTTGCAAATGCTCCTTTACATTATGGTGTCACTCATGTTGGTGGTGACATTTTTAAGGAGATTCCTTCTGCTAACAGTGTTATCCTAAAGGTAAGTAGTGATTATTTTGAATTTGAGCAATATATCTCATTTTGTGTTTTATTTTAATAGCTTCACTATATTTGATTGAGCATATATAAGTAAATGTGTTTACTAATATACTACTCCTTGGTACACTATCGTGTTATTTTAGTCTTCCTCAAGGCTAGGCTTACACTACATGAAAAGTCACACAATGTGTATGGATTCTGCTAGTAAATTTGCAAAAATAATAGACCTATATACTGCTCAGAATTGTGCACGGGCTGGGTCATGTTGGCCCACTTGACGGGCCAACGAGCCTCATACCCACACTCGTGATGGGCCATGGGCTTTATGCCATCTCAGGCTGGGTTTCAAAAAGACCAAAGAAAAATCATGTTGGGCTAGGCTCAAGCATGGCCCAATGGACCCTCCCTTGGGAATTTTCTACTTTTTTTTCCTTAGCTAGTTTAAATCATTGGGCCAAGATGCGGTTTGATTCATCATGCTCTTGCTACGCTCAGGCCAAAAAATTTTAAAAATGGTGTCCCTAAGCAGGCCACGACCCATCATATAGAGCCTCTTGTGCCATATAGGGCTATTGGCGAGCTGGGACGACCCTTTTATCGATTTGGCCCATTCACAACTCTAATACTATTCATGTATATAATATATATATATATATATAAATGTTTTTGAACACTTTTTTATGACTATATATCATGCTAACCATAAATCAAATTCAAAAATAAAAAAGTGTACATCTATAATAATTTATTAAGTTTTTGAAAGATGTGTGTGGATGTTATTTTACTTAGTTTGTAGACCTTTGGAGAGATACTCATACAACTCTATATGAACCTTAAAATAAATGAAGTATAAGAAATTAAAGATGAGACTCAACTTTTTGTCCTATGTATAGTAGGGTAGTAGCACGTACAAACTTTGTAGTTAACAAGTATCTCCTCATGTAGATGGTTAAATTAGTGCATTGCTAGTAATAAATTCTACTTAATTATTTTATGTATGCAGAACGTTTTGCATGATTGGGCGGATGAGGATTGCTTAAAAATCCTAAAGAACAGTCAAAAGGCAGTATCCGAGAAGAAAGGAAAAGTCATAATTGTGGAAGTAATTCTTCACCCTGAACGACATGAAATGTTTGATGATTCAGCCATTGCTATTGATCTTTTGATGATGACAAATTCCATCGGTGGCAAAGAGAGGACTGAGCATGAGTGGATGAAATTGTTAAAGGAAGCTGGCTTTACTTCCTTCAACATCATTCCACTTCAATCTATTCTCTCTGTTATTGAAGCCACAGCTTGAAGGAATTTATCATACATTATATAATAAGGGTTGCCAATTATGTGACATCCGGGAACTATTCCAACTACGCATGCACTATTATTAGGGGACAAAAAGAATAAAATTATCTTCAATTTTATGATTAATGTAATAAAGTTATGATGTTCAATTATATATTTTGCCTATTATTTGTGATTGGAACTTAGATAATGCGGCCTTTTTATCTTGTTTTGCCTAGAGCCAAAATGTGAGGACTGACCATGTCCAAATTAATGAACATTTAAGACCATCCAATCTGTTACGTGCAATTTCTTTTCCATCGATATGGCCCGTAATTTGGATTTGAATTCCTTTTGTATCAGCTTCTTGTTCGGTTAATTCAATAGCTTTTTTCATTGCTTTTCGAAATGTTACCCTAATACATTCCACGAGATTAGACCCAAACAATGCAATGAACCACCTCCCAAGTAGCTATAGTGGTGGTCAAAATATGATCTAATATATATAATCCACACCGAAACGTTTTCATTTCGGTTTCAAATTTGCAGTTAAATTTATTTGGTTGAAATATTAATCAAATCACGTAAACCGTTTTTAGGCTTAACGTATTAAGCCCACCGTTCTAAAGTACCAAATCATATCATTTTTCCACAATGAAAGACCATCAACTTTGACCATGTATTATAATCTTGTTATTATGTGGATGTCAATTAGCTTAATTGGTTAAAGTTTTGGGAGGTGGTGCTCAAGATCTGGGATCGAATCCCCTCTACATCATTTACCCTGGTGGCTCTCTCTAAAAAAAAAAATCTTGTTATTATTGTATTTTGAAACCAACTTTATCGAAATTTGTGTAATATAAAATACTAACCGTCAAAGATTTGTTTTGAAACCATGCAATGTGATTCTTCCTCCTGATCAACCTGCATGGGATGACTAATGATGCAGCCATCGCCATTATGGATCTTTTGAAGATGAAGGCTGCTGCAACTCAAAGAGTGTGAATGGACGAAATAGTTGAATGATGCTGGCTTTCGACATGACGACATCCATCCCTGATCTCACTTCAAGCTACAATGATATATCAATTATCGAGGCATTTTCTTGAGGAAATCAACTTGGAGGAAATTAAACAATAATTACACATTTTATGCGGAAGTGTCACCAAATTCTTCATCATCAGGCAACTAATCCACGCACTTGTAATAGTTTTTTGTATTACATGTGAATATGTGATATATCAACTTTATCGATCTTAGAATAGTATTTGTATATAATGTTAGAACTAGTGTTTTGGCGATATTATAAGGAACGTGACTAATTCACTGTTCTTCCGGTATTATTAGCCCTTGTTATGATGTTATCTAGATTGCTAAGGATTAGTAACTAATGTCTGTTAAAGTGACTAAGGCCATTCACTCCATCTTAAAATATAGTACTAATATTTTTTAAGATATGCAAAAGATAAGGTTATATTATTTAAACTTCATTAATTTAATAACATCGTCTTAAATCCATTTTTACAATAATATTGATATGGAACTTTTTGTTGGAAAAGACCTATTAAAATGGATATTTTGTTGGGAAAGACCTAATAAAAAATTTTTGTTGAAAAAGACCTATTATAATACTTTCATTTGCTACTTAATGTTGTGATTTAGAAATTAAGTGTTAACTAGATTGTGCAATAATCAACAATAATCAAGAAGAACTATGAAATTGAAACAACAACCAAGATATGCAAAAAGGAATGAAAACAAGAAAGAACATACCAAGATTAACGTGGGAAACCCGAGCTCCGAGAGAAAAACTCACAAACTTGCACTACGGAATCAATGGAGAATCAATGGTGAACATACAATCTCTCACAAACTCATCTTTCTCCTAAAACCCTAGAAAAGATGAGGCTCCAAGTTTGAACAATGAGATATGTGTGCTACTCTCTCTAAAACCAGAAAATAGGGTATTTATACTCATAGAACTAAAAGCAATTCAACAGCTACGATTTAAACTTAAATCGCGAAACACGTGCATAAAACTGGGTTAGCCCACCCGAGCCCAAAACCGCCCGCCCGCCCGAGGAAAACTTCATGCAAGTTCCTGCCTCAAGCTTCTCCAAAAACGCACGCCCGAGCGAAATGGAGCCCGCTCGGGGAGCTGCCCGCCCGGCCCACATCAACCTGCCCGGGCTGCTGGGCCAGCAGCTCGTCTTCGCTTCTTCTCCTCGAGCCTTGCTTCACCATCTCCACCATACCCCAACAATCTCCCACCTGGAGATCGGGTTAAGCAAGAGAACATCCTACCATAAATACCCCATACCATTACCATCGCCTCTCCATACATTGGCCATAGCCAATCCCGCTTCCTTTTCACCAAAGGAAGCAAACACCGAGGTTTCAACCAACCCCGATCCAACATCTCTCCTAACCCATCACGGTCATACTCCCACCTAGACTAAGCATCCCCATGATAAAACATATATCCTCTACACCAAGGAAATGACATTGAAGTTTGCACCAACTCCAATACAAAGATATCAAAGTCTATACCGGCTTTGATTCTCAACAACAACACCTCCAAATCATTGTAACATCCCTGCACAAACCTACACACCCTCCTAACCCCGGAGGTCGGTTCATCTAAGAGACACCACAACCAAATGAAGACCCTTCCTCTCCAACCAAGGAAGACCATTGAGGTCCAATCCAACCCCAACAAAGTGATCATCACCTAAGTCAAAGAAGCTTCTCATTGTTCTAAGAGCAAACTCACATTGCTCCCACTTAGGATTTCCGGCACAACATGCTTGTGTGCCGCCCTTCACCTTGTGCATTTACCGGTCAATTTGCCATCGGGATACCGCTTCACCACGGTTCTCATCCCTTGGCCCACTATCGATAGGTTTCCGACCGAACGACACGTTACATGAAGTTCCCATCCCAATTCTGGGCCCCTTTCTTGTGCTTCCCATGGTGTAGAGTGTTCCACTTCTTGTCCCCCGAGCCATGACCATAGCTCCCTTGACAATCTTGCAAGAACCACCATCGAACACAACCTTGTGACCTGACTTGGCAAGTTGAGTCACCGATATCAAGCTTTTCTTCCACCTTGGGATGAACTTGACATCTTTCAACTGCAACAAGCCACCTTGAGTGTGTTTCACACTCACATCACCTTGCCCCATGACTTCCACTACCTTGCCATCCGCAAGATAGACTTTTCCAAGCTTTCCGGATTTGAAATTCCGAAACAACTCCTTGCATGGTGAGGAATGATGAGAAAAACCTGAATCCAAGACCCATGATCCCGAGCACCCAACCAACTTTTCCTGATCATCCATGCTTACCATCAAAACATCGGAATCGTACTCCGAAATCAACTTATTTGATGCATCTTCCTCTTCATCACTATCTTGAACCTTCTTCTTCCCTTTCCCATTCACTCTCTTTAATTTGGACAATCTCTCTTCAAATGTCCTTCATCACCACAACCCCAACACACCACATGAGCTCCCCCATTCGGTTTACCATGCCCTCTTGACTTCGATCTTCCATGACTTGCATTGCCCCTTTGTTGATTCCTTCTCCCCCTACTTTCACTACTATATGCACCACCAAATGCTTCACCGGACTCTCCTTCGAATGCTCTCACTCAAAATCAAGTCCATCACATCATCATACTTCAACTTTTCTTTGCCGGAGGAGTTGCTAATGGCGGTCACCATAGTTTCTCATGACAAGGGTAAAGAAGACAACAAAATCAATGCCTTCACTTCATCCTCAAATTTCATATCCACCGAAGACAATTGACCCAAAACCGAATTGATCTCATTAATGTGTTCGGCGGCCGAACTCCCATCAACCATCTCCATATCAAACAAACGACGCATCAAGTATGCTTTGTTGATAGCCGATGGTTTCTCATACATACTTGACAAAGTTTCCATCAAACCCGCCGTTGTTTTCGCATCCTTGACATTGAAAGCCACACTCCGGGCTAATGTCAATCTCACAACTCCAAGTGCTTTCCTATCAAGAACTTTCCACTCATCCTCAAGCATACCACTTGGTCTCTTTCCCTCAAGAGGCAAGTAAAGATTATTTTTATACAAAAGATCCTCCGTTTGCATTTTCCAAAATCCGAAATCTTTACCATCAAACCTCTCAATCCTCAATTTCCCTTCTTCCATTGTTAAGTTTGCCCAAAAATTCAAAATTTGATTTTTCTACACCAAAAAATCCAAATTTTGATTTTCAACCACAAATCCTAGTTTACCAACACAACACTAAATCACTTTCCCCCAAGTTAAAACCTTAGCTCGGATACCAATTGTTGTGATTTAGAAACTAAGTGTTAACTAGATTGTGCAATAATCAACAATAATCAAGAAGAATTATGAAATTGAAACAACAACCAAGATATGCAAAGAGGAATGAAAACAAGAAAGAACACACCAAGATTAACGTGGGAAACCCGAACTCCGGGAGAAAAACCCACAAACTTGCACTATGGAATCAACGGAGAATCAATGGTGAACATACAATCTCTCACAAACTCACTCACTCTCCTAAAACTCTAGAAAAGATGAGGCTCCAAGTTTGAACAATGAGATATGTGTGCTACTCTCTCTAA
This sequence comes from Beta lomatogona, assembly GCA_947646795.1. Classification (NCBI taxonomy): domain Eukaryota; kingdom Viridiplantae; phylum Streptophyta; class Magnoliopsida; order Caryophyllales; family Amaranthaceae; genus Beta; species Beta lomatogona. The sequence goes on from CANSNZ010001274.1 coordinate 1,842,635, forward strand.
AACCAGATGATAGGGTATTTATACTCCTAGAACTAAAAGCAATCCAACGGCTACGATTTAAACAAATCGCGAAACACGTGCATAAAACTGGGTTAGCCCGCCCGGGTCAAGCCGCCCGCCCGGGCAAAATGTTTGCCCGTCCGGGGAAAATTCCTGCAAGTTCCTGCCTCAAGCTTCCCCAAAAACGCACGCCCGTGCCCACATCTGCCCACCTGGACCACCCCTTCTGCCCGCCCTGGCTGCTGGGCCAGCAGCTCTTCTTCGCTCGTCTTCGCTTCTTCTCCTCGAGCCTTGTTTCACCATCTCCACCATACCCCCAACACTTAAGACCACCTCAACATTTTCCGGCCAAAAAGCCAATTTTCTGACGTTGACTTTTCTTTTCCCTCCCTTTCTCATTAAATGGAACCAACCTCTATATTTAAACCTATCATAATCCCTTAAGATGGGAAGCAAGAGGAAAGGGTTTGGTAGGGTTAAGGGATTAGGATACAAAAAAAATAGGTTGGTCCCATAATGAGAAAGGGAGGGGAAAAAAGTCAATGCCATAAAATTGACTTTTTGGCCGGAAATTGTTGAGTGGTCTTAAGTAACAAAGAAAAGTATTATAATAGGTCTTTTTCAACAAAAAAAGTTTTTATTAGGTCTTTCCCAACAAAATAACTATTTTAATAGGTCTTTTCCAACAAAAAGTTCTATTGATATGCATAAACTTCAAAGCTTAAAAAAAGGAGGCAATCTTTCAAATAATAAATATGTTGGAACATTTATAGGGTAATGGGTTTTGTTAGCTCATATGAGTATATACTAGAAGAGGAGGAGGTCTAGTATGTTAAGATTAGAATGCGCAAAATCACGTGGATTAAATCAAGCAAGACAGTGGGCTGGTCGCGGGTCGCGACATTCGTCGCGGGTAGCGACCAAGAGGCCGTCGCGAGTCGCAATACCTGTCGCGGGTCGCGACCAGCGCCTTTCGCGACTCGCGAGTCGCGACGTGGAGTCTGTTTTGGGGCGTGTAATTTTGCATGGACGGTTTATAACCGTTGTATGACATACGTTTTCCTTTTAATGATGATTAAGTATGTTTATTCAGGGGATTAAAGGGAGATGAATGTTGTAACAGCTCTAATCAAGAGGGAAGATAATTCATCACCCTTGTTATGTATATGAGTTGAGAGAGAGAGAGAAAATCAGTTTTTTAGATTCTAATCTACTTGCTTTGCTTGAGAGAAAACTTGCTACTTTCTCTTGAGTGTTCTTCACAAACATCAAACACAAAGTTCTTGTTGATTCACTTAGAAGATCATCTAGTGAATTGTTTTCTCCATTGTATCTCATTAGTTATTTCGTGTTAACCCGGTGATCCTAGAGGGTCGAAATTAAACTAATAGGAAAGAGTAGTTTCCGTGCCTTGGAGTGGATATCCGGTTCCCTTGTTTGTTCTCACATCTAACAATCTATTAGTTTAATTTTTTTCATTTCGGATATGGCTCAATCACTCAAGGACATGACTATGAACTTCCAAAAGTTGGACAAGTTTGAGGGGGTGGGTTATCGAAGATGGCAAAAGAAGATGCACTTCTTGTTGACAACTTTGAATGTGGTGTATGTTCTATCAACACCCATGCCACCATTCCCGAAAGATGGAGAGGAAGAGTCCGTGGAGACTACAAGGAAGAGGACAAAGTGGGAGAATGATGACTACATTTGCCGGGGTCACATCCTCAACTCTCTTACCGACCCTTTGTTCGATCTATATCAAAATGTGGAGAGTGCAAAGGAACTTTGGGATACTCTTGAGGCCAAGTATATTTTTGAAGATGCTTCAAGTAAGAAATTTCTTGTTAGTAATTTTAATTCATTTACAATGACTAATGATCGGCCTATTATAGAGCAATTTCATGAAGTTCATCATATTTTGAACCAAATTAGATCACATGGTATGGTGATGGATGAGGCTATTGTCGTAGCCTCAATCATTGATAAATTACCACATTCTTGGAAAGAACTCATCTTCGTATTGAAGAGGGTATCCGGGCTCAAGATAGGGTTAAGGATACTACTCCTAGTATTCCTAAGTCTACCGTGAATATGGTAGAGGTTGGTGGGTCTAGTGGGACCAAGAAATCCAACAATAACAACTCTAAAACCAACTTTGCAAACAAGAAGAGGAAGACCCTCACTTGTTGGGTATGCAATGGACCTCATCTCAAGAGGGATTGTCCTTCTAAGAAGAAGAAGACAAAAAATGGACAACCTAGTGTTGTTCAAAACCAAGGTAAAATTGCACATGAACATGTAATTGAAGAAATGAATTTTGTGGCTATGATTTCGAAATTATGTTTGTGCGGAGTTGATGATTCTTGGTGGATAGATTCGGGGGCCTCTAGACATGTGTGCAATAATAAGCACTTCTTCAAGTCTTTGGAAGAATTGGATGATGGTCCAATCTTGTATATGGGGAATGATTCTACGGTAAAGGCCAAGGGTATAGGCCAAGTAGAATTGTTGTTAACCTCGGGAAAGACTTTAACTCTCCGCGATGTTGTTTATGTACCGGAAGTTAAGAAGAATCTTGTGTCGGGGGGTCTTTTGAATAAATTTGGTTTTAAAGTTGTATTTGAATCGGATAATTTTATAGTTTCCAAGGGTGGTATTTTTGTTGGACAAGGATTTTATTGTAATGGAATGTTTAAATTTAGTATTAATAATGAAATTGATACTAGTTCTATTTACATGCTTGATGTTTCTTCTCTATGGCACAATCGTTTATGTCATGTAAACTATCGTAGATTATATGACATGTCTAAGCTAGGTTTAATACCTTCTTTCGATTTAAAGTTAGAGAAGTGTAAGACATGCATGCTAAATAAGATTACAAAGAATCCTTATCCTAGTGTGACTAGACAAACGGTATTGCTTGAATTGGTGCATAGTGACTTGTGTGACTTTCATAGTTCACCTTCTTTGGGAAATAAAAAATATATTGTGACTTTTGTTGATGATTATTCAAGGTTTTGTTACATATATTTATTATTTACTAAAGATGAAGCACTAGAAAAGTTTAAGATTTTTAAGACCGAAGTGGAACTTCAACTTAATGAAAAAGTTAAAAGACTTCGGACGGATAGGGGTAGTGAATACTATAATCCTAGCTATTTTAGTTCCATTGGTGTAATTCATGAAACAACCGCTCCATACTCACCTCAAAGTAATGGTATAGCGAAAAGGAAAAATAGGGATCTAAAAGAAATGGTTAACACCATGCTTTCTAATTCGGGTCTAAATGACGGTTTTTGGGGTGATGCAATTTTAACTGCATGTTATATTTTAAATCGAGTTCCTAATAAAAGGAATAAGACTACCCCTTATGAACTTTGGTGTAACAAAAAGCCTAATCTCAATTACCTTAAGGTATGGGGTTGTAGGGCAATTGTCAAATTGACGGAACCTAAAAGGAAAACTTTATGTGAAAAAGGAATTGATTGCATTTTTATAGGCTATGCGGTACATAGCAAAGCCTATAGGTTTTATGTCATTGAGCCAAATGATGTTGTCTCTATTCATACTGTGATAGAGTCAAGGGATGCAATATTTGATGAGACTAGATTCTCATCGATTCCAAGATCAAAGGACATGATACCTAGTACTAGTTCCAATGTTGTGGATGACATTAACAATGATCATGATACTACAACACCGGAAATTAGGAAAAGTAAAAGAATTAGAAAAGAGAAATCTTTTGGACCGGATTTTCAACTATGTTTAGTTGAAGGGTCAAGGGAGTCTATTGTGACTCAAATTTCTTATTGTTACAATATGGAGGAGGATCCTAGGACCTTTGATGAGGCTATGAAGTCTCATGATTCTGCTTTCTGGAAAGAGGCAGTGAATGATGAAATGGATTCAATAATGGGAAATTATACTTGGATTTTAGCTAATTTACCTCCCGGATGCAAACCTTTAGGTTCTAAGTGGATTTTCGTAAGGAAAAGGAAGATCGATGGAACCATACTAAAACATAAGGCCCGGTTAGTGGTCCAAGGTTTTAGGCAAAGATATGGTATCGATTATTTTGACACTTATGCTCCGGTTGCTAGGATTGCTACCATTAGACTTTTGATAGCATTAGCTGCGATTCATGGTCTAGTAATTCACCAAATGGATGTTAAAACTGCCTTCCTTAATGGTGAATTGGAGGAGGAAGTGTACATGAATCAACCTGAAGGTTTTGTGGTTAAAGGTCAAGAGTCTAAGGTTTGCAAATTAGTTCGATCTTTGTATGGTTTTAAACAAGCACCTAAGCAATGGCATCAAAAATTTGATGAGGTCATTTTGTCTAGTGGGTTCAAAATAAATCAGTCCGATAAGTGTGTATATAGTAAATTTGATAATAACGGTAATGGAGTTATAATTTGCTTATATGTTGATGATATGCTTATCTTTGGGACTGATTTGGAACAAGTGGAAAAAACCAAAGTCTTTCTCTCTTCTAGCTTCTCCATGAAAGATTTGGGTGAAGCGGATGTTATTCTAGGTATTAGAATAATGAGAGGTAAAGGGTCAATTTCTTTATCACAATCTCATTATAATGAGAAAGTGATTAAGAGGTTTAATGAATCGAATTCGACTCATTTTGCTACTCCGATGGATCCTAGTGTTCACTTGGTTCCGAGTAGTGGTACTCCTATTTCACAATTGGAGTATGCAAGCTTAATTAGAAGCTTGATGTATGCTATGACTAGCACTCGACCGGATATAGCTTTTGCTATTGGTAAACTCAGTAGGTATACTAGTAATCCTAGTATGTTGCATTGGCAAGCATTGAGAAGAGTGTTAAGGTATTTGAATAAAACCTTGGATTATGTCATAACTTACAAAGGAGAACCTTCTATTCTAGAAGGTTACTCGGATGCTAGTTGGATTTCCAACAAGGAAGATTATTCATCCACAAGTGGATGGGTGTTTCTTCTTGGAGGAGGTGCTATTTCATGGGCATCCAAGAAGCGAACATTTATAACGGATTCCACTATGGCATCGGAATTCATTGCATTGGCATCTTGTTGCCAAGAAGCGGAATGGCTAAGGAATGTGTTGAGTGAGGTTGACTTATGGGTCAAACCTATGTCACCTCTTGCTATTCATTGTGATAGTGCATCAACCATAGCTAAAGCTTATAGTGAAGTCTACAATGGCAAGTCAAGGCACATTGGAGTTAGACATAGCTATGTGCGTGAAATGATAAGGAATAGTTGTATAACTATTAATTTTGTTCGGTCTAGTTTGAACTTGGCGAATACGTTTACTAAACCGTTGTCAAGGGAACTAGTGAACAAAATGAATAAAGGGATAGGTCTTAAGCCTATTGAACAACCTATAGTTAAGGAAAACTCAATTTGATGTCTAATACAACATTAGATCTCAAATTCAATGAGGAAAGTACTTCTCTAGAAGGTTGGGAGCACTTCTTTAAAACATCCCAAGGTTAGTGCTTGTTTCTACAATGTTAAGAGGTTGAATTTATTTCTTAATAAATCTTTGATAAGTGCTCAATTGTAGGAGCATGTTCGTAAAGATTTACCTATATAAGCTAGAGGTTTGGCCGCTTCACCAAGTCTAAGGCTTGACTTGGAACGCTTATGAATGGATATGGACACCAAGGCTTCATAGGTGTCGGAGGTTAAAAACTAAGTTTTATGCTTATGTGTATTAGTATCTTCAATGATTTGTGGTGGTTATATGATTCAAAGCTTTGTCTATCCTTATGATCGAAATTGTTGTAAAGTTACTTTTACTAAGTGGAGATTCAATCGTAAGATATTTCCATGATGCATGAGCATGTTTTGTTTGTGATTTATAGCAAGTTGAAAACTTTTCAACATTACCCTATAAATGGGAGGAGGATTGTTGGAACATTTATAGGGTAATGGGTTTTGTTAGCTCATATGAGTATATACTAGAAGAGGAGGAGGTCTAGTATGTTAAGATTAGAATGCGCAAAATCAAGTGGATTAAATCAAGCAAGACAGTGGGCTGGTCGCGGGTCGCGACCAGGAGGCCGTCGCGAGTCGCGACACCTGTCGCGGGTCGCGACGTGGAGTCTGTTTTGGGGCGTGTAATTTTGCGTGGACGGTTTATAACCGTTGTATGGCATACGTTTTCCTTTTAATGATGATTAAGTATGTTTAATCAGGGGATTAAAGGGAGATGAATGTTGTAACAACTCTAATCAAGAGGGAAGATAATTCATCACCCTTGTTATGTATATGAGTTGAGAGAGAGAGAAAATCAGTTTTTTAGATTCTAATCTACTTGCTTTGCTTGAGAGAAAACTTGCTACTTTCTCTTGAGTGTTCTTCACAAACATCAAACACAAAGTTCTTGTTGATTCACTTAGAAGATCATCTAGTGAATTGTTTTCTCCATTGTATCTCATTAGTTATTTCGTGTTAACCCGGTGATCCTAGAGGGGCGAAATTAAACTAATAGGAAATCGTAGTTTCCGTGCCTTGGAGTGGATATCCGGTTCCCTTGTTTGTTCTCACATCTAACAAAATACACATGCACGAAACCAAAGTTTATCGTACATACGATAAACACTCAGATCTATTCTAATTTCTTCACTAAACATGTAAACCACATAACCATCATTCCAATTATGAACCCGCTTAAAATTAAAGACTCCTTCTAAATTGAAAAAAAAAAAGTGAGAAACCGGGTTTTCCAAATAGAGAGTTTCATAAAATAAATTGAAAGATAATCTTATATTAATTACTAGGTGCGAGTAGTAATAATAAACAAAAGTAGGCAATGAGAATCACTCTCTTTCTACTAGCAATAAATCTAATTTACAAACCTAGTCAATTTCTTCCCGATTCTCATATATGTGTCCTAACGTAGTAACATATTCCAAGAACAAATATGAACTTTCTAAATTCTTCCTTCATCCAAAATGAAGATAAAATTGCCACCTTGGCCTAAAAGAGAATTAGAAGTATCAAATGTCGTCTATAGTCTCACTCCAAAGCACATGTGAATATTATGTACGTATACGTAACAACCACAATCAAGCATTTGTTTTCAATGTATTAGGTAAAGATGCTTATTCATAACTTCGTACAAGAATTGAGACCTACCATATATATTCAACTAACAACAACGAACTATACGAAAAGGAAAAAAATGATCAACTCAATTAATGAAAAGATATTCTTGAATAAACTTCCAATGAACGAAGTTGACGCGTTTGCGTGGCATCTTTCGGCCCCATGCATGATGCATAACAGATTAACAACCAATCAGTTGCTTCAATTGCACTACTATGCTGGCAAATTCCACTTGATAATTAATTATTTTCTTTGAATTTTTGTCACTTAACGAATTTATAACTGGGTATCATATGTAATCAGCCACACGTGGGTGGCTATTAATAAAATTGAAGAGGTTTTATGAGCAGGCTGTCAATTATAGAGTGAAGTCAATCTGTTTTAGTACACCTAAGTTGCATCTTAGAGGTTAATATGCAGTTTTTTTCCAATAATATTATTGGAGGCATGATTTAGTTTTGTATACTTGTAAATTGTTATTACTCGACTATGGTTTTGTAATTGAAATTGCCTAGTTTATCATAAAATATTGTTCAAAAGAGACAAGGCATCTGAATATGCAAACTATTTACAAATGCATCAACCCGTGATATTTACAAATGCATCTACCCATGAGCAGGGGCGAAGCAATAGAGGGGCCTAAGAGGGCCATGGCCCCTCCTAGATGCCCAACAATACCTATAAAATATATAAGGGGCCCAAAAAAAAATTTTTAAAAGCTAATAAAGAGGCCCATTGGCCCCTTAAAAATGGTTTTCCTTACGTTCCAACTTCCAAAGATGAGAGAAGAGTAAAAGACCTTTAGTCTTCCCAGGTTCCAACCACTCTTTGTAGTAATTTACTTTACCTTCTAGTAGTCTGGTCTAGCTATAATAGTATAGTACTAATTTACTATTCTTCAGTTCCCTTTCATCTTCTCAAGCTCTCACCTTTACGTCAATGAGTAGTAAATTTTCCTACAGACTACATCCTTGCGTGGCTGCGTGCACAGGTACTCTGCTCTTCTTTCTTCTTTTCTTGTTATTATTTCTCACAATTACTCAAACATTTATTTGTGAATTAGTGAATTTTTATAATTTAATTTTAATTTGGTTGTGAAAATATTTATATTTTGAATTTTGATTGTAGTTGTTTGTTGTCAAGCAATTGTTGGTGATGGGAAAACAAACTAAAATTGATTTCATCTTCAAACGAAAAAGCACTATAAGTTTTGAAAACAATGGGAATGAAGACTTGTTTACTGAAACAGTTGAAAATCCACTACCGAGCGTGCTTTTTCAGTCTTGAGAATTGTTAAAACTAGACTTCGAAACAAGATGGATGATGAGTTCCTTGATAATTGTTTGGTCATCTACATTGAAAGAGAAATAGCTAAAAAGTTGTCAGTGGATGCTATTATTGATGGATTTCGAGACATGAAGGAGCGTCGAGGACTACTATTATTTTGCTTAAAATTTGTGATGAGCGAATTTAACTCTAGTAGATGACATTTTTTTGTAAGGATTTGAAAACATTGTTCAATCCTCTTTTTGTTAGGACCTTGCAAACTTGATATGCAATGTGAAGTTAACCGATTTTTCTCTTAGGTTGGTTATTTTTTACTTAAGTTTTATGGTTATTTTTATTAATGTTAGAAATTTTTATTAGACTTGGCCCCCCTCCTTAATCAAGTCTGGCTTTGCCCCTGCCCATGAGTAGAGTCTAACTGTTATATATGGACATGGGCCGTACCGAGAGAGAGTCCACTTCACAAGACAAATGAGGTTCCACCTTAAAACCATATGGACATGTGATGTGCGCTATACATCATAGCTTCAACACTAATTACATACTTGAGAGCAAAGGGGTGGATACATCTATCTCGTCTAAAACATAACAAATTAAAACCATCAGTATTGGATTTGAACCTGAAATCAAAATCATAATCTAAGTACGACTAGATAAGCTACCTTGACATTCTTAAACCTAAGTATAATAACCGAGTTTTATTAATACAAATTCTGATATGAAACACAACCCACCACTTGTTGACGACGGTGTTATATGAAATCCTAATAACACATATATACCAGTAATCTGTAATACACATATAGAACTATAAATGATAATATTTATTAAGGTTGTAATGGGGTTATTGTTAATCCGGCGGCCCCGTTCTTTTGGGTGGAGAAACCGAAGCTGAACTCGTGGAAACCGAACCGAGCTGAGAAACTGAACTAAACTGCTAGAAAACTCAACATGAGATAGTGTATGAAGTGAACTGCGACAAACTGAACTGAACTGAGCTGCGAAAAAACTCAACATGAGATAGTGTATGAAGTGAACAAAAGCGAAGCTGCGAGAAATTTGGTAGCCGAACTACGAAAACCGAACCGAACCGAACTACGAAACCGACCCGGGTGAAAATAAATCCTAAAGAACAGGGCATTCATATATATATAGAAGTGAGTTCATATGAGAATGCATACTTACATGAGAAATGAGAATGGATTTTACATGCTATAACTCTAACGAAAAAGTAATGTAACTCCAAAAAAACAAAAATTAGAAAAAAAAAATTTTGGGCTCGAAATTTTTTCGGGGGTATAACTCTAATGAACAAGTGTTGTAACTCTAATCCAATCGTGTGGTTGAGATTCATTCTCATTTCTCATTTCTCATGTAAGGAGCATTATATATATATATATATATATATATATATATAGGGTCACTAAGAAGCACAAATGAATTTGCTAATAAATATGTAGGCAAAATTGGCTTCAACACCCTGAACTATAGCTCGGGTGCACCCAACACCACACCAACTATGACTAGTAACCTAAACACCACCAACTACGGGGTGGGGTGCAGGCTGTACCACCAACTACGGGGTGGGGTGCAGTCTGTACCATAAAAACCCATCGTCGGCAACATTTTAGGCCTCCGGCCTCATGTTGGTGGTACAGCATGCACCCCGCCCCATAGTTGGTGGTGTTTAGGCTATTAGTCGTAGTTGGTAGTGTTGGGTGCACCCGAGTTATAGTTTAGGGTGTTGAGACTAATTTTGCCTAATATGTATATAAATCTAGTTACACATTATAATGGTACATTGTGCACCAACATTTGATCATGCGACGTGTCCCACAAAGACATGCTTATTTATAAATGGGAGTTTGACTTATGAAGCTAACAATTATCGAACTAAAAGTTATACTGAAAAACGAAGCAATATATTATGTAATAAAGTATGGGGTGACTTATTATTGTATTGACATAAAAAGCTTCACATAAAAAGCTTTCAAACCAAAGTAAAGACTAAAGACCATGCATGAGACCAAATCAAGAATTACGGCGCAACTTGAGAGCTATTTCACCCGTTATAACCGACCAAAACAATGCATAAATATGATTATATGAAGTATACAAAGTTGCCAGTCTTCCAAGAACTCTTTATAACACGCAATTGACTCACCCCCACATGAAATAAACTTCTTAGATAAACAAACAATTCCTAACTTTCTATATATACCTCACATTCATTATCACATGTTTCATCAAACTTTACACATAGCTTTCTATTTTTTATACCAAACACAACCCACAAAAAAAAGCATCGAAACAAACAAACCCAAAAAAATTGAATGGAGAAGAATCACAAGATCATTCATTCTAGGTTGGTAACAATTGATGAAGATGAAAGAGAATGTCTTCGCAGATTAGCAGAAACAAGCAATAATACTACTATTAATACTACTCGTGGTTATCATCAAAAGGTTAAGCCTGTTACAAATGATAAGAAGTCTATTAGTAATAACAATAGTAATAAAGTACTGCAAGATATTCATATTGTTGATGATAAACATCTTCTTCAAGAGAAGAAAAAGGTTATGCATTTACCAAACAACAAGCTCGAATCGAAGAAATCCGAGGACATAAATGAGAGTGCTGAGAAGTTTATCCAGAAATTCAAGCAGCAGTTGCTTCTTCAACGTCTCGAATCGATCGAAAACGTAGAGAAGATGCTTGAGAGAGGGCTTTGAATTTTGATATATAAATACAGTTATACAGATGGAGTATGTTTACATGATATGGAGAGGTTTTATTAGTTTTGGGGTGCTTTTATTTGATTAAAAATAATTTATTGATTGCTTTATCTTTGGATTGTAAGAATTATTTCATTTTTTGCTGCATGTTTGGTTATGTTACTACTATATTGTTAATCAAGCATGTATAGTGAATTCTTTTTGGGTGAATAGATTTCTGGGGATTAGAACTTGTATTAGTACTTTTTTCAAAACTTAAGAGATCATACTACGAGTATATTGAATTCAATTGTTTTCTTGCTCGTTGAATTGTGAAAGTTTTTTCCCCCCGTTACAAAGATGCAGTTGTACACAGCGTGTGTCGTACTCTTGTTTATTTTTAATTTAGTCACTTCACTTTGGAGCCGGAGAACCAAGAAAAAAGTCCAAAAGTGAGAGAAAAACTATAAGGTGGGTTAATATATTAAAAAGTGAATCACATGAGAGAAAAAAGAGGAGAAAATATATAGGACATGTTATAAGGAATAGAGAAATCAATAGTGTGTAGATTGAAAAAACGGATCAAAAAGATAAGTATGTAGATTAAATAGAAACTGAGGGAGTGTAATCTAATGGGCTACTCTTTTATCTTCAATTAGCTTTATGTGATTGATATAGAGATGGCCAACAGTGCGGGCCAATCCATTGACCCGCCTCTTGGGCCGTGTGGTGGCGAGCCAGCGTCAAGCCCTGGCTCGAACAGTGAAATTGGTGGGTGGGTCGTGGGCCGATTTTTTGAGCCCAACCCACGAAAGCCCGCCTACTAAAACCGCCCAGCCCGGTCCACGAAACCGGTCCAGCCCGGCCCATGAACCGGACCAGCCCATCCCAAGTAATTACAATCAAATCGTGTATATTTTAATCAAATTGTATATATTTTAATCAAATTGCATATATTATAATTCAATCAAATTCAAAAATAATGAAATTATTCATTAATATTAATATTAATAATTGTATATATTTTAATTAATTTTAAAGATTTTATGTAACAATAATAAATGATTCCAATGATTAAATAATTTTGAAAATAAAAAATTCTCATGCCGGCACGCCGGCCCGCTAGGCCCACGAACCGCCAGAACCGCTTTCCGAACCGTGAAAACCGGTAACAGACCGGTGTGGGCCAAGATTTTTCAGCCCGTGGACCAGCCCGCCCAAACCGTGAATTTCACGGTCTGGTCCTGGGCCATGAAATCTCAGCCCGGCCCACTAGGGTCCACGAACCAGCCCGCCCAGCCCGCACCAGTGGCCATCTCTAGATTGATATATACAAAAACTCGTATAAGACCGCCTTACCATGATTTATGTTAAGACAATGGTAACTTGTTGTCCTAAGTAGGTCACTTATAGAAGTGACCCCTTAAAGATACAAGATGACTCATTATCTTAAAGTGACCCTTTAACATATAGAATGACCCTTTTAACTTTCAAAGTGTCCCTTTTAAGGAACAAAGTGAGGTGGTTTTACCATAATTTTATTGTGAGGTGGTTTTAAGGAACACGATATCGCTATATGCTTTAGGTTATTGATACGGTTTGGTGACACTTAAGGTGGATCATTAGCTGTCGAGGTACAATCGAAAACGCAACCTATTGGTTCGAGATTTAAATCTGGCACATTCTAGACGGAAATAGTATGCTAAGATACTTAAGAATCTAATATTCCAATATCTTGCTTAGATTGCAAAGAACTATACTTTTCATTATGTTGGAGTGGTGTTAATGTATATATCACACAGAAGAGATGGGGGAATTAAAGACCAAACTTTCACATTAAATACTTAAGTAATTTCACAATGCTTAATATGTTAGTTTAGTTCAAAGTCCAAGTAATTAATCATATGAAATACATAAGAATAATATGTTAGTCGAATTACCATAGTAACAATTGATTTTCTTTCCGAAGGTTTATCCCTCTTCTTCTTTGGTGTTATCGGTGCCTATAAATCATATCCAAAAAGAGGGAACAAGGTGAAAAAAGAACTATTGTTAGATTAACAAATCATAACATTGACTAGAAAAGAAAGGACAGTTAACATAATTCATTATTTATTAATAGTAATACTTGGTATATAATTGAAGATTAGTTGATTGATATACCTTCCCATCTATTAATATTAACTAATTGCCTAGGCCATACAATATGAGTGCCTAAAATTTCAATCATGGTATATGCTTCATCTTAATAGAATCACTGCCTCAAGAGCGTACTCAATAGAAACTTTTACTTGTTCAAGCAATAGGACCATTCAGGGGTTCCTTTCCATTTGAATATTATGATGTGTGAATCGGGTATGAAGCTATATATCGTTTCATTGCATCATGCTTATGGGCTATGGCGGACTTAGACAATGTTGAAGATAAGAGTTGACATAGTCATCTCTATCTTATTGTTATACGTAGCCTACTGCTATCTTCTAGTTAGGGTGTTAATATTTTCCTTATTATCTCTTATTGTTTAATTATAGTAGATATACTTTACTAACCTCTTAGTTATCTCCTGTAACTCTCATCTCGTAGTTATCTTCTGTAACTATACTTATCACATAGCTTTAGCTTTGTATTATAAATACTACCTAATACTAAACGTACATTATTATTCCAAAAACTATTGTATACATGGTATCAAAGCCAAAGATCTACTACTGCAAATTTTTCCCACCCCTCGACAATGACTACCGAACTCAACTCCCTTCTTAACTCCTCTGAGCCTTCCAAACCCCTTACCATCATGAATGCTGCCTCTGTTCAGAAACTCACCCCTTCCAACTACATTATCTGGAAAGCTCAACTTGAGGCTTTACTTATTGGCTACGATCTCCATCAATTTATTGATGGATCTTCCACCTTACCACCTCCGAAAATTACCAACTCCTCTGGTGAATCCATCCTCAACCCTGCTCACGTTACTTGGGTTCGCCAAGACAAACTTTTATTTGGTGCTCTTGTGGGTACTCTCTCTCCCACCCTCGGCCCCCTCATTTCTCGTGCCAACTCCTCCAAAGAGGCCTGGGATATCCTTGCTCACACTTACGCCAAACCCTCCCGTGGCCATATTCAACAACTCAAAGCCCAAATCAAAAACATAAAAAAAGGCACCACCCCGATTGAAGATTATATGCACAAGTTTCGCCGTATAATCGATGAACTTGCTCTTCTTGGCGCACCCCTTGATCCCGAGGACATCACTGAATATGTTCTTGATGGTCTTGATCTTGACTACAAACCCATTGTCGATGCCGTACAACACCGCGACACACCAATTTCATTTGAAGAGCTTCATGAAAAGCTCATCCGTGCCGAAAATAAACTACCAGCACCTCTCTCCCACCCCCTACTATTTACCCCCCACGGCACATCCTACAAATACTCGTTCATCATACTCTCGTGGCTCCTCACCCAAATCACCCTCACCACATACTCCCTCCTTCACTAACCAAAACCCACGCAACCCTTTTAAGGGCCGTTGCCAATGGTGCAACGTCCAAGGGCATACTTCTCTCTTCTTGTCCCACCTTCCGTGATCTTCACCCGACCATCCGTCCCCCCACCCCGCACCCCTCGCCAAACGATGCTCCACCTCAAGCCCATGCCACCACTTGTCTCCACTCCCTCACCTCCTACCGCCCCTCACTCCCCTTCCTCGTGGCTCCTAGACGGCGGCGCGTCACATCATGTAACGGCCCGGCCTCGCCAACCTCTCTCTCCATTTCCCATATGATGGCACGAGATGAACTTGTGATTGGTGATGGCTCGGGACTTCCTATATCTCATACGGGTCTCGCTCACCTTCCCACTCCCACTAAATATCTTACTCTTTCTAATGTTCTTTTTGTTCCTACTATGCACAAAAATATAATTTCTCTTTCTCAGTGTGCTCGGATAATAATGTCACGGTTGAACTCACTCCTCTTTCTTTTTGTGTTAAGGACCAAGCAACGGGGAAACCACTTCTTCAAGGCCACACTAAGGATGGAGTCTATCACTGGCCCCTCTCTTCACCACCACTAGCTCTCACTTCCGCCAACCGTACCATTGACTGGCACCATCGCCTCGGCCATCCGTCATCCTTTACTTTAAATAAATTGCTGTCCACTCTAGCTCTTCCTAAGTGTCTTGATTTACCTTGTAATTCATGCCATATTAATAAAAGTCATAAGCTTCCTTTTCATGATTCTTCTCTAAGTACTTCTTTTCCTCTTGAAGTTGTATTTAGTGATGTATGGTCTTCTCCTATCTATTCTCATGATGCCTACAAATACTATATTATTTTTGTTGACCATTGCACTAAATTTACATGGCTATATCCTCTCAAAAAGAAATCCGACACGGCTACTATTTTTCCTCAATTCAAAGCACTTGTTGAAAGACGCTTTAGTCGACCCATCCTCACTCTATACTCTGACAATGGTGGTGAGTTTATTAAACTTGCAGCCCTCCTTGCCTCCCATGGCATCACTCATCTCACATCTCCTCCTCACACTCCTGAACATAACGGTTATGCCGAACGCCGTCACCGCCACATTGTTGAAACAAGTCTCTCATTACTCTCTCATGCTTCCATGTCTCTTCATCTATGGCCTCACGCCTTCCAAACTGCCGTCTATCTAATAAATCGCATGCCTACTCCCACCCTACATCACCACACTCCCTACTTCAAACTATATGGCTCTCCTCCCAAATATGACCATCTTCGAAACTTCGGATGCCTATGTTATCCATGGCTCCGCCCCTACACCACTCACAAACTTGACCCCCGTTCCTCACCATGCGTGTTTGTTGGCTACTCACCCACCCAACACGCCTACTTATGTCTTGATCCGCATTCCTATCGTCTATACTCCTCACGCCATGTGCGTTTCGTCGAAGGCACTTACCCCTTCGCCACTCCTCTCCCTCCTCCTAATGCCTCGACACTCCCCTCTACCCAAGCTTGGTGCGACTTCTCCTGCACCATACTCTCTACATCTAATGCCGACCCATCTCCCTCACCTCCCGCTGCATCGTCCCCACCTAGTCCAGCCCTCTCGCCAACTCTCGCATCAACCTCGGCCTCGGCCTCCCCTCTCCCGCGCCCAAGCACCCTCCCCCAACCCCCTACTCCCCACCCCCCTCGCCTACTCGGCTTTCCCACACCACCACTTCCGCACCCCTTCACCCTCCTCCCCCATCTCACCCATACTCCACTCGTGCCTCACACAACATTTTCAAGCCCATTCGGAAACTAAATCTCAACGCTCAACTTACCCATACTTGAACCATCTACCCTTAAACAAGCCCTCGCCTCCCCCCATGGAACCAAGCCATGAGCATCCAATACCACGCCCTTCTCCAAAACAACACTTGGGAACTTGTTCCCCGTACTCCAAACCAAAACCTAGTCGGGTGTAAATGGGTGTTCCGTACCAAATACAACTCCGACGGCTCCTTTCAAAAACACAAAGCTCGCCTAGTTGCCAAAGGTTTCACCAAAGACCAGGGCTTGATTACACTGAAACTTTCTCCCCCGTCATTAAACCCGCAACTGTGCGCCTCATTTTGAGCTTAGCTACTACTAACAATTGGCCTTTGCGCCAAATTGATGTTAATGACGCTTTTTTGCGGGGCACTTTAAGCGAAGATGTCTTTATGGTTCAACCTCCGGGGTTCGTCGACTCCACCGGACCCACACATGTATGCCGCTTGCGTAAGGCTATCTACGGCCTCAAGCAAGCTCCAAGGGCTTGGTATACGGAGCTCCGCAATTATCTCCTAAGTATTGGCTTCACTAACTCTGCTGCCGACACTTCACTATTCTACCGACATGGCACACCATCTCTCTACGTATTAGTTTACGTAGACGACATTATTATCACCAGTTCATGCTCCACAACAGTTTCGGACTTCATTGCTACACTTGGGGCTCGGTTCTCACTCAAGGACCTAGGCTCTCTATCCTATTTCCTAGGTGTTGATGTCAAACCTACAACTCATGGCTTGTTTCTAAGTCAACGTCAATATGTTATTGATCTTCTTCGTCGCGCCAACATGCTTGAAGCTAAACCTGTTACTACTCCCATGGATCCTAGTACTCCACTCAACCTTACCTCTGGCACCCCTCTTGACTCAACTACAGAATATCGTACCCTTGTTGGGAGCTTACAATATCTTGGACTCACTCGTCCCGATATTGCCTTTGTGGTCAATAAACTCTCTCAGTTCATGCACCGTCCGACCACCTCTCACTGGCAAGCACTAAAACGGCTGCTTCGCTACTTAAATGGCACCCTTGCTTATGGTCTCAATATCTATCGAAGCTCCCCTATGACATTACATGCCTACTCTGACTCAGATTGGGCTGGTGATAAAGATGATTTTATTAGTACGGGAGCCTACATTGTCTACCTAGGGCGCAATCCAATCTTCTGGAGTTCTAAAAAGCAACGGTCGGTGGCTCGCTCCTCAACCGAAGCTGAGTTTCGGTCTCTTGCTAACACTACTGCCGAACTCACCTGGTTATGTAATGTGCTTCATGAACTTGGTATAACTCTTCCCACTACTCCTACTATCTACTGTGACAATATTGGAGCTACTCATCTAGCTGCCAACCCAGTCTTTCACTCACGCATGAAGCATTTAGGTCTTGATTTTTATTTCATCCGTGAAAAGGTGCAAGCTGGTTCCTTACGTGTTGCTCGTGTGGCCAATGATGATCAGCTGGCCGATGTCCTAACTAAACCCCTTGCGCGTCCACGTCGCATATCTTTGTTACACAAGATCGGACTTACCCCAATGCCGTCCGTCTTGCGGGGGGATGTTGAAGATAAGAGTTGACATAGTCATCTCTATCTTATTGTTATACGTAGCCTACTGCTATCTTCTAGTTAGGGTGTTAATATTTTCCTTATTATCTCTTATTGTTTAATTATAGTAGATATACTTTACTAACCTCTTAGTTATCTCCTGTAACTCTCATCTCGTAGTTATCTTCTGTAACTATACTTATCACATAGCTTTAGCTTTGTATTATAAATACTACCTAATACTAAACGTACATTATTATTCCAAAAACTATTGTTTACAGACAAGAGGTTTTTGTTATCCGATTTTTCTGCATTTATACTATAGTTCATAGTATGTTATTATACCTTCCTTGTCGATTCGACCTATAATTATCTATTGTCTACAATAAATTTTGTACTATATAATCTATATACATCCCCTTAATAATGAAAATAGGGGTAGCGATCTCAATCGCCCTCAATTTAAATCACAGCCACACAATAGTTCAATTCAACAAGTGAATTTTTAAAATAAATATATTGGTACATGTGGGAGACAATGATCTTTTCATAACCCTCAGCCTTTTGCATGAATCGACAAACATATTACGCAACTTGTCTATTTATATCGAATAGCAAATTCTCAACCACACAATAGTTCAATCTTTATATTGCATAAACATATAACTTGGTTGTTTAATTGCATAAATCTAAACATGAATCGTATTAAGTAGAGGCCAACAATGGGCGAATGTGATTCCTAATCATGGTCGTACCCTTACCCTCGAACTCTATCTTTGGTTCATTGACCAATCACAGAGTTATCCCTGTAGTTTTCCAATATCTAATTAGGTTTATAAGCCTTCTTTTAAAAACTTGTTGGAGGCTTCTTTATTACAAAATATTTCCAAAACTAAAACCTTTACAGTTTACAACGAGGTAGTCAAATACGCGCTCAATCTACGTAGGCAATAAAAACAAGTCAACAATTACCATTATTTTTGATGACTTTGTCTTAACTATTAACACCTGACCATGGAAAACAAGATTTAAACGACAATTTATGTTTATGTTGATAGATGAGAGAACAAACAAGGGAACCGGATATACCACTCCAAGGCACGGAAACTACGCTTTCCTATTAGTTTAATTTCGCCCCTCTAGGATCACCGGGTTAACACGAAATAACTAATGAGATACAATGGAGAAAACAATTCACTAGATGATCTTCTAAGTGAATCAACAAGAACTTTGTGTTTGATGTTTGTGAAGAACACTCAAGAGAAAGTAGCAAGTTTTCTCTCAAGCAAAGCAAGAAGATTAGAATATGAAAATCTGATTTCATCTATCTCCTCATATGAATAACAAGGGTAATATCACATATTCCCACTTGATTAGAGTTGTTACAGCATTCATCCCTCTTTAATCCCCTGATTAAGAGTACTTAATCATCTTAAAACGGATCACAAATGCATTACAACGGTTATAAACCGTCCACGCAAAATTTCACGCCCCAAGACAGAATACACGTCGCGACCCGCGATACAGATCGCGAGTCGCGAAAGGGCGCTGGTCGCGACCCGCGACGGCCTCCTGGTCGCGACCCACGACGAATGTCGCGACTCGTGACCAGCCCTCTGTCTTGCTTGATTTAATCCACGTGATTTTGCGCATTCTAATCTCAACATACTAGACCTCCTCCTCTTCTAGTATATACTCATATGAGCTAACAAAACCCATTACCCTATAAATGTTCCAACAATCCTCCTCCCATTTATAGGGTAATGTTGAAAAGTTTTCAACTTGCTATAAATCACAAACAAAACATGCTCATGCATCATGGAAATATCTTACGATTGAATTTCCACTTAGTAAAAGTAACTTTACAACAATTTCGATCATAATGATAGACAAAGCTTTGAATCATATAACCACCACAAATCATTGAAGATACTAATACACATAAGCATAAAACATAATTCTTAACCTCCGACACCTATGAAGCCTTGGTGTCCATATCCATTCATAAGCGTTTCAAGTCAAGCCTTAGACTTGGTGAAGCGGCCAAACCTCTAGCTTATATAGGTAAATCTTTACGAACATGCTCCTACAATTGAGCACTTATCAAAGATTTATTAAGAAATAAATTCAACCTCTTAACATTGTAGTAACAAGCACTAACCTCGGGATGTGTTAAACAAGTGCTCCCAACCTTCTAGAGAAGTACTTTCCTCATTGAATTTGAGATCTAATGTTGTATTAGACATCAAATTGAGTTTTCCTTCACCATAGGTTGTTCAATAGGCTTAAGACCCATCCCTTTATTCATTTTGTTCACTAGTTCCCTTGACAACGGTTTAGTAAACGTATCCGCCAAGTTTAAACTAGACCGAACAAAATTAATAGTTATACAACTATTCCTTATCATTTCACGCACATAGCTATGTCTAACTCCAATGTGCCTTGACTTGCCATTGTAGACTTCACTATAAGCTTTAGCTATGGTTGATGCACTATCACAATGAATAGCAAGAGGTGACATAGGTTTGACCCACAAGTCAACCTCACTCAACACATTCCTTAGCCATTCCGCTTCTTGGCAACAAGATGCCAATGCAATGAATTCGATGCCATAGTGGAATCCGTTATACATGTTTGCTTCTTGGATGCCCATGAAATAGCACCTCCTCCAAGAAGAAACACCCATCCACTTGTGGATGAATAATCTTCCTTGTTGGAAATCCAACTAGCATCCGAGTAACCTTCTAGAATAGAAGGTTCTCCTTTGTAAGTTATGACATAATCCAAGGTTTTATTCAAATACCTTAACACTCTTCTCAATGCTTGCCAATGCAACATACTAGGATTACTAGTATACCTACTGAGTTTACCAATAGCAAAAGCTATATCCGGTCTAGTGCTAGTCATAGCATACATCAAGCTTCCAATTAAGCTTGCATACTCCAATTGAGAAATAGGAGTACCACTACTCGGAACCAAGTGAACACTAGGATCCATAGGAGTAGCAAAATGAGTCGAATTCGATTCATTAAACCTCTTAATCACTTTCTCAATATAATGAGATTGTGATAAAGAAATTGACCCTTTACCTCTCATTATTCTAATACCTAGAATAACATCCGCTTCACCCAAATCTTTCATGGAGAAGCTAGAAGAGAGAAAGACTTTGGTTTTTTCCACTTGTTCCAAATCGAGTCCCAAAGATGAGCATATCATCAACATATAAGCAAATTATAACTCCATTACCGTTATTATCAAATTTACTATATACACACTTATCGGACTGATTTATTTTGAACCCACTAGACAAAATGACCTCATCAAATTTTTGATGCCATTGCTTAGGTGCTTGTTTAAGACCATACAAAGATCGAACTAATTTGCAAACCTTAGTCTCTTGACCTTTAACCACAAAACCTTCGGGTTGATTCATGTACACTTCCTCCTCCAATTCACCATTAAGGAAAGCGGTTTTAACATCCATTTGGTGAATTACTAGACCATGAATCGCAGCTAATGCTATCAAAAGTCTAATGGTAGCTATTCTAGCAACCTGGAGCATAAGTGTCAAAATAATCGATACCATATCTTTGCCTAAAACCTTGGACCACTAACCGGGCCTTATGTTTTAGTATGGTTCCATCGGTCTTCCTTTTCCTTACGAAAATCCACTTACAA
Organism: Beta lomatogona; assembly: GCA_947646795.1. Taxonomy (NCBI): domain Eukaryota; kingdom Viridiplantae; phylum Streptophyta; class Magnoliopsida; order Caryophyllales; family Amaranthaceae; genus Beta; species Beta lomatogona. The sequence goes on from CANSNZ010001274.1 coordinate 1,864,265, forward strand.
CCTAAAGGTTTGCATCCGGGGGTAAATTAGCTAAAATCCAAGTATAATTTCCCATTATTGAATCCATTTCATCATTCACTCGCCTCTTTCCGAAAGCGGAATCATGAGACTTCATAGTCTCATCAAAGGTCCTAGGATCCTCCTCCATATTGTAACAATATGAAAATTGAGTCCACAATAGACTCCTTGACCCTTCAACTAAATATAGTTGAAAATCCTGTCCAAAAGATTTCTCTTTTCTAATTCTTTTACTTTTCCTAATTTCGGTGTTGTAGTATCATGATCATTGTTAATGTCATCCACAACATTGGAACTAGTACTAGGTATCATGTCCTTTGGTCTTGGAATCGATGAGAATCTAGTCTCATCAAATATTGCATCCCTTGACTCTATCACAGAATGGATAGAGACAACATCATTTGGCTCAATGACATAAAACCTATAGGCTTTGCTATGTACCGCATAGCCTATAAAAATGCAATCAATTCCTTTTTCACCTAAAGTTTTCCTTTTAGGTTCCGTCAATTTGACAATTGCCCTACAACCCCATACCTTAAGGTAATTGAGATTAGGCTTTTTGTTACACCAAAGTTCATAAGGGGTAGTCTTATTCCTTTTATTAGGAACTCGATTTAATATATAACATGCAGTTAAAATTGCATCACCCCAAAAACCGTCATTTAGACCCGAATTAGAAAGCATGGTGTTAACCATTTCTTTTAGAACCCTATTTTTCCTTTCCGCTATACCATTACTTTGAGGTGAGTATGGAGCGGTTGTTTCATGAATTACACCAATGGAACTAAAATAGCTAGGATTATAGTATTCACCACCCCTATCCGTCCGAAGTCTTTTAACTTTTCCATTAAGTTGAAGTTCCACTTCGGTCTTAAAAATCTTAAACTTTTCTAGTGCTTCATCTTTAGTAAATAATAAATATATGTAACAAAACCTTGAATAATCATCAATAAAAGTTACAATATATTTTTTATTTCCCAAAGAAGGTGAACTATGAAAATCACACAAGTCACTATGCACCAATTCAAGCAATACCGTTTGTCTAGTCACACTAGGATAAGGATTTTTGTAATCTTATTTAGCATGCATGTCTTACACTTCTCTAACTTTAAATCAAAAGAAGGTATTAAACCTAGCTTAGACATGTCATATAATCTACGATAGTTTACATGACATAAACGATTGTGCCATAGAGAAGAAACATCAAGCATGTAAATAGAACTAGTATCAATTTTATTATTAATACTAAATTTAAACATTCCATTACAATAAAATCCTTGTCCAACAAAAATACCACCCTTGGAAACTATAAACTTATCCGATTCAAATACAACTTTAAAACCAAACTTATTCAAAAGACCCCCCGACACAAGATTCTTCCTAACTTCCGGTACATAAACAACATCCCGGAGAGTTAGAGTCTTTCCCGAGGTTAACAACAATTCTACTTGGCCTATACCCTTGGCCTTAACCGTAGAATCATTCCCCATATACAAGATTGGACCATCATCCAATACTTCCAAAGACTTGAAGAAGTGCTTATTATTGCACACATGTCTAGAGGCCCCCGAATCTATCCACCAAGAATCATCAACCTGCACAAACATAATTTCAGAAATCATAGCCACAAAATTCATTTCTTCAATTACATGTTCATGTGCAATTTTACCTTGGTTTTGAACAACACTAGGTTGTCCATTTTTTGTCTTCTTCTTCTTAGAAGGACAATCCCTCTTGAGATGAGGTCCATTGCATACCCAACAAGTGAGGGTCTTCCTCTTCTTGTTTGCAAAGTTGGTTTTAGAGTTGTTATTGTTGGATTTCTTGGTCCCACTAGACCCACCAACCTCTACCATATTCACGGTAGACTTAGGAATACTAGGAGTAGTATCCTTAACCCCATCTTGAGCCCGGATACCCTCTTCAATACGAAGATGAGTTCCTAATTGCTCCATGGAAATATCTTCCTTCCTATGTTTCAAGGAATGCTTAGTTTCTTTCCAAGAATTTGGTAATTTATCAATGATTGAGGCTACGGCAATAGCCTCATCCATTACCATACCATGTGATCTAATTTGGTTCAAAATATGATGAACTTCATGAAATTGCTCTATAATAGGCCGATCATTAGTCATTTTAAATGAATTAAAATTACTAACAAGAAATTTCTTACTTGAAGCATCTTCGGAAATATACTTGGCCTCAAGAGTATCCCAAAGTTCCTTTGCACTCTCCACATTTTGATAGAGATCGAACAAAGGGTCGGTAAGAGAGTTGAGAATGTGACCCCGGCAAATGTAGTCATCATTCTCCCACTTTGTCCTCTTCCTTGTAGTCTCCACGGACTCTTCCTCTCCATCTTTCGGGAATGGTGGCATGGGTGTTGATAGAACATACACCACATTCAAAGTTGTCAACAAGAAGTGCATCTTCTTTTGCCATCTTCGATAACCCACCCCCTCAAACTTATCCAACTTTTGGAAGTTCATAGTCATGTCCTTGAGTGATTGAGCCATATCCGAAATGAAAGGAAATTAAACTAATAGATTGTTAGATGAGAGAACAAACAAGGGAACCGGATATACCACTCCAAGGCACGGAAACTACGCTTTCCTATTAGTTTAATTTCGCCCCTCTAGGATCACCGGGTTAACACGAAATAACTAATGAGATACAATGGAGAAAACAATTCACTAGATGATCTTCTAAGTGAATCAACAAGAACTTTGTGTTTGATGTTTGTGAAGAACACTCAAGAGAAAGTAGCAAGTTTTCTCTCAAGCAAAGCAAGAAGATTAGAATATGAAAATCTGATTTCATCTATCTCCTCATATGAATAACAAGGGTAATATCACATATTCCCACTTGATTAGAGTTGTTACAGCATTCATCCCTCTTTAATCCCCTGATTAAGAGTACTTAATCATCTTAAAACGGATCACAAATGCATTACAACGGTTATAAACCGTCCACGCAAAATTTCACGCCCCAAGACAGAATACACGTCGCGACCCGCGATACAGATCGCGAGTCGCGAAAGGGCGCTGGTCGCGACCCGCGACGGCCTCCTGGTCGCGACCCACGACGAATGTCGCGACTCGTGACCAGCCCTCTGTCTTGCTTGATTTAATCCACGTGATTTTGCGCATTCTAATCTCAACATACTAGACCTCCTCCTCTTCTAGTATATACTCATATGAGCTAACAAAACCCATTACCCTATAAATGTTCCAACATATGTTTATATTTTTGTTTTTGTTGATGATTATGTTTATGTTTATGTTTATGTTGATGGTAGCAAGTCAGTTTAATTAGGTATGTTTCAATTAATTTCATACCATCTCTTATTTTTCCAATCTCTACCCATCTTTTCTTTTTTTACAATGGGGAACAACCAATCAACAAACTAAAGGCCTTTCCTGGCACACACTGCCAGGTTATGGGCCTCCAAGATCGACAGACGCGAAACCTTAGAAATACAAAGAGATACAAAGAAAATCTACCCATCCGTGGGCCCGTGAGACACACCAAGTAACTTTCCGATATATCCCAACAAAGTCATTTCACAATATCTTCGGGATATAGAAGGATTTGGCGTTGCGAGGCGGTGATCTTATTATATTTTATACCTTCTGCCTAACGAAAGAGAAATGTTGTAATAAATAATAAGAAAATCTAGGAAAAATATCTTTAAATTTTGGATTTGTAAAAGAAAATAGGTTAAATTTGATAAAATTTTGGAAGTCAAGTAAGATAAGAGAATAAAATTATACAAATTTTATCATACACTAAGATGTACTGTGAGCATGGTACACCCAAGGCTATTTTTTTGCTCATTGTTCATTTAAAATTATCCAAATGAGCAAAATGTACTAAAAAGTAGAGTTTCAAATGATTAAATAAGCAAAATAGTCTTAGGTGTTTGATGAATGAACTCTTTAATTGTACACTCTCCTTATATATATATTATAATAAAGGGTGTTGGTGTAAAGTCTTTTGCTACTAAGATCGGAGATATAAAGCTTTATGATATTTTATTTTGAAATACAATGTTTGATAGATCAATGCTTACTTCATAGATGAAAATTCCAGTGGAGGTGAGACAGAGAGAGTAAATGAGAGAGGGGAAAAAGGTGCATGGGACTATTCCAGAGGAATGAGAGGATGTAATCAACAACATGGGTTAGGGAAGAGGTGGGGGTGATGGTAGACTGGTTATTGGAGAAGAAGAGGAAGGGAAGTGGGGGAGGGGTTAGGGAGGATTGGGTGTTTTTGCTAAAAAAATGAATTAATAGTTATATTTGGAAGGAAAAAAGGTCTACAAGCTTTTTTACCGGTCAAACAAGTCACGAGTTAAAATGACTTATTTTGAGTACACACACCCTCAAAGGTTAGATTATTCTTAAATTTATAAAAGGTATAACTATTTTAGAAAGATCGCGCAATGATGGGATTATTCTTATCAATTAATCCTAAATAAATCGATTATATTATACTCCCTCCGTCCCATAATATAGTGCTTGTTTCTTTTTTACACGGTCTTCAAGACGTAACTTTGACCTTTAATATCTTCAATTCCTTATTAATAAAAAATATAAAAAGTTGATATTATGAAACTACACATTGAGACGAATCTAACAAGATCCCACATGAATATGTTTTTTTATATATACAAATGAGAATATTCGGTCAAAGATTTTAAAGTTTGACCCACCAAAAATGAAGTAGGCACTATATTATGGGACGGAGGGAGTATCACATACAAATTAAACATTTGTTTTTAGGAATACTCTAACGTCATATAGATCCATAGGAATATTCAATTACGCTCAGAAGTGTATGTAAGGCTATAACATAAACCTTTCAAGACATCGAAACAACGCTATTGCATGCTCAGCAGAACACTATATTTCATTTTCATCTGATAATGCAAAATTGCATATTTTCTGGTGATTTTGGAGCAGAAGAAGAAATCGCTCCGAAGAATTACATAAACCCAAAACGTATGAAAATGAAATCTAAAGTCCTCTTACATTGATACATATTACATTACACATTTGACATTACACATCTTTTCCTATAACTTTAACCAAAATGGTCTACATAACACATCTTTATTTCCTCCCGTATTTAACCAAATGATATCCTTACTGCTGGACCACCGGACTTACGTTCTGTTGTTGCTGTAAGTGCTCAAAATTCGCAAGCGAACAAGATCTTACCATTTCACCGGCAAGGGGAATCACCGGGAGGTTGTCGCAGTCACAGATTTCGATCATGAAACCATCGGGATCGTGGAAGAAGAGCTGATCCACATAGATTCCGCCTTCTTCAACTCTAGCTCGTACATGTTTTATTCCCATATCCCTTAGCTTCTTCTCCACTGCTCCCATGCTTTCACACTACATAAACATAATTATGCAAATGTTATATACTATATAGTCTATCTATATCAATTTTTGGAACATATTACTACTCTACTATATGATCATGTTGCTTTCACACTAGTTCGTAATCTACACACTGTTCTAATTTCGTAATCAAGGAAAAGTAGCAAAGCTAGGAACTTCTCTTTTGATAGAGAATATACATACAATATTCTCTTCTTAGATTTACGATATTTTTTTGTAAAATATTATCTTTACAAATTTTGTCTTTAAAATTAATTAAAATTTCATGATAATTGTTAGATAATATTCAAATTTTTAAAAAAAAAATCAGACGTGCTCCCGTGACTAGCACCATTAAAAGCACATCTCTATCACGGCATGTGTTGTTGCTGACTCCTCTAACAGATATGCACTAATTCTACATTACTACATGACTTCTAGAAATCTCGATACTTGATTTCATCTACCCTTTACTTTTTCATCTTTCCTTCTTCTTTCATTCACCTCAATTACCTAACTAGTACAACAGCTGTTTTACTTCCACAATGAAACAAACCACTTTACACCAATATGGTAAAAGACACGATCTTACTCGAACTACTCGCACTATTCATATAATAAGACCTAGCATAGTAATATGAAAAAGTGACCCACTTTTTCTATTTATACGAGAGCTTTTTGTGAAAGGTGTGTCACTCATTCAGATACGAAGAAAGCAATACAAACATCTATTGAGAATCTGCCTAATATATAAAGACAAATTTTGCTATTTGAGATTTAGTGATGTATATATACATTTATTGTATATACCATGCTATTATAAATTTTGATATTATTAATGGAGGATTTAATTGTCAAGTTTATACGTTAACAGACATAAAAGTCAAAACGTTACACGAATAGGGTGAAACAGGATGGGGTGAAAATAGGTTGGTATATGCAGCATGGTGACATGGTCCCACGCCTCACAAGGAATATCAATTGATCACTTGTCTTTATTGTAGGATGTACAACTTTAACACGATACTATACAATAGAAAATCACCATTTGTGACCTAATTCACGTTTTCCTACTTGTATTATTTTGGTCTCCGTAACTGATAATGACAGCAGCTGAAGTTAGTAGAAGTACACTATACCCATAGTTTACCATTCTGTCCCCCATATGCATTCAAAACCATTTAGGATTTCCTTTCCTAATTCCTATGCACATGAATAAAATCAAAATATAGGCAGATATTTTGCCATCTGTCCTACACAAAGTTTATACTCTCTCTCTCATATAGTAAGGAATATGAGGAACTACTATCCTCTCGTGGCATTTAGTTTAAACATGTAATGCGCCACATTATTAATGGATGGTGTCACACATTCAAATTGTTACACCAAAGGGCAGATTTATGCACATGATCACATAGTCACCTTGGATCGGAGGATGTGAGAGGGTGTAAAATTACATCGATCATCTAGGTTATTTGACAATGTACAAAATGAGGTTACTACTAATTACAATGACATCAAGGTGATTAGGTGATAATTGATAAGGTTTAACTAATGTAAGATAAATATGAGGAGGACTACTAAGACGACAACTTTGATTCCTTCATACTAAATAGGATTTTATGTCATCTTATACACAGGTGTACCATGCTGATACAACTCTCTTCTTTAGTATATTTTACTCATTTGAATAAATTTAAATGATCAATGAGTAAAAACAAATAGTCTTTAATGTATCATGCTCACGGTACACTTGAGTATATGATAAATTTTAGCTAAAACTTAGCATTTGATGTCACATAATAAAGTTTCAAGCTTACGTATACTATTTATAGAAGTAACCTTAAAGTAATTACCTGGAAAGAAATATGGTTATCCTTGGGATTAATTTCTGTTTTTTGAGGCAATTTCTCTGGTTCAGCCGCCTGTAATAAGTGTATTCCAATTCCGTACCCAAAAAGCCTACATTTTCCCAAAAACACAAAATTTCTCAGAAATTATATCTTCAAAAAAAAAAAAAAAACCCAGAAACCAAAATTAAATTTTTAAAAATACCCATAATTTATAAAATTGAATGAAAAATTAAAAAATTACCAAGCTCCATCAAAATCAAAGGAACCAGGCCTTCGAATTGGGATAAACCCAAGAACATCTTGGTAAAAATTAATGGATTCTTCAACTGAACGACAAAGAAGAGAGATATGATTGATAGATTTTAGGTGAAGTGGGTTTCCTTGGATTTCTTTCATTTGTTCTTCTTTTTTGATTTTTTTACTTTTTTTTTTGGAAAAATATCCAAAAAATTCGGCGCTTTTAAAATTGGATGGATAAAATTGCTTACTCGATAATGAAGAAAGAGGAGAGAGAGGAAAATTAGAGTTGAAATCAAGAATGTTTAGGAGAGAGAAAACAGAGGAATGAGAAAAATCAGGGGAAAAGAATTGAAGAGAGTGCAATTATTTTTCAAGGAATTAGGTGGTGGGAGTAATGGTGTTATTTGAGGAAATTGGATGGGTATTATATAGAAGATGATTAGAGATACATGTGCGCCACGTATACTTGAAAGATTCCAAAATGACACGTAGGTTCCACGTTGCTGACTGGTCATGTACAGCTCATTTTCGAAGAATAATGCATATATTGATTTATACGATGATACAAGTAATTCATGCCCGAAATTATTTACCTCATAGAGCGTCTAAGGGTGTGCCCTATAAACTAGTAGCCTAATAGGAGTTGAGTCTCCGAATCAATTATCTTTTCTAATGAAAAAAATAAATAGAACGTTGAAGGGTACTATGTCGAAAAAATATAAGGAGTACCGTGTACAAGGTATAACTAAATACGCGTGAAGATATATATACAAGAGGGAGGTTTCCATTACCATCCTCCCTCCCTCCAAGGAGTCTGACCTGCAAACCTGGTTGGCTATACCTGTGCGAGGTGTCAGTTCAGTAGGGTTCTTCATCTTACCAACTTATATATATATATATATATATATATATATATATATATATATATATATATATATATATATATATATATATATATATATATATATATATATATATATAAGTGAGTTCATATGAGAATGCATACTTACATGAGAAATAAGAATGGATATTACGAGCTATAACTCTAATGAACAATTGATGTAACTCTAATGAAAAAGTGATGTAACTCCAAAAAAACAAAAATTAGGAAAAAAAAAGTCTAAAAAAATATTTTTTTTTGGGCTCGAAATTTTTCGAGGGTATAACTCCAATAAACAAGTGTTGTAACTCTAATCCAATCGTGTGGTTGAGATTCATTCTTATTTCTCATGTAACGAGCATTCTCATGTGATCTTGCCTTATATATATATATATATATATATATGAGAAAGATAAGTACGAGTAGTACAAAAGACAATAAAGATATGCCTACTTTTTTTTTTTTTTGGTAATAAGACACTCCATCTTAAATAAAGACTTGTTTTACTCTTTTGAAATTAATTTTTATCACCGAATGATTGAAACTTAACTTTACTATATATCTTAGCTTAAGTTTCTAATAACAAGGTTTTCAATGTGGTACTAATTGTATTTAGGTTTTATTGATTGAAATTAACTTTACTATATATCCTAGCTTAAGTTAACATGATCCAACTGGATTAAACCTCGATTGATTAATTTCAGATTCAGCTTGCAATTCAAGTTTTCAATGAGTAAGCTCAAGGTTGTCTTACTTATCTAAACAGCTCAATGAAACTTGAGATGCATGTAGATACGTAAATTAGTACATCAAATATTGCAAATCCCGTCAATGATTGCATAACAATATTTTATTACAAGTTGGTCTGACTTGATTTATTGGATCTAAAGATTGAGAATCTCTTCTTAGAAAAATACTTTCTGCTTGGACAATTTCCTCATGCACTCGAAATCATCTCAACCAAAAGTCCTGTCAAAAAAACAAGAACTCAACCAATAGTCAACTAGTACTCTCCTTGTATCCTTGCTAGAAAAAGTAAGCACTATAATTAATGGCTCCCAAAAACTAAAATTTGTATGTAGCACTTTCGTTCTTGTTAAAAAAAAATTGTCGACTTTCAACAAACAAATAAAAATACAAAAAAAATTGAGGCAGTTTATTCATTGATTATAATAACTAATTATTGTAATTTGTAACTACGTACTTCTGTTTTACTAAAAAATCCAACCATTTGACATGTACGTTTGCCAACGTGCAACTTTGGGCATACATTTCTCTAATTATTTACAACTAAATATTAACTTTATTTACATTATTGACGCACACATGCAAGTCCGGTAACATTTATTACCATGATATCTTAATTATCTCTATTATATAAGTGAAGGGGGGAGGAAGATGGTGTCCCCTCACAAAAAGTCTAATATACCCTTAATGATTTAAATTGCCATATAATACTAAATAGCCTTTTCTTCTTCCTACTTGCCATATATATTGAACAAGTTAATAATGAAATTGAATTTCAAATCAATTAAATATTAAATTAAGGAGAATGATTTCCTCTTCTTAAATATGTGTGAAAAACTCTCATCAAAAATTAAATTGACAATACAACTTGATTGGATTCGTACAAAAAATAAAAACTTGAATTTCATATTAATAATTATAATGATAATATTTTAAAACCTAAATGTTGATTATTATTCGGTAATCTCTATTATATAAATCAAACCCTAATATTCAACGATTGAATCTGATACACAAACTCTTCCACTTTATTTGAGCACAGGCTTTCTTCTGCTTTGTATTTCTCTCACTTATATAATAGAGATTTGAATAATGATGAACAAATAACTAAAAAAACCAACAAAACATTGATTTAAGAAAAATATATTTAAAAAATTAAAAATTATTACAAATGTTTGTTCGAATCAAATTTTTTGTAGCACTGATGAATAACTAATTGAGAAAAAGAATGTTAATATAACACGCACGCCTAGCGTGCAAAAAATACTAGTACCTTATTATGAAAACCACTTAAGATGTAGTAAAGCAACAGTGTGTAGATTAAAAAGAAACAGACCAAAAAGGAAAGTGTGTAGATTAAAAAGAAACGGAGGGAGTATCATTTTAACCATCTCCAAAGCTGACTTCTCAATTGTTGATCATTTGCCCGGTTTCATTTCCTATCGCCTTCTCCATTTTCTAAGATTATCAACTCTTTTTATATAGTGAGCAAGTTTAATTATTCAATTGCGCTCTTAAATTTCTTATGCAGTTTGTTTTGATTTAAAAATGTTTAGTATGTATGAAAATTACCCTAGTAGTGAGCCTTAAACCTAGATCACCCAAAAATTCCATTTTATTTTTTACATGGTTAATTACCCTAATACTTATAATTAGGCTAAGTGCTTGAGTGTGGCAGCTCATGCACCAGAAATGAATACTTCCTCTATTCTGATTTACTTAGTTGTAAATGGCGGGAGGTACATTGATTAAAGTGAGGAGATAAATGAAAAAGAGACTCATATAGTTATGCGACAAGTAAAGAAATGAAAACATCCAAAGCAAGTAATGTTGTAATTAGAATGAAACGCCTAAAAAAAGTATTGCAACTAAACGAGAATGTACCGAGTCCTCTCAAAAAAAAAAAAAAAGAATGTACCGAGCATGTACTTATTATTAATTACTACTATTACTCTAATGTTAAAGAGTGAGCCAGGGAGGGTCGATCACTAGTGAAACACTAGGACGTACAAGAGCCATATGCGAAGACAAACCTCGAAAGTAGCACAGGCAGCCGCGCACATGGTCTTGCTCGCGCTGAGTGCGAGATGCAGCAAACAAGCAGGTCGTACATATCATACATAGGTTTTGTAAGCTAGGTACTGAGGGCATCCTTAATGGTGAAAATAAAAAAAAGATCATGTACATAATCTTAAAAAACCTCCCTTAATGGTGAGTGAAACAAAGATTGTGGGTTGATTGGCAAAAAAATTTTGTATGGGACGATTGAATTGATGATCATGCGTGGGAGTGGGACCCACCGCCTGATCTGGTAAAATATAATTTTTTTTGGCTTTCTCTCAGCCAAAACGACGTCGTTTGTTTTGGCTGAGAGAAAGCCAAAAAAAACTATATTTCGTCAGATTTCTGACGCGTGTGTCAGATTTCTGACGCGTGTGTCAGATTTCTGACGCGTGTGTCAGATTTTCTGACGCGCGCGTCAGAATTTGACAATAAATAATACAATTACAAATATTAAAAATGCAATATCTTAAAAAATACAAAGCCAAAAATAATAAAAAAATTACCAATGGCTCTATTTTTCAGAGATCTACAAATAGAGACCCATTTTTTAATATTTTGGACAACTTTTTTTTTCTAACTATTTACTAATTTTCTATAATTTTGCTTATTTTATATGAAATATCTTCCACTTTTACACTCTAAAAAAAATAAACAATATTTTTGTACATTTAATTTATAATGCTAAAAACGCTAATTATGTATTTATCTCATTAATTTTTTTATCAATTAGTAATAAATATTAAATATTATTAAAAAGTAAATAATAAAAATATTGTATAATGGTGGTTGGGTGATGAGAGAGAAAAACTAATTGGGTGGGGTAAAAGGTAGTTGTGTAGAAAAAAGTAGTTGGGATGATCTTTTTTTTGGTTCATTGTTAAGAAGAAAGTGGGAAAAGATTCTGGGATGTAATTTTTTAGAGAGAGAAAGTTAGAAAGAGAGTGGGATGATCTTTTTTTCATTCACCAATAATGATGCTCTGAGGTTCAAATGGGGGGCTAGTTAGTTTGATATTCGATGTTCAATAACTTTTGTTAGGAATATTACAGTAATTAAGAGTACATAGGTAAAATATTATACTACCTCCGTTTTATATTAATATTTACACTTTTACTTTTAACACTATTTACAAAATTTGACTATCATTTGTGAATTATGGTTAAGAGAAAATATAGTCATGTGGGGTCTTGTTTGATTCGTCTCGATATGTAGTTTTAGAATATCGACTTTTATAATTTTTACAAATACAAAATTAGAGATATACATACTCAAAGTAGTGCATCGACATGTGTGAAAAGTGTAAGCGTGTTGATTAATATAAAACGGAGGTAGTATATCATTAGTACAACTTTGTTTAACTATGAAATTAGCAAATTGAAATAATCTTTTAGAATTCTCGAAGCAAGTGAGGTTGCTCAGATCTAGCTAATTAAGTCATATTCTATATATAAATAAATTTATACATACTTCATTTGTTAGGATAGATTCAAGAGTATTTCTTAGATCTATTTAGAAGTTTTTGGTTAGAGATCATAATCTTTCTTGGTATTGTATTTAGTTGAGATATATTTTCCGAGTGCTACCGAAATTAGGTTTATTATTGTACTATAAATATGGCTCATCTAGTAATAATTCAAACTTTTTCCTTTAATCTATTTTGTCATCATTAGATCAATAGCGGATGGTTAAGAGCAAATGTTGTTGATTAATACTTCTACTAGTTTGCATTGATCAAATTGATTTCGTTTGAACCCTGATAATATTGATTATATTAACAAAAACTGATTTCAATTGGTCAAAATTATCTTATGTAAATTTATGCTTACAAATTAAATAGAACTAGATCCTCGTTAGACTTGCAAAATGCTCCTTTAAGGGGTGCTAAAAAATTTTATTATTGACAAATTTTGACTGATGCTTGAATATTTTCAAGTAATCTGAGTTGCGTTTTTTAGTGTTGTTGACAAAACACAGTGTTAGAGATATTTTTACAATTATAAGAAAATAGTATTGCTTCTCATAGTTTCAATCAAAAGACTGATTATAACATATGAATAATTAAATCATTTCATCTTTACTCCAGCCAAAAATCGTGTCATCAATTGTACAAATGCTTATAAATTCATAGTTAGTAGGAGTTGCATTTAGCCATTTAGGCTTTTCTTTTCTCCACTATAAAGAGTTGTTCAAAATTATCCCTCTATAGACAGAGTTACTTATTAATTATTATTGTTACTGCTGTCATTCACTTATTTTACGTAAAAAAAATTATTTTAGTCCAACACAAATACATGTGATTCTGTTAAGATATGATAAGATAATATTAGGATAGTTTCCTAATTTATTAATCTTATCTTATTATATCTAGGGGAATTAATGAGCCTAACCGGCTCGGAATTTTTCGAGTTCAGCTCGGAATTTTCTAGAGCCGAACATAGCAAAGTTCGACACAAGAAGTTCGTGAGCAAGCTCAAAATGTGTTTTAGTTAAAATTTGTCAGAAACAACCTTTTAAATACAAGTTTTTACGAAAAACAACCTTTTAAAAATAATCTGGTGAAATAAGACCTTAAAAATATTTTTTTTTGCGAGAAACAACCTTGACCCATTTTTCGGGCGTTGAGCAAGTATTTTTGCGACTTCGACTCACTAAAACCAAACATGGCAAGGCACGTAACCCACATTTATTATGTTTCAACCCCATTTCCCTTCGTATATTGATGAAGTCAATGTCGGAAAATACTTGGTCAATGTCGAAAAATGGAAAAAACAGGGTTGAAACATAAGAGATGCAGTTCACGTGCACTCCACATGTTTGGTTTTAACGAGTCAACGCTGAAAATGCTAGGTCAATGTCGAAAAATGGAGAAAAACAGGGTTGAAACATAAGAGATGCAATTCACGTGCACTCCACATGTTTGGTTTTAATGAGTCAACGCTGAAAATGCTTGGTCAATGCCGGAAAATGGGTCGTGGTTATTCCTCGCAAAATATTTTCTTCTTAAGGTCTTCTTTTGCCAGATTTTTTTTAAAAGGTTGTTTCTCGCAAAAACTTGTATTTAAAGGGTTGTTTCTGACAACTTTTCCTATTATTTTCCATATTATAAAATTTAAATGAAAAGTTATATATAATTAAATTGCCAACAATACTTGTGAAAACTCAAAGAAAGTAACTTAAACCTATTTACGGAAAATGTTATAATATAATTTTTAAACTCAAGTTGAGTTTTAAGGTAAAATGAACTAGAAAATTTAAGCTCCAAACTTGACTCGAGTTCGAGTAACAATCTCAAGCTCGATATCAGTTCGACTCGTGGACACCCCTAATCATATCATTAACATATTCTAAACTTACTTTCACATAAAGGGTACACCTAGTACTATTAGTCGTTTTGCATCTATTAAAACTATAAAAAGTAAAAAGTTAAAATAATAGAACTACAAAATGTTATGCAGCAATTTTTTCACTGATGTCAGAAAAATTGTTTTCTATCATAATTTTTTGTTTAAAAAACTTGTCTCCCTGAGAAGTGAGAAGGACAACGCGGTTGATGAATGCCGTGAAAAACATGGTGTTAGTGAACGCGGTAGAATTGTAGATGATATTATCTTCGTAATAGATATATTAAATACGATGATTCACGGGACAATACACAATTGCCACCCAGTCAGTTGAAACTCTGACATATGACAAATTGACAATCTAGTCATTGGAAGTATTCACATAGACTTCCAGACTCTTCTTTTCTTCATTTGTTTATTGCCCAACAATTATCTACTTAACTCAACTCTCCACTATTATATGTCGTCTTTTCTCTCTATCAGTGTGTGTTTTTTGCCTCTTTTAGGAAAAAAAAACTAGTTTTTAGGCTCGGGTGATACTCCAGGTAATCATAATATGCACTTAATTGTATTTTACTTTGAAATTGTAACACCAAATATTACTTGGTTTAGTGGTTAAGACTCTAGTATACAAGCTTGAGGACATGGGATCAAATTTTACACAATTCATTTTCTAATTTTTTTAATTGTATGTGGAGTACAGTGTAAGGGATAGCGGCACGTGGCACAGTTCCTTATTGAGGAACACATTTTAATATATTAGTATAGATACGCCTTAAATAGTTTATACTACATCTAGTCTTTAATAATCTTTATATTTTCTTTTTATGGAAATTTATGTATTAGTACATTTCTCACCATTCATTGACCATATTTTTCTTATAAAGGTAAAAAAAAACTAATGTTAGCATATAAGATATTGTTGAATTTGTATATGTTTATTTAAAATATAATTTTTTTATAAATGAACAATTATATATATAAGTAATTAAAATTATGCATTGATAAATGTATATGTACATCAAAGTCGAATATTTAAAAATGGAGAAAGCATTAGAATATGATTTTAGTTTTTTGTAGCAACTAGTCAACTAGTCACGTTTCCGCGTAAAGGCTTCATTAAAGACGAGAGTTACATTATGGAGCACGTGGTCAATGCGCTAAGTCGTGCCGGTGCTCAGCTATTCTTCATTAGATGAGCCCGGATAAATTTGATTAAAACCAAACTGGTCCAGTGGTCCTTACATATGAAGTCATGAACAATTTCCTACCTATTTGGCTACTTTTTTTTCTGGTAAAATAAGATGAATTAAGGGCCCTACTAAGTTGGAATAACTTCTTGCATGTCAATCCAACTCTGATTAGCAGGTTAGACACTTTGAAGATGGGAGAGAGGTCCTCCCTCAAAGTGCCCATAATAAAGATGGAACCT
The DNA here is from genome assembly GCA_947646795.1 of Beta lomatogona. Classification (NCBI taxonomy): domain Eukaryota; kingdom Viridiplantae; phylum Streptophyta; class Magnoliopsida; order Caryophyllales; family Amaranthaceae; genus Beta; species Beta lomatogona. The sequence goes on from CANSNZ010001274.1 coordinate 1,880,230, forward strand.
AGGGCTGGCAATGAGTCGGAGATGGCGTGGGTGGACCTCAACCCGCGACCCAATCGAGCACCATCCACACCATCCATCACCCGCATTCCATCCATATCTGCCCAATCCATCAATCGTGGGTAGGGCGGCCGGGGTGGGAAATGGTGATACTAGAAATAGTTTTTTGTAAACATAATTTTTTAAAATAAATTAATAAATGAAAATTTAGTTATCGATTAACAGCAAAGCGACTAAATATCAATTGTCAATTCATAATACATGTCGAAAATTAATATAATAAATAAATAAATATTATATGGGTGAACGGATGGAGCGGGCTAAACTTAGTCTAGTGGAAAATAAAGATAGTACTTTCCAACTTTGAGAGTGGATTGCCAGCTATTATTATTATTATTATTATTATTATTATTATTATTATTATTATTATTATTATTATTATTATTTTCGTGATTTCGTACATAATCTATCTATACTAACATATTAAAGGGTATTCTTAATCAAGAAACGACGCCACGTGGCGCTCTCCCTTTTAGGTTGTTTTACTACATGTGATCCATATACAACAAAAATAATAGTAAATGCATATAGGATTTGATCCCATGTCTTCAAGTTTTTAAAATCTTAACCACTAAACCAAATGATATTTGGTGATATCATTTTAAAATAAAATATTAATAATGAAAACTATATGTTCCCGGTGCATAACCCGAGCCTACAAACTAGTTAAACACTTAATAGAAGAAAATGCATGTGAATCCAGTTTTTCTTTAATGATTAGTAGATGAATAGTTTTTCTTTAAGGGGAATAGTTAGATTTCTTTTTTTTTTTTCTTTTTTTACAATGGTACGTAAAACTTAATTCAACTTTTATTTTAAGGTTATGCTATATGCAACCTTTAGGGCAGCATATAAGACATAAATACATTGCTTAAAATAGAAATTAGCTAGTGGTAAACTTATGACAAAAGTTTGCATTAATTTATGTCATAAATGATCAGTTAATGCTTGTGTTTTTTCATTTTTAGCTTCTTATATGCAACCCGTAGGGCTTCATTTAGCTTTTCTCTTTAATTTATATTCATCATTAATTCTTAAACTTTCTGAAAATCTAAAGTTGAAATGACTAACTGCCTAATTGTACGAGTTTGCTAAGTTATTAATAATTTAATTATTAGATAAGGAGTAAAAAGAATTGTATTGATCTTTTGAGCATCTGAGAGGCTGAGAGAGTAGAAAGTTGAAAGCCGATTATTACTCTACTGTACAAACGAAGAAGGCATTATTGGAGTTGAGGTCAAGTTATAAGCAGCTTTCCATTTCTAGGTTAAGATCCAAGTGGGAAACAATCAATTAGAATGATCGATAATTAATTATGATGTTATATTATATTATATAGAACAACCCAAAATCATTAATAACATACGCCGACAGTATATAATGGACCTTGCTACTTGCATGATTAGATTGATTATATTAGGTTGACGCCTGACGGTGACATAAAGATATGATTATGATAATCCAAAATAATTATATGATTATGATAAAATTAGCAATCACAGATCAGAACAACAATAAAAGGTGGGTCCTACATATTTACATTAAGAATTTACCATTTGAGAGATTTGTTGGATTATAAGGTAATGCGTTTATACTGTAATGGTATCAAGTACTTCCTCTGTTTTTTTATAGGTAGGGAGAAAAAGTGGGGAACCACCAACTTTTTAATAGTATTTTAAAATTTTTATGGTGAAAAGGAATCCATTTATGGTATGTAGCATCTATTATGACATTTCCATTTAAAAGAAATACAACATCTATAAAAAAAACGGAGGAAGTAGGTATGAGTAATTAGTAAAAAAAAAAAGGAAGAAAGAATTATTATTAGGTTATTAGGTATGAGTAATGACTTTTGGAATTCGAGTAATCAAGTTGATGATGAATACTGACAGCAATTTTAGGGAGCTTAAGGAACAAATAGTAAAGCATCAATTTTCATTTCTTACTTAGTACTTCTTTAACATTGTGACGAGGCCCACTCCAATACTCCATTAGCTGCTAGTGTGGAATGGTTAGTAGTTACCAATTAACTTAATATCTGATTCATTTGATAATGCATATAGTTGAGGTTGTTCATAATATTATTTAGGGTCCGTTTGATTAAACTTATTTTGTCTTATCTTATCTTAATTTATTTTAGGGCTTGTTCTTTTCGGCATAAAACAACTGAACTGAATTGAACTGAACTAAATTATAACTAATTAATAGTAATGATTATCATTTAGGAACTGAACTGAACTAAACTGAATTGAACTGAACTGAATTGAACTCAAAATAAGGTAGGGAGAACAGGCCCTTATCTTATCTTATCTTATAAGATAGTTTATTGTGTGTGTTTATCTTATTTGATCTTATCTTATCTTATCTTATCTTATTTTTTCTGAGATAAGTTAAAATAAGTTGAACAGAACAGATATTAAGATTGTAATGAATTCGTCATTGTAATATCTCTATTATATAAGTGAAGGGGGATCTATGGTGTCCCCCTATTAAATTACATCCTTACCCTCATATAAAAAATATTACACAATATACAAACTAATTAAACATATATAAATAACTTTCCAAATCAAAGTTATTGTCCAATTAATGCAACAAATCATATTTCGCATTTGAGTAATAGATGTAGAAAAAAAGGAAATTTCCATAAACGAAAAAGATGAATTGAAAATTATTTTATGATCCATTACTTATTCAATTACAAAGTAAAAAACAAAACATGATCAAACTTATGTCCAACCCATAAACAAACTCAAAATCGTTGAGCATCTCAACTTTCTTGATTAGTGCGTTTAACTCTTTTAATTAGTGATTAATAGCGATAATATTATTAATGGGTAACATTGTATGTTGAAAGTATTGATTTATAATGTATTTCAAAAATCACTATATTCCTCAATATATAAAACTCTTTTATTTGGTAGAACATACATCAACCATCTGTCACATAGTTTCAACTCCAACTATATTGCTGAGCAACAAAATGTTAGTAACATATTTTCTAATGATATTTATATATTATATAGGTTTGATTATTCAAGTCATTTAATTATTAACAATGTTTTTAAAATGTTATAGATAATTATTCACGTAAACAAAAACCAAGATATTTACTAAAGAAGAAAAAAAATTCACCAAAGAAAATCTTTACACGCATCGCGTGCAAAGAATGCTAGTACTCACATATACGAGGAGACCAACAAACGAAATTGAGATTACTAATAATACATATATGAGATTAATATTTATGTGGCATCATAATGTGGGCATGTGAAGCATTTTATATTTATATGCATGGAAAACAAGATGTTACAAATAATGACATTATTAATTTATTATACATTAGCAGTACTATTTTGATTCATATGAGCTACAAAGGCAGTACAAAGTACAAAGAAGGGGAAGGGGGGATCCGAACATGTGACCTATTATTCACAGCACCTCTATCTTAACCACTAGGCCAAGACATCCTTGGTACATTAGTAGTACTATAGAGGTAATAAGATCCCGGTTGCTTCATGTTGCGATATCCAATTCAAGCGCAGTGGCCTGAATGAAAGATTTATATTTTCTTAAAAGTCCGAAAATTGGGTTTAAAAAAATATCTTGGTGATGATATAATCCAAATTTTTATAAAATAATTTCTTGAAAAGCCCGTTTATTTTCGGAAGGAAGAGCGGATGGTGACTAGTGAGCTCTTTTCTTAAGGTATTTCCTAATTCCTCATAAGCTTAGTTGTTTTTGATTTTAATTTATCTATATTTTTTAAACGTCCCTTAAGAAGACAAGAAGAAGTGGACCACCGTGGTTTGAACGAACATTGATCTTAATTAACATGCATGAAACATTGAAATGGTTTCTTTTTGAGAGGATATTGAGATGTTTCGAAGATTTGGTATTTGGATATTTTGGAATGCACATGTTGTAGCATGCATTTTAAGCAATTTAGCGAAGTTGGGTTTAATTTGCCAATCGAATTCAAATCGAAAAATGTTTCCATTTTGTTTTTCTACAAAAGGCCAACTTTGAAAGAGATACGCTGAGAATATGATATTATCCCTGTTTCCTAGTGCACAGTGCACACTATCGCATCTGAAATGCTAAACATCACTCCAATCTTACTTAAAATTGCTCCAGTCCTACCAAACATTTCCAACTTTACCCTTCCCTTTTTTTTTCTTTTCTTTTCCCAAGCCACCACCTCCACCCCTCCACCATCCACCAGCAAGCCCTCACCCCACCCTCCCTCCACCCCCACGCCAGCCCCACCCTAACCCCCGCAACCACCACGAGCAAGCGGCGTAAACCGGAAAAAAATGGCCTCATCCGGCAGCAGAAACGAGACAAAATATTTTTTTGGTTTCGTTGGTGGTTGTACGTGGCCTCGGTGGTGGTTTGTGTGGTTTCGGTGATGGTTGTGGGAATGGAGGTGGTGGTCGTGGAAAAGAAAAGAAAAAAAAAGGAAGGGTAAAGTTGGAAATGTTTGGTGGGACCGGGGCGATTTTAAGTAATTTTGGGACGATATTTAACAATCCCCCTACCATATATATATATATATATATATATATATATATATATATATATATATATATATATATATATATATATATATATATATACATTTTTTTATTTATTTGATGTGATTTGGATGATTTAAGACGTTTAATTAAGAATAAAACTGAGTTCCCTTAAATACCCTTCATCATCTAAATATTTACATCTAAGTGGACTTTTTAACTTTGTCTGTTTTTTAGGGCCCCCATCAGTAAACCCCTTGGTAAGAAGGACCCTACTGGACCAACACCTCTCGTAGGTCAGCCAGCTCAACTACACTGGTCAACGCTTGAGAGTATGGGGATATAAGGGAATCCTTGCTCCCAACATAAGTAGGTTACAGGGTTCGAACTTGTGACCTTAAAGTCACAAGGTGAGTTCTCCACCACCTCCACCAAGCAAGATTGGTTTCTTAACTTTTATGTTGTATTATTAAAAGTACGGCACCAAATACCCCTGACAAATAAATTTATTCACAAAATACCCCACTTTTTTCAAAATTCACCAAATACCCCTGACCTTTAAAAAAATTCACCAGATGCCCTTATTGACTAACGGAGTTAACTCCGTTAGTCATTAACCCTAATTAATCCTAAAAAATCCTAATTAACCCTAAAAAACCCTAATTAAACCTAACTAAACCCTAAGTAAACCTAAAAATCCTAACTCTCTCTCTCCCTAACCCAACCCTAGAGCCACCACCCAACCCCAGCCCACCAGCCCCACCCCCTTCCCCCTCCCCAAAGACAAGCCACGCAGCCCCCTCCCCTCCCCTCCCTCACCCGGCGCGCCCCACCCTCCTCCTCCCCTCCCTAGCGAAGACCCACGCAGCTCCTCCCCCTCCCCTCCCCCCACCCAGGCACCCCCCACGCGCACCCCCATCCCCCTCCCTAGCAGCCAGCCCACGCGAGCTCCTCCCCCTCCCCTCCCCCACCCTGGCGCCACCACGCGGACCCCCTCCCCCTCCCTAGCGCCAGCGGCCACGCGAGCTCCTCCCCCCCCCCTCCCCCACCCGGCGCCCCACGCAGACCCCCTCCCCGGCAGTCCCCCTCCCCTCGACCTCCTCACGCCTCCTCCCCTCCCTCCCTCCTCGCGCATCCCCCTCCCTCGATCTCGTTGGCGCCTCCCCTCCCTCACTCCTTCGAACGAGTCGACGTTTTCTCGCACTAGATCCGAGTCATCAATCTCCGGCGGCGCAAGATCTCCGACGGCGTAGAACTCGAGGTCTACGAGAAGTTTGCTTCTCTCGCGGGCTGGGGGTGGGGGGCTCCGGGATTCGAGTGGTGGGGGAGGAGGGGGATTCGGCTAGGGGGTGGTGGGGAGGGGGAGGGGCGCGGCGGCGGGGGGGAGGAGAGGCGCGGCGGGGTTGGAGTTGTGGGGGTGGGGGGTGGGGGGAGGGTGGTGGACTTGGGGGTGGGTTTAGGGTTAGTTAGAGTTTTAGGGTTAGTTAGAGTTTTAGGGTTTATAGGTTTAATTAGGGTTTAATTAGGGTTTTTTAGGTTAATTAGTTAATTAATTAACGGAGCACTAACGTCCGTTAGCCAAAAAGGGCATTTTTGGTATTTTTTGAAATGTCAGGGGTATCTGGTGAATTTTGAAAAAAGTGGGGGTATTTGGTGAATAAATTTATTTGTCAGGGGTATTTGGTGAAAAAACCGTTAAAAGTATCTTTCATAAAGGTGGTCAATTACTCTAATTAGGAGGAATTATGGTTGGCTCAAGTGGTGAGATTTCTCATCTTTCCTACCAAAGTCTAAGGTTCATTCCTATCTGCTTGGGATTTAAGGGGGGTTGGGGGTCAGGGGTGTATCATGTATGATTGTAATGTGCCTCTGGGTGGGGGCCTTGTGCGAGGGTAGACTAGAGGATTTCTTATTACCTATTCAAAAACAATTACTCTAATTAGAGGAATTTTAAGTTAGGGGGATGAGGGTTAGGGGTGTATGGTTGTAATGGACCTCTGAGTGAGGGCCTAGTGCAAGGACAACCTAGAGGAATTATTCTTACCTATTGAAAAAATTACTCTAATTAGAGGAATTTCAAGTTAAAAAGACTTGAAATTTACTCATTATTTACCACAATAACCGATAATAATAAATCTTTGTACATATTTTCTCTTGGATTTCTCTCCTTTGACGTGCATTTCTTGATTGAATCCATACGAGAATTAGCAGGCGGAAGAGTTTCTATTTCTTACATGTTTGGGGTTCAAATCTCATGTAAAAATAAAAATTTTCGAATGTGTTGTACTTTAAAGTTTTTTAATATACGAAGGCATTATTGTAACTTATCTTACGCCTTGTGTTTTTTCTTTGTTCAAATTTTATTTTTCAAGAGTTGCCAAGAGCGTGAATCAGTAATAGTTCCAAAAAGGGAAGAAGGATCTTTTTCGGTGAATTCCTCTTCTTCATGTATAGCCTCCTTCGATTCTGAGATTTCTTTTAGTTTCTTAGTAAAAGTAAGTGATGGCTAGTTCATTTAGGAGTAATTTGAAGTTTAAACTCATCCTTTTTCAACTAGTATCCACTTAAAAAGAGATCATCTCAAAGTATTTTCCCATGTGAAATAAGATACAGATGAGATGTTGATAAGAAAGACTTGAAAATTCTCATGATAATCCAAATTATTAGTAACATGTCCGTAGTTAAGGACTCAAAATCACCAATTATTTTGTGAAACGTTTAAAAAGCAAGAAAAAGCGTAATCATAGAATTTACATTTTCAACTCAAATCCTAAAAAATAGATTAAATAGAGCCAATTATTTTATGAGAGAAGAGTTTAATTTCACAATCGCTTTCTTTCCCATAATTGTATAGGTTCAATGGTTCACAACAAGCTTCAGATATTCGCCTGGTTTAAGTGGTAAGGCAATTGCCTCTTTTTTTTTTTTTTTTTTTTTTTTTTTTTGATTAGGAAAAGAAACTAGGGCTAGGCCTAATCAGGAGGCCACCCTAAAACATCCCTATGCAGGATGATAGAGAAAGATTGGGGAAAGGGAGGGAAACAATACGTAAGATTGGACACCGATTGCCCCTTAGAGGCCATCCAATCCGCAGCTTGATTCGCCTCTCTGAAGCAGTGGGAAAAACTGATATCCTGAAAGAGCTCAGCATCTTGACCTGCATCCAAAATAATCGAATTAATAGACCATGGAGGTTTCCAAATATTTTTAATAGCGTTAATGACCGACAGATTGTCGCCTTCAACGATAATATTGGAAAGACCATAAGAAACGGCAGCTTTAAGGCATTGACGAAGCCCCCAAGCTTCCGCCTCCAACACTGAACAAGAAGAAGGAATAGAATTAGCCCCAGCAATCACAACATCACCAGAATGATTGCGAATCACAAATCCAAAGGAAGCGCGGCCATTCTTAAGCTTAGAACCATCAAAATTAGCTTTATAAAAGCCAATCGGAGGACGGGACCAACAAACAGCCTTACCAACCCTCCTATTAGCTGAACAACTTTTAGGAGAATGAGAAATGATTAACTTACTGTCCAAAGAAGAAGAATGATCCCATTCCCTAACAAACTTAGAGATAAGGGCGAATAATTGGAAAATAGAGAAGGAAACCCCGTTAAAAATAATCTTATTACGAGCAAGCCAAATTAAACCACCAAATAATGGTTAAGAGATTAAGATTAGAATCAGAGAGCTGGTTATAATAAACATGAAGATTTTGACGAAAAGAAGGGAGGGGAGCCCCTATCATCATCGAAGGCCAATTATGATTTCCAACTTGAGAATTATGCAGAAAATTGACAACATCATGCGTAAAGGGGCATTGAAAAAAAAGATGAGAAGCAGTTTCCTTAGAACAATTACAAAAAACACACTGCTGAGGAGTGAAAACCATAGACTTTTCCAGCCTATCATTCGTGGGCAACCCATCATTACACGCTTTCCAAAGAAAGTTCTTGATTTTTGGAGGAATATCCTGTTTCCAAATCCAGTTAAACTCCACTTTATCATCATTTTTGGGGTCGAGACCCTGGACTAAAAGAGCACCAGACTTAACAGAATACACCCCGTCCGAGGTTAAACCCCAGAAAAGTTTATCAGGGATTGAATTGGATAATACAACCATTACACCTGTAATATCTCCAACAAGAAGTCAAGGCTTTTTTTTATCAACCCAAGTACCAACGAAACTTTTTTATTTGAGGTACAACAGAGAGTTAGACGAAACAACTTATATTATCCTCACATAAAAAATTACATTAACATGGTAAAAGAAACAAACTTATGATACAACACCTTTCACCCAGCGAGCAGAGGATGAGATTATGACACTCCAAGATGATTCAGCCATAGGCCATAGCTCCATTTCCATAATCTGCACAGCCCAGCTTCTTTGGAACTAGAGGAATCAGAGTAATGCCGAGCTCAGCAATCGAAAGAAGATGCTTTTCTGTGAATGGATTGTTCTACATAAAGGTATTCAAGCTGGGGCAACAAATAAGGGCTTATTGTAGTCCCATGCTCGTGGGATGCATGTCATCAGATTGTCGCATAATCTCAGAGCAATATATGGAGAAACCGAATCAACTACTGTAAGCAAAATATAAGAAGTGATGCACGGTGAGTTTAAAATGCAAATGTACAGATTAGACAACCCAAACCCGGATTGTGCCATAGATTACAAGACCTGATTTTGACTTAAACCCAAATGAACAGACGCAAACCAACCAGGCGAGAAGAGTAATATGACTAAAATATCGATTCGTTTACTTTATCATAATGAACTAAAGGAGCCAAAAGTCATCTAACCCCAATACACTCGATCTGACCTGATCAAACCAAATGACTCATCACTTGAATATCATTTGAATCCAACCTAAGTCAAAAGACCCATTTCCGAAAAACTGCATTGTTCATACCCTTTCAGCTATCTACACATTTACACTAGGCCATATACAATTGTACTTCCAACATCTTCTTCAGTCTTCTAATCCAGATAAGGGACAAATAATTGATCAAATTGTGGTAGTGTAAATTGTAATCTGATTCAATGTAAGTTAAGATGCTTTAATCTTTACAGCTAGAAAAGGAGGGGAAAACATATAGAAGACTCGTCATAATGACATAATATGCATTTTTTTAACCTGTGGATGTGATGGAAAAGCTACCAACTCAGCTACCACTTAAAACCTTTTATCAAAGTACTTACATCATAGTTGTTTTCATGTGCTCACAGTTTAGTAACAGTCTAACATAAAATCAAGCTCACATGAAACACAAGATAAAGACCATGGTTAACTGAAGCATACTCCAAACAAGTGCTAAGAGTATTATCAACGATGGAGAAACTAAAGTTAGTGTTACTTTATATTATCAACAATGGAGAAACTAAAGTTTTTTTTTTTTTTTTTTTGAAAGATGGAGAAACTAAAGTTAGTGTTACTTTATGATTTATTCCATATCAAATTGACAAAATAAACAATTACAGTTGAAAAACAAGGATAGAAATAGAAATAGGAGATACAAACAGGTGTTTAAAGCTCTAGACATAGCTTGATGTGACTTTGTACAAAAAAGACAAGATTTGTGATTTTGCAAAAAGGTCGGTTAATTAAAAAAGTATCTAAATAGTCCTATTTGGCTGTTTGTCTCTTTCTCTTCAGACAGATTGTTAATTAAAGTAAGCCTGATTCTGACAAGATGCTAAATATAATGACTTCTATGACTATGAAACTTTCGAGAATTATTTTCAGATATTCCAACTTGACTGATTTTATAATGGAAAATTCACAAGAATAATCTAGATCATCAGCAACAGTACCATAGTAATCCAAACAACAGGGTCTACCTTTCTAAAATGATCTTAAGTGACTAATGACTTGTTTGAAGGGTTTTTTGTTTGTTTTTGTATTTACAATATTTACAATGCCTAGCCAAATAAAAGTTGATGCACCATTATTTAACTTTGAATGGGTTTTTGACTGCCCTGGATCATTATGAGTAGTAGGCTTCTCTCACAGTTGGGATTATTATGAAAAAATACATAGCAAGGATTATTATGAGAAGACCTGGGGTAATTCTTGTAAATTTTATCACTTGTAATTCGATATACTTGAAGCTAAGACTTGGTTGATTCTAAGGTCATCAAGCCTGAAAATATATATGTGGACTGATCAGGCCTTCAGCAACAATGTCTCTATATTACGCTGAACTCATATCACTTATCCAAGATCTGCATGGTCCTTTAGCTGTAATAAGGCTTCTTTGTACAAGGCTAAGATTATATTTAAGTTCAAGTGGACTCACTATTAGTATAATTTCAAGTGTGACAGTGGGTACAAATTGTCCAAGCAAGCTGCTTGTGACATTTGGGATGCCTTGAATTAACCTCCAGTAATATTTCAGATAAGGCCAGTCCGTTTATGTATTTCGGGAGTCGTATATAATTATATAAACTCCTTTCTGAACGAATTTGCCTCCCTAATCAGAAATTTATACTCTCTCCTCAAAAACCTAATAAGATTTGGCCTCTCCCCCCGCGAACTAGCCAATGTATTGTTGGTGAACCACGCAATCTGTATGTCAATTTTTGTTCGTTTTCTTTTCTTTGTTTTGCTTTCGTCATAAAAGTGACTCAAGAAAACCTTCAGTTAACCAGTTTAGCTATTGGTGAGATTAAATGGCAATTTTTTCACTGTCCTTAATTTTTTCTAGCAGAGTACAGAGACCAAATGTTAAATTGGGATAAGACTTTGTCCCTCCTATAATGCTTCAAAAAGTAGCTTTGATATGCAGCTTCAGGTCTTAATCAGGGTTCCTTTTTCTAACAAGGACAGACGGAATGCATCTGGTCTTCAACTGGAACTTCCATCTGTTCTTTCTTTTTCCAATAAAAGGTGCTCAAATTTCATGATAAATTTTCATTGTTTTGTTGTGATTTTACAGGTCAAAATCGTGGTGCAACGTTAGCATGGTGAAGTCTGGCGGAGTTTGCTTTATTTGGGCCCTATAGATGATATTATTGAGCTAATATACTCAAGAATTATGGGCGTATCTAAAGATCAATGAAATATAGAGAGCAGCCATTAATATCACTGTATATGCTATTTGGAATAACTTTGTATAGTCCCAATAGATAGCATCATAGGCTCATAGCATAAATAAACACATAAAGGATCAATTAGCTAGAGGTACAATATTGTCTTGTAGAATTCAGGGAGTTTGTATGCCTCATTCCGTAAAAAGTTGGGCTGTCCTAAAATGTTTGACAAGAGCACAGACGCTAAACAAATGCACGAACAAAATATATATGGAGCTATAATATCAGCCTTTGAGCAGCTTTAGATGTACTTGTGGTGTATTCAGTGGCGGATCCAGGAATTTGAGAATGGTTGGTCACACTAATTTAGTGTGGACTAGGTCCATATAAGTTTTTTACCTTCGCCAATAATAATTAGAAACTATTACAATGGTTCTCGACTAGTTATCATATTTTGATTAATAATAAATATCAATCATTGAATTATTTTATCAAATAACATGCTCTCTAAACCCAAATTTCCTCAATTTTTATTCCCCAATTAAAACCTCATTTGCTCAACCACTAAAAGATCATATTCGATAATGAAGCAAACTTCAAAACAAACTAACATTCACTTGTTAAAAACAGCCAAATCAATTCAATAAAACTCCGCAACAATTAAACAACAATAATTCAAAACATGAAGAGACTACAAAAACAGATACAATCATATTTAAGCAAAGGTAATGCAGACTTACCAGGATCACATTGCTGATAAAACTTGTCAATGTCTGGAAAAAAAATTATATATATAAAAAAACTATTATTATTTAATTAATTTTAAAACAGAGAGAGTAATTTGATAAAAAAAAAATATACGAAACAAGATAAAATTAAAGTCTAGGAGAGAGAAAAAGAGACCAGCAGCGAGAGCTTTAACCAAACCAGTGCACCTTCCTTTGAAATCGTTGAAAACTTCTTCAACTGTTCTCGGTGTACTATGCGGCATTCCTTCCATAATTTTCTCTCTCTTCATGCAATTTGAAGCCTCAATTAAATAATAAAATTTATTGGTGAGCACAATTTCCAAGTAATATATGGCGTTTGAGCAAATTGTAATGTCAATTAAATTACGGAAATAGTTGGGGATGAAGAAGAGTGAAATTAGGGTTTAGAAGAAGAAGATGCACAAGAGAATTGAAATGGAGAGGATGAGAATTGCAGCAAGCAACATGCGTGATTTTCTTTTGATTTTTTTTTTAAATAATGGTTGGTCCCAGGACCAACTGGGACCATTAACAACTCCGCCGCTAGGTGTATTTAAGAATGTATGTTTCTATCAATACCTATACAAAGGAATTTACGGGACTTGAAAGTTCTATTATTCAACAACTACAGAAGAGAGAGCATCTCTTTCTAAGATTGAGATGATCTTCCCCCTTCAAATCTAACTCCAAACAAATACCTTTTTCTTTCTTAATCCTCCTCCTATTTAAGTTATTTTCCATAATTATTTATCCTTTTCAATCTTTAGATAATCGCCTATTTCTTTATTAATCAGGGAGTTTGTCTGCATGAAATTCATGCGAAGTGAGAACGGTGGCCTATGTCGCATGGGTCAAATTATTAAACCTCTTCCGGATGATGTTATTAAGGAAGTTAAAATCCTCTCTTCTTCTATTGTAGGAAAGTTCAAAGATTTACGGGATTTCTCTGAATTAGTCATCCAATCTTGGGTTACAAGGCACTGGTTAACCCAAGGATCAATTTCCATTAAGAAGCTAGGTAAACTTTTCTTATTCTTCTGCTCTAATCCAACGGATCAAGAACATCTCCTGAGTTATGGATCGGCAAACTATGAGGGAGCTCTTATTCTGTTCACACATTGGTTTCTAAGAGCCTCCATGCATTCGTTTGATTTTAATATTGCTAGATTGTGGGTTATCATTGAAGGTCTCCCCCTCTTATACAACAAACCTTACGTTGCCAATCGTGCCCTTGAGAGAGTTGGCCGAATTATGTTCTATGACCATGAATCTCTAGATAGTGGGATAAATGCTTCTCTAAGAGCAAAAGTTGAAGTATAGATCAACACCCCTCTTACTCCTGGTTTTTATTTTGAATTCGAAGATGGAGAACCAATTGGGTTTGTTTCCAGTATGAGGGAGTTTTTACTTTCTGCTATAAATGTGGTAGAGTGGATCATAAACGCTCTAAATGTAAAATAATAGTTGAGCAATCCTTCACTAATTTTGGCTTAATAATGAGTCAAAAATGTCGAGACCAAGATCATTTCAAAGTCTCACCTTCTTAATTTTGGCTTAATAATGAGTCAAAAATGTCGAGACCAAGATCATTTCAAAGTCTCACCTTCTTATATCCCACTCTTTTCACATACGCTCATAGGGCTTAAGAGAGTTGATCGTCATCGTACAACTCGCGTCAATCTTGTTAACTATTATTGGGCTCGCAAAGAAAATGGAGAAAGGGTTTCTCAGCGCCGATTCTCATTCTACTACTAAAACCAAACATCCAGTTGTGAAGCTCTGGTGATAGTGATGATGACAACTTTAGGACCAGGAAGCAAATTTTCCGAAGCTGAAAGCAAACCCCGAGATTCTTCTTCCAATAATCATTATGATCATCCACTGTAAAAAAAAATCTAGATTTCCCAAACTCACAATCCAAATTCCACCGTACGACCCAAATAAGTTCAAAAATATTTATGTTCTCGTTGCTAATGACCCCTCTCAAAAAGGACTTTTTTCTCTCTCATATCTCCCTCTATCCACTTATTTCTCTCCCCTTAATTTGATAAGTGCCCCAACTTATCAATTAATCTCTCCTAAAAATAGCCAAGATTTTTCCTCATTTACCAAACCCAAAGTCCCCATTTCTCTTACACCTATTATAGCTACTGAGGTAACTACTCCCTCATCTCCCCTGAACATTTATGATGATATCTTATCATCTCCAAGCCCCTTCATTAATCCCCTAGGCATTGCAGTGGACTTTAAGTCCACTTACCACGGTTTTAATTCATCTGCTTCCACCTTGTCCCCTCATACTAATGTCGAAAAGTTGATTATGTAATTTTCATTCTCTGAATAAACTTGCTCCTTTGATGTTTTTTGAGCCCCTTAATTTTTGAGTTCCATTTTCAACTTAATTGAAATCTCCGATGAGTACCACGCTTCCGGAATACAATAAAAGTAAGGTGGTTATATGTTCCCATACCTCCTTTTTTTTTCTAAGTAGGGAGAGCCGTAAACAAACATTACATAATATTCATTACCAATAATAGGAGTAACCTTACAAAATACTACGTCAGCATAGCTACTAACAGCAGAAACAACCATACTAGGGAGCCAACAAACAAATAGGCCTCCACTACTACCATTTGAGTCTCATCCTGTACTATTAGGACAACCCATCTTACATAAAAAAGGTTTCAGGGTTGAGACATTACATTTAGTTTCCGACAGAAAAATAAAATTGACATTACTACTACAAGCAAAGCGATTAATAAAGCTAAAGGAGAGCGAAGAAGCATCATTCAGCCCTCTACAACTCCAACTGAATATACTCATCCCAATCCAGAAGACTGTGGGTCAGCCGCACCAAAGTTCGTGAAGTTCTGTACCGGGTTACATCCATAGAAGAGATAGGAATGTTGATGGATGGAGTGAAAATGATAGGAACATTATTATCCAATCACTACTACTCTCACTGTCACATAGTCTAAATTTCAGGATGGATCTACCCTTGTCTTTTTTTTTTTTAAATTTTTTTCCTTTTAGAGGAGGAATACAAAACTGAACTGGAAGAATCAAACGGTAAATTCAGATCCGGCACTGATGGATCGAGGGGAGGCATTACCTGATTTACAACATTGGCCAGTCCCAAAAAGAGTGGCCCAGAAGGGACCCAAGCCGGCGGGGCAGAGCTTTTCAGAGGAGGCCAAGAACTATCATAGCGGTCCTGCGTAGTAACCATCTCAAAAAAGCAAACTTTGTGCAGAGTGGAGTTTGGAAATGAGTAGTCACTTTCTGAATTTTCCACAAAGGGGATGTACACAGGCAAAATGCAAGTAGACGTGGATATATAGGAGAGATAAGAAGTGGTAGAGGGAGGGTATAAAGGAATATCATTAATGCCATAGTTAAAATGCAAAAAAGCATTAAAAAAAGACGGCTATTGTCAGATATGTGGGAGCTGTGAGAAGATTTGAAGAAGAGAGATGAAGAAATCAGGAAAAAATAAAGGAGATATTTAGTAAGAAGAGGAGAGTGAGAGGGACGATGACATAAATTCATGCTAGGCTTGGGAGACGTAAGCTCGCATGGCTTAGGAAAAGGATGAGTTTGAGATTCATTAATCACACTAGTATGAGGAGACAAGGTAGAAGGAGATCAATTAAAACCGCGATAAGTGGACTTAAAGTACACTACTATGCCTAGGGGATTAATGAAGGGGCTTGGAGATGATAAGATATCATCATAAATGTTCAGGGGAGATGAAGGAGTAGCTACATCAGTAGCTATAATAGGTGTAAGAGAAATGGGGACTTGGTTTAGTAAATGAGGAAAAAGCTCGGCTATTTTTAGGAGAGATTAATTGATAAGTTGGAGCACTTATCAAATTAAAAGGAGAGCAATAAGTGGATTGAGGGAAGTAGGAGAGAGAGAAAAAAGTCCTTTTTTAGAGGGGTCATTAACAACGAGAACAAAACATTTTTGAACTGATTTGGATTGTGACGTTGGGAAATCTAGATTTTTTTGACAGTGGATGATCATCATGATTATTGGAAGAAGAATATGAGGGTTTGTTTTCAGCTTCGAAAATTTGCTTCCTGGTACTAAAGCTGTCATCATCACTATCACCAGAGTTTTAGAACTGGAGGTTTGGTTTTAGTAGTAGAATGAGAATCAGAAACACTTTCTCCATTTTCTTCGCGAGCCCAAGAATAGTTAACAAGATTGAGGCGAGTTGTACGATGACGATCAACTCTCTTAAGCCCTATGAGCTTATTTGAAAAGAGGAGGATATAAGAAGGTGAGACTTTGAGATGATCTTGGTCTCGACAGATTTGACTCATTATTAAGCCAAAATTAGTGAGGGATTGCTCAACTGTAATTTTACATCTACAGCGTTTATGACCCACTGTACCACATTTAGAGCAGAAAGTAAAAACTCCCTCATACCGGAAATGAACCTAGATTGATTTTCCATCTTCGAATTCAAAACAAAAACCAGGAGTAAGGGTGTTAATTTGTACTTGAACTTTTGCTCTTAGAGAAGAATGTATCCCACTCTCTAGGGTTTCATGGTCATAGAACATAATTCGACCAACTCTCTCAAGGGAACGATTGGCAACGTGAGGTTTGTTGTATAAGAGGGGGAAACCTTCAATGATAACCCACAATCTAGCAATACTAAAATCAAACGAATGCATGGAGGCTCTTAGAAACCAATGTGTGAACAGAATAAGAGCTCCCTCATAGTTTGTTGATCCATAACTCAGAAAATGCTCTTGATCGTTGGATTAGAGCAAAAGAATAAGAAAAGTTTACCTAACTCCTTAACTAATGATCATTGGGTTAACCAGTGCCTTGTAACCTAAGATTACATAACTAATTCAGAGAAATCCCGGGAATCTTTGAACTTTCCTACAATAGAAGAAGAGAGGATTTTAACATCCTTAGTAACATCATCCGGAAGAGGTCTAATAATTTAACCCATGTGATGTGGGCCACCGTTCTCACGTCGCATGAACTCCATGCACACAAAATGAACTTCCTGACTAATAAAGAAATAGGCGATTATCTAAAGATTGAAAAGGATAAAGAATTATGGAAAATAACTTGAATAGGAGGAGGATTAAGAAAGAAAAATGTATTTGTTTGGAGTTAGATGTGAAAGGGGAAGACCATCTCAATCTTAAAAAAACATGCTCTCTCTTTTAGTGAGGGTAAAAAAGTGCTGGTATAATAGGATCCGGTGATGAGGGTCCTTCCCACCCTAGTGACGATGATGAGAATATCGAAGTTGATGAGAAATGCAAGTGGTCATTATATGATCCTGAAACACGATCGGTGCAACTTGAATTGGGGCAACTATTCGAAAAAGTTGAGGTGCTTGGAAATGCACTAATCTACTACAATTGTCAAACAGAGAGGGCGTGGAATTACTGTCATAATGAGCCAAAGAGGGTGCTTGTGAAGTGTAAACTCTATCCAACATGTAATTGGAAGCTTAGCGCAAGATATACAAAAGAATATAGATGCCTGCAGATTCGATTTTTCAAAGACATTCACAATTGCACACCTACTAAGATTAATAAGAGAGCAAATGCCAACGTGGAAACTGAAGTTATTCATTAAAGATGTTCATGATACATATAATATAAATATTGATAGGTGGCAAACTTCTACTGCAAAAAAACCTATCATAATCTGCATGTGCAAAGGTAGTTGAAAAACAATACGAGTCCTTAAGAGCTTATCAATATGAGCTAAAGAGATCCAATAAGGGGACAAGTGTTTCTAGTTTTGAAGCCCTATATTTCTAGCTCGATTCCTCAATTTCATCTGATTTATATCAACTTTTCAGCGGTTAAGGAAAGGGTTCATGAACGGATGTAGGAGGGTACTTGGCTTACCATTCCTCAAAGGCTATTGTAAGGGTGATTTACTTTGCGCAACTGCAAGGGATGCAAACAACGAAATGTTTCTAGTGGCATGGGTTGTTGTAGATAGGTCTGGCAAAAGCTGACCCAACCCGACAACCCGACCTGAAATTAGCGGGTTTGGGTTGAGGTTTTCAACCCTATTAATTTAATGGGTCGACCTGAATTTTCTTTGCTCTTCAGGTCGAATTTTCTGACCCGAAAATGACCCGCCCGACCTGATTTGTAAATGGGTCAAAATCAAGCTCGGTCAACCCGAAAAATTAAACTAAGATAAAAAATAAATTGTTGGTCTTGACTTTTGCCCGACTCAAAAGATTTAAAAATTGCCCAATTTCAATATGAGTCATAAACTCCTAACCCTAAGTTTTAACGCCTCACGCAGCTCTTTCTTTCACTCTCTCTCACGTCTTCTACTCTTCTTCTTCATTGTTCGAATTTTTCCAACAACATATAGGTCGGTTCAATTTTTTTTTCTTTTCCTTATTTTGTCCTTTATTTTCTCATATATTTTGTTTCATTTTTTTAATATTTTTTCGTTATTTATGTGATTTTCGTATTTAGACCCTTTTTTTTTATTTTGCCATTTATTTTCTTTGCTCTTGTTTTGTTCTTATTCCCGCCGTTTTTCGTTATTTGCTCTTTTCGTTTTTCCCCCTTTTTTCTCGTTATTTATGCCTTATTCATTTATTCTCGTATATTTTCTCGAAATATAATTTCCATTTTTAATTTGTTCATGAATTATTGAGTATATTTTGTTGTTTTTAATTTATGCCTTATTCGTATTATTTAATTTATGCTTTATTCTCGCATATTTTTTTCTATACATAATTTTTGAGGCCGGGTACTAGATTGCTTTAGAGCTCCTTGAAGCCTTCCACCTTGTTGAGGGTATCATATGCCTAAGGAATTGGTCATTTGGTGAGGGTAATGAAAGTTTTAAACTTTATATTAGTTCAATTTCAGCTATTTTTCTTCTTCTTTGCTTTGTTTTTTAATCTGAATTTTTATTAATTGTGTAGCAAAAATGGATCCACAACTTGAGGTGTTATGCGGAGCCGTCATGAAGCTCAAGGTCGAAGAGGAAGTGGATGAGGTGCCTGAACAATCGCCTTCCCCAAGTGTGCCAAGTGTTGACCTTGAGAGTACCTCAACAATGTTTGTTTGAGTTAAGGATACATTAATCTTGTTTTATTTTATAAAACTTAGCCGATTTGGTTTGTAATATTGCCAAGTATGAACTTGGTTAGCTAGAACTTTGTACTATGTTTGTGATATTGCCAAGTATGAAATTGGTTAGCTATAACTTTGTTGAAATTTCAAGGTGTTGCAAGGCCTGCAAGTCTGCAATTTATGTCAAGTATGAACTATGCGTACTGTTTTGAAAGAAAAAATAATCAAGTTATATGGGTTGGGTCAACCTGAAAAAAGCAGGTTCAACAGGTTCAGGTTGACCCATTTAAAACCCATTTAAAAAAAATCAGTCAGATTGACCCGATAATTTTCAGATCAGGTTAGGGTTGATGATCTTGACCCGAAAATTACTTGACCCGAACACGAACCCCACCCAACCCGACGACGATGACAGGCCTAGTTGTAGAGTCTAGAGAGTCATAATCCAAAGAAAGTTGGTCTTGGTTTCTTGAACATCTCCTTGATGACTTAGAGATGCAAACTGGTAAGGATTGGACGTTATTATCTTATCAACAAAAGGTATTCTGTTACATTTATTTAAATACTCTTTTGTCTTTTTTCTCATGTACATCTACATGATACCACATATACATAGGTCATGCTAACTATTTTCCTAAATTTCCAAGTGAATTATGTTAGGGGTTGGTGCCTACAATACCCAAATTGCTTCCCGATGTTGAGCATAGGCTATGTGCAAGGCATCACAAAATGGATTAAAGTAATCAAGGGAGCTCCATTACACAAGCTTTTTTGGAAGGCACTAAAAGCATATACATTGGAAGGGTTCAACGAGGCCATGACTGAGTTAAAAAAAACATGCCCAAAAGTTTATCAAGAAATGTGTGCAAGAGATGTGAAAAAGTTTTGTAGGTGCTTTTATTAGACATGGGCAAACACAAGGGATCACTTGCAAACTCATGGATCCTTGAAGCTAGAGAGAAACCAATTCTGACCATGTTAGAAGAAATTAGAAGGCAAGTTATGTCTAGGATGATGGAGAAGAACGCACAAGCTGCAAAGTGTATTGGCACTGTTACACCTAGAGTTCGAACAACATTACATGACCACCGTCAAGCTACCAAGAACTGGAAGGCAATAGAGGCGAGCAAAAATGTATATGAAGTTCAGCATGTACATAATAGCAGGTTGACATTTGTCGTGAGGTTAGATAAGAAGGTCTGTGCGTGTAGATACTGGGATGTGAATGGGATTCCATGCTGCCATGCGTCAACAGCCATATGCTCTAAAAATGAAGATGTAGAGGACTATGTGGCATTGTGGTACCACAACGACACTTATGAGGCTTCATATTCATTCTCTTTAGAGCCTTTGAATGGACAAAGCATGTGGAAGCAAATAGATAGCAGCCCCATTTTACCAAGTGATCCTAGGAGTAAGTACGGGAGGCCTCCAAATAAAAGAAAGAGAGCATATAGGGATGGTAAGCGTCAAACATATAAATGCAGAGTTTTAAAAAGTGGGAAACAAATGTGCTCTAATTGCAAAGAGCCTGGTCACAGAGTTCGTACGTGCAAATATAAAGTACCTGTGAGGCAGTGAGCGAGCCACTTGACAGTCAAAATTCACAAGTGTAGCAGTTTTACAGCATGTTTCTATAATTATTATTAGTATATTTTTAAAGAAATATACTTTTACTATATAGAAGACACTATTATGAGTGTTCAATTAGTATTGTGTTCTAGGGAAACTTCTATTTATTAGGTTTAGCGTATAGAAGACACTATTGATTTCAGTCGTATATTGATATATCATTACTCCAGCATATAAATCTAGAGATTTTGCAGCAAAGACAACCAATACAGGAATGAATGATTATTCTCTATTCCATATATTCACTTTGCAGGCTAAATAGACCAGATTTTCATTCAAAATTCATGCCAACCAACAAAATTATAAGCCACTAATTCTACATTTAGGTTGTTAAATATGCCAAATGTTTACAATAACAAGAACAAGTTAGTTTGAATATGGACTTACACAACCTGGCTAGGAGTCCAGAGGAAGGAGTATTTGTGGAAATCTTTGGTAGGATCAAACCAAAGGTTAAGTCTTTGCTCTCTGTTGCCCTCTCCATTTACAAATATATTGGTCTGAATTGAGTATACTCTCCATTTGTGTTTCCCAGAAACTCAAAATCAAATTCATTGTGAGTTGAACCTTCCGATGACATCTGCCATCACCCAATTCCAATATCAATCATAAATGAGTCAAATAAAAATCAAGGAGATTCTGAAAAGCCATTAGAGAAGTTGGCCTAGCAAGCACGACGGCCTAGCAGCACAGATTTTATTTCTTTCTTCTAATTATTGACTTACAACAACTGACTTATCATTAGTTCACAAGCAATTTCAAAAAAATCCAGCAACACATCAAAATTAAAGTTCGAATTTTACCTGCTTGTGAAGCGTTGGATGATTCGGTCTTCCAATGAAAACTCGATGAAGAGTTGTAGCTCCGATGCGCAAAGAGTAGATCTGAAATTCCAAGTGAGGAAGACGAGGAAAGGGAAGAGGAGAGAGAGTGGTTGAAGAAAAGCTTGAGCAGACATGGAAAGAGAAAATGGAGATGGAGCTCCACAAAAAAGATGGTGGTTGGGGTCTTGTGGAGCTCAACAGACAAAGACAACAAAACCCAGGAAGATTAAGTTGCATAAATGTATATACGTATAGTTTGATGTCTTTGTATAAAACAAAATACTTTTGGGGGTATAAAAATATAAGAGAAAATGGCTAAATATTCTTATAAGTATGTAATCTCACATTTGGGTAAGTTATAGGGGTTATTCACCACAAGTGAAACTTGAGGGGTCTAATCTCATTTTTGAGCAAACTTAGGGGGCCTATTAATCACTTTCCCGGATAATATTGAATGGTCAATGGTCTAATAAGTAATAACACTACCTTGAGGGTTTTTACTGAAAGAGGGGAAACAGCCATGAGGCCAGCCATTATGCCGTTACTATGCGGAACAGTGTCACTTATCTTACTAGACCATTCACCCTTATCAGTATACAAATTCACATACTCTGGAACTGTCCCGCTGCCAACAAAATGAAGGCAGATTTGTAGCCACTTCTTTTACATCGGTCCATTCAGAAAAGCAATGGTAGAGGTTCCCAAACTTGATTGCAGGAACACTTCCACTAAAAGTAAGAAGGATCCTGGATCTCAGATCTCCTAGGTGTGGCATCAGCCGGTACAGGTTCCATGTAAGAAGTGACAGGCTCTCCTTGTGCCCTGATAAATAAGCAAAGGCCAAGATTGCTCTTCAAAACCTGAGATATTTTAACAACCATAAAGTATCAGAAACAATGTACATTTTCTGTCATGCTTAAAGCAATTAATGGAAGTTACTGAAAGAAAGAATGAAAAATTCAGAATTCACAATCATAAACAGCCACACTTATGAATCAGATCCCTTAAACATAGAAATATAGAAAGGGAAACAGCTCAAAAGACCCCACTGTCCCCCTCCCCTCTCCAAAACAATTCACCAAAGGGCTATACAATGCCATCCAGCTATCTGTAAGTTTTCCAACAGGTTCAACACAAATCTGCCATTGCAGTATACGACTATAATAATATAATTGATGAAAAGGGGAAATTTTGTTGGAAAAAACCCTGCCACGTAGATAAGCCCTAACAATTATTTTGAGTACAGGGTCATAACTCATAAGTTAAGAAAATGAATGAAATATATTAAGTAGATCTCCAAGGTAATAAATCTTCAATACTCAATCATGCACATCCTTTTCTTTATTCATTTCAATTTATTCATTTCAAGCACCACTCGTATATAGGTGGTGATAAGCTGTAACGAAAATCAGTAGAGTAAATTTGCATACTTGATAATAGATGCATTACCATGGGCATTTACACAAAATTACACATAAACTCGTCACAGTTCCTTTTATCTAGCACCAAACGAGTCAGACGGACAATGCTTCAATAATTCAGAGTATGCTTGTACATACTCCTTTCCGCAAAGGATTCTCGCTTTGGTGGAGCTTGATCTCAGTAACCATCTCCCATTCAATTCCCACCTCAAAAATACAAAAGCTTCAATATAAGGGTCCACATATATATTACCCATGTTTTCACTTACTCCCACTCTAGGAGTGAGTTTTTCCTTTCGAAATCAAGTTTCGGAAAATATCAATCTTAGTGCTGATTTGGTAGAAAATAGGAGGTCATATTTCTACAAAATTATATCTCCCATGTAGTAGCATTTCCTAGGAAACGCCAAATTATGTTTTGTCGATCATGGAAAGTTCCACTTACCTAATAGGCCCTCGATACGTAACTTCCTCCATTTTGAAGTGCAATTATCCATGTTTATGTCAATCAAAGAAGTCTTCATTCTTCTACTTCCCATGTTTCTAATGTCATCCAAACAAGCACTTTCAAAAATTACTAATTGGACTTTACTAATAGTATTTGTCTTTACATATTCCGATTACAAAGCAGCAGTATCCATAATCATAAGCCAACAAAAAGTTATACACTTGATTAAAGACAATAAATTGACATCCTTCAGATCAACAACGTCCTAAAAGAATCCTAAATTTACAAATTTTCACATAGACATGAAAAACCCTAAGTTTGAATCTTACACAACGATAAATAATAGAAAACAGAAATTCAGCAAAACAATGCGACAAATTTGCATAGAAAAAAGAACAGAGAGGAAGAGAGTTACCACTGGTGAGAGATGGAGGACAGAGAGAGGGAGAGCAATGACGGAAATGTAGAAAGGGGGGAGCAACATAAACTGTAATTGCCGCTACTGCACTCTGCACTCTGCATTTAACCAATTCAAGAGGCCAAGGGAGGACGAGGTCCCACCTGGGCTTGTCGTCAAATTTTTTTTTTTTCTCAACATAACTCGTTAAAATTAGGGCATGTTCTATTCGACATAAAACAACTAAACTGAATTGAATTGAACTGAACTGAACGGATTGCAACTAAACTGATTGCAACTAAACTAAACTGAACTGATTGCAACTGAACTTAACTAAATTGAACTGAACTAAACAGAACTGAACTGAATTAAATTATATTAACTAAGAGTAATGATAATAATTTAGGAATTGAACTGAATTGAATTGAACTGAATTGAATTGAACTGAACTGAACTGATTGGAACTAAACTGAACTGATTGCAACTGAACTGAACTGAAAATAAGATGGAGAGAACATACCCTTAGTATTTTGTTCGAATCATGCTTGAAATAGGGTTGGACAATAAATATTTCTTTTTTTAATGTGGTCTATGAATTTTTTTTATCTCTTAATAAGATGAACATTTAAATTTCGGGTTTGGACCGGACCGGAAATCCCAAATCCCAAATTTTCATGGATCGGGGACCGGACCGGAACGGAATTTTCCGATCCGAATTCCGGTCCCCTCCAAAAGTGCACACACCTAGTTCCACCTCGATTGGAGAATTAAGCAAAGCTCTAAGAGATACCTCTTTTTCTTTTTTATTTGTAGGGGAAGCTCTACGAGTTACCTAAAACAATAAAAAGAAAAAAATTTCTTGTCATCAATTATTCAATTTCGATTTACTTCCATTCCAACTCCGACTTTCCCCAAACAATCCGTCTTGCGTGGACCCGGTTCACATTAAAAATAGTGTGGACCAGGCCTAGTCACGTGCCCCACTACAAATTAGTCACTCCCGCTTTCCAAAATCCGCTAAATTCAATAAGATTCTCTCGCTCTAAAATTTTAACAAAAACAGTTGTTCAAAACAAACATACACTATATCATTTTAAAATACACTATATCATGTGAAAATACACTATCATGTCAAACACTATAACGATCGATTATAATAATTTTGTGTAATATACAAATAAACTACACTATAACATTTTAAAATACACTATATCATGTCAAAACACATTATATCATGCAATACTATCATGTCAAAAAACACAGCAAAACACTATCATGTCAAAATACACTATATCATTTCAAAATACACTATATCATGTCATTATACACTATAACATGCAACACTATCATGCCAAAAAACTCAGCAAAACACTATCATTTTAAACATCCACTATATCATTTTAAAGTACACTATATCATTTCAAAATACACTATCATGTCAAACACTATAACGATCGATTATGATAATTTTGTGTAATATACAAATAAACTACACTATAACATTTTAAAATACACTATATCATGTCAAAACACACTATATCATGCAATATTATCATGTCAAAAAACACAGCAAAACACTATCATGTCAAAATACACTATATCATTTCAAAATACACTATATCATATCAATATACACTATAACATTCAACACTATCATGCCAAAAAAACTCAGCAAAACACTATCATTTTAAAATACACTATATCATTTTAAAGTACACTATATCATTTCAAAATATACTATATTGTTTCAAAAATACACTATTAGGAGAGTGAAGTCATCAGAGGAGAGAGAAGTTATCGGGAGAGAGAAAGGAGCGGAAATCGAAGGCGCGCAAAAAAAAGTTAGAATCATTAAAACTCACGTGAGATGGATAAGATGCACACTAAGTTAGTGTGCACCTGGTCCATATTAGTTTTTTTATTCCCCAAAAGCCCTAGTCTTTTACAGCACGAATAAGAGCATCATTCTTTCACTCCTCCCTCACTCTTTTTTTCATTCACCATCTTGTTTATCTGCAATCACTAAATCCGCCATTACAATTGCAATTCATAGTCCATAAATTTCTTGGATCTTTGTTTTAATCACTTCTACATGCACAATCATACATCGAAAGAAAGTTAAAAAACAATCTCAAATCCATTATAGCAATGAAACCACCAAATCAAGCAATTATGATTTTTATGAAGCCTATATGCACCATTTTTCTCCTTTCTTTCTCTCTCATCCTGGCTTTGATCTTCTTATCTCCTTCTTCTCTCTTCTCTCAGCTTTCAGTTCCTTCTTATTCACCTGGGTAAGCTTTCAAATTTCATGTCTTTTTCTCTTTCGAAAGTTTATGGGTAAAATAAAAGTACTTTCGCTTGAATTTTTCATTTGATACCAAAACCCAATTCTAAGAACAACATTATAAGTTCTGGGTTTCCTTTTTCCGTTGTTGATTTAGTGATCTTGTCTAGATCTATTGTGAATTGGGTACTTGATATTCATGTTGGTAGTGAAATTTGAACTGGTAATATGATAAGTTAATACAAATGATGAAGAAATGGATTGATTTTAGTGGAAAAGGGTATATGAGTATGCTAATTTCAAGTTTATGGTTATTTGTGTTGATCAGTGATAGTAAATATTATTGGTAGCTTAGATTAAAAACAGTAACATTGTTTTAGGATAAGTAAGAGTATTTCTTCATCAATTTATGAGCATTATAGGTGATTTTAATTGCTTATCTGCTTCTTAATGTCTTATTAGAGTTAATATATGGAGCCTTCGGCGTGTTGTTGAGTGGAGACCTTGCGACTGGTGGGTGAATGAAAAACCAGCAGGTAATTGTTATCTTTGATATCATGTTAATAAGTTTTTCGCAATTGTTGCGGAATGGGGTATGTTAGGTTTAGGATTAGATATAGGGGTTTGGGAGCAATTGGTTGTTTTTCTCTCTGAGTGAATTTGTGAAATGGTTTTGATTTGCAGACATTTGTTGTTAAAATACTGCAGCTCTACCTGCAAAGACTAATGGGTATATTCGTGTGGATTGTTATGGCGGCCTCAATCAGATGAGAAGAGATGTGAGTATTCCTCTCATTTGTATGTGGAACATATTTGATTTTAGTTAGTGAAGAGAGGGTCCTAGTTATTCTGTTGTAAATTTGTAATGAATCTTCTGAAATGCATTGTTTCTGCAGTTCTGTGATGGTGTTGGCATTGCTCGTTTGTTGAATGCAACTCTTGTTTTGCCAAAATTTGAAGTTGCAGCGTATTGGAACGAATCAAGGTACTTCCTGTCTCCCATTAAAAATCTATAGTAGACTTGTGGTTAGGAAGATGGAAGTATGAAAGCAGAAGATACAGATTGTTAGGAAGAGAGAACAGAAGCTTATTTTCCATCTACTAAATCACATCTACTATTGTTATTAATACTTGTGAGCAAGAATTGCATGCCTTAGTGCTTTGGACTGACAGGTTTCATGTGCCTTAGTGGTTTTGCAGATGTTTTTGATGTTGATCACTTCATTCAGCAGATGGATGGCTTTATTCAAGTTGCTAAGGAACTGCCACCTAAGCTTGCGTCAAAGGAGCCTTTTCCGGTTGATTGTAGAAAACGCAAGGGCCAGTTTGATTACATTGAAACGGTGCTTCCTCCCCTGTTAGAGCATCAATATATTTCATTTACTCCACAGATGAGCCAAAGGAGAGACAGGTATCATCATCGTATTGTGTTCCTTTGGCTAATGATTTTTGAAATATACAGAAATAAGACTAGGAAGTAGTGTTATCTGGTTGACATGACTGGAAATCTAAGGTTGTCTAAACCTGTAACACGGGATCATCTATAAAAAGAAAAGGATGAGGGAAAAACATCAAAGTACACAGGCTGAACAAATTAACAGGGCGTTTGGTTGTTTCCTGATCATCTCCCTGGAATAGTTTGTGCTCTCTAATAAATTATACTTACTCCGTTTTTTTTACATGTTACACTTTGACATTTTGCACTATTCACAAATTTCATTTTGACCATCGTTTGTGATTTATACGTGAATAAAAATATAGTCATGTGGGATCTCGTTAGATTCGTCTTAATATGTCTTTTTTTAATATGTACTTTTTATAATGTTTACAAATACAAAATTAGAGATATATGTTCTCAAAGTTTTGCATTGGCATGCGTGAAAAGTGAAAGTGTAACATGTAAAAAAAACGGAGGAAGTATTTAGATTTGTTCAGGAGATATTTGAGAAGATCTTTTAAATGTTCATAGGGAAGGGAAGTCAACTCATTGAAATTTAGGCTCTGCTTGGTTGGATGAAAAAATATTTTGAATGGAGGGTGACGACACAATTGTAGATTAGTTTCTTGAATTTGAGAGAAAAGAAAGAATGGAAATGGAAGGGACAGGATGAATGGATGGGAGGAGGGAAAGAGAGAAAGAGGGAGCTGGGAGGTAAGAAATAGGAAGTTAAAAATATGACATTCCTTTCTTTAAGAAGCAAGATATTTTCCACTCTTAGGTTAACAGTAAACTATTTTCCACCATCTGAAAATTATTTTCCACCTTTTTACAACCCTAACAAAGGAAGATATAAAAACCACTTCTCTTCGAAATGTTCTTCTCCTGATCTCACACTTTCTTAATTTTCTTTACATCTTGCAGGTATCCTCACTATGCTAAAGCTTCTCTCTGCCAAGCATGTTATAAAGCGCTACGTCTTACAGAAGCCTTGGAGAAAAAGGGTACCGAGCTACTCCAAGCAATACCTAAGCCATTCCTCACCCTTCATCTACGGTTTGAGCCTGACATGGTTGCTTACAGCCAATGTCAGTACACAGGGCTCTCCAGTGAGTCCATGAAAGCCATTGAGGCTGCAAGTGGAGAGAGAAAACCATGGACTGGTGAAACAGCCCGTATATGGCGAAAGCGTGGAAAGTGTCCCCTAACTCCTCAGGAGACAGCCATCATCCTTGAATCTCTCGGTATCCCAAGAAACACAAATATCTATCTAGCAGCTGGGGATGGTCTGATGGAAATTGAAGGGCTAACATCTATCTACTCTAATGTTTTTACAAAGTCTACCCTACTTCGTGATGAGGATTTCAAGGCCATGCATGGGAACACAAAAGCTGCCCTGGACTACTATGTTTCTATTAATAGCGACTCGTATGTTGCTACTTATTTTGGTAACATGGACAAAATGGTTGCTGCTATGCGAGCTTTTAGCGGGATGTATAAAACTCTTCTTTTGAGTCGTAGAGCTTTCTCCGAGCTGACTTACCAAGGGCTGAAAGGAAAAGAATTGAATAGGGAACTATGGATGGTTCATAGAGATGATTTTGTCATGGGTAGAGGATCGGCTTTGCCAGACTGTTTTTGTGAATTTAAACTACAATAATAGGTCACAAATTTTTGTGTTGTTACCAAGTCATCAGAAATGGTTCTATTTCTGTTATATCTGGTTTCTCTTGTGTATTCTGCATGAAATTATATATCAGGCTTCATATGTTTGTACGTATAAGATATGATTATACATTTATAAGATAAGTAATGATAGATGTTTTCTTCAGTTTGCTCACCATAACTAATGGAGTTCTGGTTAGGCGAATTCAGTAAGAAGCTAGTTACGGATGTTAAAGCTTTGAGAGGTTGCTGATCATTTTTTGCCTAGGAGAGCAGGGGATGAGGATTCGAACTTGGAAATCACTACTGAAATTTGAGGTGTGCTCCAATGGGTGTTGTCATTCATTTTACATTCATTGTCTGCAAAGCAAAGTTGTAAATGCTCATGAAGAAACCAAGATGTTAAGCAAGGTTGAATGCTTTCCAAAAAGTATATGTTCGAAAATACCAATAGGAGCAGATACTCTCAAACTCAATTACATCAAGGAGACATCAGTTACGATAGTTATTAAAGAACTTATACCACTTTCAACTAGAACCATTTAGTGGTATAATTACGGGTAGAGTGAGAAACTTCAATGTATAGTCTTCTCTCAGTCCCAAATATGTTGCTACATTATCTTTAAGCACAATTTTCCAGGGAGGTGGAAAGGTAAAGAGAAAAAAGTTTGTGAGAAACAACTGTCAGGATCCAACTTCAAGGAAAGTAAAGATAAAAACCAGCAAAAACGGGTATGTAGCAGCTAATTTGAGACTTTTAAAAAAGGACTTCTGTTGCAGCAATTTTGGGATGAAGGGAGTATAAAAAAAATTCAAAAAGTGACCTAATATAGTGGGACGGATTACAATAGAAATGCTTAAATGCGGCCTATTAATTTGAGATGAAGGGCACCCTATTAATTTTATTAAAAATATGTACCCACTAGTCTTGTACTCTTGTATAGGTACACAAGAAGAAGCAAAACATACTCGAGGCTGAAATCCTGAAAGCATGATAATCCTTAAAACTCTTCATCATCGGTTCTTAGCCAACTCCATCAAGTTCACGGAGAACCACCTCCACGGTCCAATAATACAGGAGTACGTCCCTGATTGTAACTTCCTCAGTCTCTCCATTGACTGCAAATCATTTATGAGATTTTCTTATAAGGCGGGCCATCTGAAATCTTTGTTGAGGTTCAGAAAGATTAGATTTTTGTGCTTCGATACCCTTTGCTTCCTCAGAAAAAGCAACTGGCACAATATGTTCATCCTATAACAAACAAAGAAACTTAGTCATTCTTCAGACCTACTGTTGGAACACAAGGTGACACTCAAGAAAGGGGGGGTTGAATTGAGTGGCTAAAACTAATCGATTTTCGTAAAAACACTCTTATAGCACAGTGCTGTGCACTGTGTTATTCACTCGTAAACTCTCCGATTGATGTTTTTGCTAGAACGAAATTGTATCAAACAATAAAACAATAAATTCAAATAATAAGACACAGGAATTTAACGTGGTTCAATCTCACCTCTGAGATCTACGTCCACACAAACTACTCTTTTATTATTTGAATCGTAAAATACCAAACCCTTGATACAATTCGATTCCCCCACTACTAACTCTAGTAGTGCTCCCCAACACTTAACCATAAGTGTTGCTACTCTCTATAATATAAGAATTACAGAAAGAAAGATTCCTCACAAGCGTGCTTCTTATTCAAGCAGATAGAGGATAGTTACAATCGTTGTTTAGAAACCTTAACTTACTATAACTCTGTGCCGTACACTGTTCTGTGGGAGTCCGTTTCAGCTCTCAAAATCTTATTCTCACCAAATCTGAAAATGTGGTTTGCTATAATGATTTCTGTCCCTTATATAATTCAATCAACTGAATAAGAATCCTTCTCCAAGATGTATTATCTTTTTGAACAATTTTTATTCCTAAAATAAAGGGATATAATTCTTTTCCTATTCAAAATCCAATTTTATTTTTTTTAAAAACTGATTTTTTCTTTTCCTTATAAGATAAGGATTCCTCCATATCTTATGCCAACTATTAATCAGATTTTAAATCAATTTTTATCCAAAAATCTTTATCAAAATCGTTTTCTTTAAAAATCAGTTTTTCTTTTTATAAAACTTTTTATCCGAAAATCTTTACAATAAATATTTTCCTTTCAAAACTAATTTTCGAAATTAAAAACTCCCCTTTTTATATTCTTTAAATATAGACACATGAAATTAATATAATTACCTGTTTTCTTAACTCTAAGAAAATAGTTAACCATCCTAATTTCATATTTCTAATTTAGCACAAAGTTCCAATATGTTAATTACATTGCATAAACATGACTAAGAACATAACTAGACCTAAGCTTCTACCTTCTATATCTTCAAGTTCTTGATCTTTCATGAACATCCAATCTTGATAGCTTTTTTAGATCACTGTTACATACATACATGTTATAGTACAAAGCGTTTATCATCATCAAAAACATTGACTTAGAGTCACAACACCTATGTAAGGATCAACCACCCAGATATAACATAAGAATCAGCTGATGAAATTGAATAGGCATTTCAGCACACTTGTGTCCCAAAAACTTGTGTCTTTCTGAATTACCAGCAATCACTAATCACCAATAGTTAAGCAACGGCTTGGATTAAAAGTAATAAAGAAAAGTACCAACTTTTACATAATAGGCCGACAAGAGAAAAAGCTTAAAGTAAGGTAAAAAGTAAAAGCTTTCTAAAGAAGGATGACTCATCCTTCTGATTTACATTTTTAATACTATTAAGGCGTCTTCTTTTTCTTAGTGGAAAGCTGAGCTGTTATCCACTATCTTTTGTTTCATCTGCTACTGCTGCTGTGTTTAGTCGTACGGATCTTTGCCTTGTAGATCAATACGCGTCGTCCTGCCACCGTGTAATCTATTCCTGTATGGTCTTCTATTGACATTGGGATCCCATAGGGGGTAAGTTAAGCTTGACATCTGTTGGACCCCATATCTTGAAGTACCTCCCTTCTTTAAGTAGGTTGCAATTGAGCCCGGTTGTTCCTCTTTGTGGTTCCTGGTCCATTAACCAGTTATAAAGGGCCTGATTTTGTTCTAAAGAAAGACATTTTTATTTGTGTGTTCTGTTACTGTTTTTGGTACACAAGGTTCTGACAAATGTCTTTGAGACCATTCATGCATGATAGAGTGGCGATTACTTCTTGATTGTTAGGGTCAAATTATGACACTTTAAGACTAGATGTTTTCGAAACCCCGAGGTATCAATTAGTTGAAAACATGGGAGCACCACATAATTCCCTCCCTCCTCCCAAAAAGAAAGATGCAGTCCTAGATATTTCTTCTACTCTGCAGCTACAAAAACATCTTCCATTAGCCATTTCAGAAGTTGTATAGTTCAATTCCATGTGAATGCACTTTCCTAAAAATTAAGGCATGTCATTTCTTCTGTAAGTCTACTGGTATTGTACTCTAGGCTCAATCCACTCAAATCATCATTAATCAATCTAGACAAAAGTATAATCACAGACCAAAAGGGATATGCTGTTACTTATGGCACCTCTGTATGCAAGGCATCTTTGAGACAAAAAGGGATTCGGTGCTGCTTACAGACAATGTAGCACTATCTTCAACACCGATAGACAAAAGTAACACCCCCTCCCTCTCTGCCAAAGATGAAGACACTCACGGCCCGTTTGTTTAGTGGTAATAAATAGTGGTAATGGACTAATGGTAATAAAATTTAGTGTAAATTTGTAAAGAAGTTCTCATGTCAATGACCATGGGAATGAAACTTTATCACAAAACATAGGTTTCCCTTTATAAATTTTCATTACCGCCCAATACCACCTTCTCAATTGGTAATGGATAATAATGAGATTTTAGGAAGAAAATGGATATCTTGGGATGAAGTAGCATTACCATAGGTAATGGCATTGAATTTCTAGTATAAATTTACATTATAATGCATTACCATTTCCACCATTTATGCCCTCTTACCAAACTGGCCAGCAAGGTGACATAAGGTCTAGTTCAAGAATGAGTAAACAAGAGCTGAAGGTGGGGAATACCAGCTGCAAACTCGAGAGATTCAGAACTCGACTAAGCAATCATGTAGCATCAGGCATAAAGGGCCATTCCTCTTCACTAAATTCTGAGCTGTCATCTTCCCTCCGCCTCCTTTGATGAGACCTACGTCCTCTCATTGCTTTTGATAGTTCTTTTATTGATGAAGAACTACTGGCCTCCATCTTATCAGCAAGTATCTCTATCTTCTCCAAAATTCCCCATCCCACAAGCCGATTTCGTAACAGCTCAATTGTTGAAGAATAAGGAGGAATTCCTTCGTCGATCATTATCTCAAAGTATTTGCATGCCTCATCCAGCTTGCCTTTCTTCTTGAGAAAACCATGGATCATTACAGCATAAGTCGAAACTGAAGGGTAAAAGCCCCTTCGCGGCATGCTATCCCACACCGCTTCAACCCTATCAAATCTCCCAATCCTGATTAACATTTTAAGCAACATATTGTATGTATGGTGATCTGGCACACAGTTCTCCTTGTCCATTCTAGAAAGCAATTTGAGAGCTCGGTTAACCTCATTATGATCACAATGGAAAGCCATAATTGTATTATAGCTCCATGTGTCAGGACTCACCCCTGCTTCTATCATCTCATCCAAAACATCGTAAGCCTCTTCAACCTTATCAGTCGCACACAACTTCTTTACAATACAATTATAAGTATACACATTAGGCACCAAATTATATCTCTTCATTCTATCAAGAACCCTAAAAATCGAGTGAATATTGTCTCTTTTGCAATAAGAACGAATAAATATCGAATAAGTACAAGCATCCGGAGTAAGTCCCTTAGACCCCATGTCTCTAAACATAGCATAAGCCTCATCCAAATCTCCTCCATTACACAAAGCCTCCAACAAACTATTATAAGCAGGAACATCAACCACACACCCTCTTTCAAGCATTTCATCAAACACCTTCCGTGCTTCCACTGAATCACCAACATCGCCCAAACCCCGGATCAAAATCGTATAACTCTTCACACTAGGATCATATTCACACTTCACCTCATCGAAAAACTCTCGCGCATTCTTAACAAATTTCTTCCTACACAACAAATACAAAAGGTGATCAACATCATTCAAGCTCGGCCTAATTCCGAACTCATCCATTCGATTAAAAGCCCGAATTGCATCAAGTGGTAAGTTCCCTCTACAATAAGCACCAAAAATAACCCAGAAAATTTCTGGGCACAATTCAAAATTCTCATTTGATTTCATCTCAGAAAGCAAATCCCAAATCAAAGGGAATTGCTTGCTAGTACCCAGAACATCAATAAGAATCTTGTAGCTAGTAACATTAGGTTGAAAACCCGGAAATTTCTTAGCCCAAAGAAAGAATCTATGAGCAGAAAAACCCAGATTTTTGGTTCTTTTTAAGACTTGTTCAACCAAATTTGTGGAAAGTTTTGAAGAAAATGGGGAAAGTGCAGATTCGATGTCGTGGTGGGGGCTACGGAAGTCGCTGAGAACGCGAGAGATGTCGTTGACATCGTTGGGTGAAACTAGAATTGGGTCAAAGGAGAGAGAATGAGAATGGTGGGAAGAGGAAGCATGAAAGGAGGAGAAAGAGAGGAGGCGGAAGAAGAAGGTGGAGGATGCTCTGCTTTGGGAGGAAAATAGTGATGTAACACTCATTTTTGGTGGGAATTATTTTTGTTGTTTGAATGTTAGTTAGTTGGTTGCATTTTATTTGGAGTTTTTCATATCTTCACTTTTTATAGAAGGAAAATTTTATAATCTTATTAGGATTTAGGGGTGAGGTATAGAAGTAATATAGTTTAAGTGTATAACTAGTAAGTGAAGTAAATAATTATAAAGGAGATGTTTAGGTCAAAATGGTGGATTTGTTTTTTCTTATTTATCATTTATAGGATAGTCTTTTTATAATAATTAATCTGGAATATGGAGTATTCTATATAAAAAAAATCATTATGAAGGGAGTTTTTTGCGAAATGATCATGAAATAACTAACTTTTGTTCTATCTCTTTATTGATTTTTCATTTATGTGTATCATCTCCTTCCTTTGCCTAGCCAACTAGAG
Organism: Beta lomatogona; assembly: GCA_947646795.1. NCBI lineage: Eukaryota > Viridiplantae > Streptophyta > Magnoliopsida > Caryophyllales > Amaranthaceae > Beta > Beta lomatogona. Next base: position 1,915,923 of record CANSNZ010001274.1, read on the forward strand.
CTTAATACATTGTGATCTGGCCCTTGAAATATCGGTTATAAATTTACTATTAATATACCCAATCGCTTATTTGTACGTATTTCTTAAAAATCGCCCGTATTTTTTACTTAAAATTCCCCATACCTCTCTCTGTTTACCCCACTCTTACTCTCTCACATCTCGCACTACCACCATCCGACCACCACCACCACTACCACCATCGTTGACTGCCACCACCGGAGCACCACGAAGAACCATCAACCACAACTGAACGGAATGTGGTTAGTTTTAAAAAAAAATCAGCCACCACTCACCAGTGCACGGTAACGGATGAAAATTCCATTACCTCCATGGTGGTAACGGGATTTTCATCCGTTACCACCATGGTAGTAACGGATGAAAATCCTGTTACCACCATGGTAATAACGGAATTTTCATCCGTTACCATGGCTTTTTCCAAAAAAAAAAACAATTTTTTTTTTTTTTGGAAAAAGCCATGGTAACGGGGTGTGGTGGTGGTTGCGGTGGTGGTGGTCGCCGTGTGGTGGTGGTTGACGCCGTGGTGGTGGTGGTTGCTTTGGTGGGTGGGTGGTGGTTGGGGTGAGGTGAGAGTGAGTGAGGAGTGAGAGTGGTTAAGGAGTGAGAGTGAGTATACATAGGGGTAGTTTAGGAAAATCTTGAAAAAAATACGGGTGATTTTTAGTAAATAAGGGCGGTAAATAGTAATACCTTAATATATATGTAATAAATTTATCTTTAAAGATATTTGAGCAAACAAGAATAACAAAACAATGAACAAAAGGACAAAAAGGAAAGAGAGATTATGACTTATGAGAAAAATGAAGGGTGAATAAAAATGAAAAGAATGCAACTTTTTATCCCCGTATATGTTTTGATGTTATGTCTACAAAGCAACACATTTGGGATTGAAAAGTGATTTGACCAGGCAAAGGACCATGTTAATTACTTAGGGTACGTGTGCTCTGCTGGAAGGTGACATGGAGGTGGAGGTGACCGAAGCCCTTGCAGCTAGGCATGCTTTGAAGATTGCAAAAGAAGCGGGTCATGGTGGTTCGGTGCTTGAAAGTGACCGTTTGAAACTCATCACTCATCTCAGAAGAGAAATGCAGGAGAATACAAGCTTTGGGAATATAGTTTCAGATATATTATGGCTTGGTAGATCATGTGATACTCTTGTTTTCAATCATGTATTCATGTGTGTAGGAAAGGTAATAGAGTAGCTCATACGCTTGCTCACCTTAGTAGGGAGTATAGTGAGATGAGGGTGTGGATTGAAGAAGTGCCTTGTGAGGCTCTTTCTTTTGAAAACTCTGATTTGATTTTTATGAATGGCTGAGTAGTGTGCTTTTCCCATAAAAAAAAAAGTTTGAAGGTCTCTTAACATATTAATCTCAAATTTGATCTATCGAGTATCGATAAGTAATTCTAAATTTGAAACTATCTTCCCATATTAGTTCAATTTTGATCTATTTATAGATAATTCTAAAATTGGGAATATCCTTTTCATATAGGTTCAAAATTCAAAATTTCAATTCAACAGGTCAATATAAGTCATCATGCTTTTAGTGGTCATTACCGGTTGAAGAATGAAAATCACAGGAAAAAAAAGGAAATTTGGATATAAAAAATTGAGCACAATTTAACATGAACACATGTGATTATCTGAAACAAGTAAAAAGATACATATGGGTTCATAATCTTTGGATAATTAAAAAATAAATTTAATCTCGATTTTTCATTGGAATCACACCCAAAGTCCCAAACTTCTGATTTGCTTTTCTTTTACCCCATTAGTACTGTAGTACATTAACAACACTGTTAAGATGAATTAGGTCATGCTAGAACTATTATTTACAAAATCACAATGATCGTTCATTCATCTTTAATTACACTAAATCAACAAGATACATTTACATAAATCAATAAGGTTGGATCTCCTCTTTGAAATTCAATCATCTGCTTTACATATTGCTAGTACAAAGCACCATGTCTAACATAAAGCACTTCAGGACCACTCAGTGACGTTGTTCCTTACCCTTCATCCGAGGATTGAGCCCTAAATATTTGTTCGTAAGCCAATGTGAACATAGGCACAACCCTTTCTTAAATCCATTAAAGCAGAAGGCATAATAAAACATGGGCAGGTGATGTAACTTGTATCTGGTGTCCAATCTCCAAAATAAGGCTGTTTTTTGAAGTTAATCAAGGATGTCAAAATGGACCTAGGACAATAGTATAATGTTCAAATTTTCTAATAGTAAGCACTCCTTATCTTTACTCTTACTGAATACCAAAAAATAGGCATGTAGCTATGTAAGTGAAGTACAATCGCGTGGCTCACGTGTGCAAGGTTGGCAATTGCGTGGTTCATCACCTCGCCAGACTTGTTCCTTTTGGTATTGAGCAAAGATGGGAGTGTCAAATGGACACTTTGTCCCTCCCTTAATCTATTGCACATCACCTTTTCCTTTCAAAAAAAAAAAAAAAGAAGTTAAAAGTACAACATTTCAACTCTGCCTTTCCATTAAGAAATTCAAGAGAGCTTACAATGTATTGTACAAAAGAAGCTGCATAACTCCAGCCAGCTATGCCAACTCATAAAGTTGCAGGGCGCATCACAAACATAGTCAATCTGCATTTCGCAACTATGCAAACGAAAAAGGAACAATATTGGTCATAGAGGAAAAGAAACTCTATTGTAAATCAGACACATTCACATTCACACCAAACACTGATATTATATGCAACAAAGTTCTATGCAATCGACACTCATGCGACTAGAAGATAAAAAAAAATGCAATTTGTAAAGAAAACCCTTCAGCACCTCATTTGATTAATAAATGAAAGTCTTAGCTCCCTTTGAAGGGTCAAATAGAAGTATATTTCTTTCAAAAATCTTTTTATGTATGAGTTTGTGATGAAGAGAGTTGCTCATTTGCAATATTGACCAAGAGTAACATAGTCGAGGCTGTTAACTCAAGAAGCAAACCTCAGATGGGAATCTACTCAGTTTCGTGAACAAAAGATGGATTATTGGACTTCACTTTAAAGAGAATTATAAGTTATGTGATGACGCAACTATCCTAGAAAACCTCGTCACCCAAAGGCTATTATGTCCGTTGCTACACATGAAGAGAACAAGAAAGTTTTCCAAGATTTACACTTCCAAAAGTCCGCATCATCATAGTTAATGGGACATGAATGAAAATCCCTTTGATCACTAAACTTCATGACCACTGATAATCTCATGCCCAACAAGGCAAATACCAGTGTTGAAATCTAAACAAGACTATCACAAAAAAAAAAGACCACTTAACACTGCTGATGCAAAAAATAAGGGCTTTCTGACAGTTGGTGTAAGAGAAAAAGCTCCTATCACATACAAGCATTATTTTTTGCAAAATCCAACTTTCCTGTCGAGTCGCGAGTGAACAGTCCACACACAATCTTTTTGCTCCCAATCACCTCTCTTTCTCCCTCTTTATGACATAACCACCAAAATAATAATGATAACATGTTTAAAAAACTTCAAGAAAAAGATGTGAGAAGAGGCAGAGAAGGAGGAGTTGAAAGCTAATGTTATGTGTTTAAGTTCAATTCAGCAAAAAATATTGAAAGTTGGCACAATTTAGGCTTATTTGACAACTCAGCTGTTTTTTTATATCATTTCATCAAAGAGCTCCCGTTTATTATACATACCAATATGTTGCCAACAAATGTTTTAAAATCAATTTGTTATTCTTTTTACACAATTTTGGCAATTCATCCCCTGTATTTATTTTGTGGGAGGAGTTGATACTAATGTAGGCAAAAGCAAAGAAGTAAATTATTAGAGACACATGAGGAAGCACATAATAGTACCATAATAAACATTAATTAAGGAAATCAACAAATTGACATGGGATCATACAAAAAGGCACAAGTTTGAAGAGGAATCAGCAAAGACACATAGCTGAATAAAATAGGATTTCAAGACATACCAAAGTCTGCACAAGCCAGAAGAGCATAGAGCACGATGCTCTTGAGATGAGTATAGAGCTAGTCCCTCAAAACGTCCTCTTCCATCATCAATCAACCACTGATCAATTAAGTTCATGGGTCATACCAAATGACAAAGAAGAACACAGCATAATCCGCCAATGGGAATTCCAGCATAAGCACTCGCTTGGACCCAAAAGTTTTGTCATTGATTGGTTTGTACTATATTAGAATATAAGTGTCCTTTCCACTAGCACACAGAAGCTGTACGATGATCTTCTACATGGCTGTTAAACTTGCAATCCTCAGTCAACTGCTGTAAGATGAATGAAGCATCAGGTGATATCCCTTCCGGGAGGTGCATATCCAACAACTTTGAGTACCCCAAAGCAATATGAATGTCCAGCTCATTCAAATTACACTTGATCAAATTTCTCCATTCCCTTGATCGTCCTACCAGGCAGATACCATGAAGCAAGACAATGAAAGTAAATGAATCTTCAAGGATTTTCCTACTCATAATTTTTTGTGTCAGCTGCAAAGCAGTTGTGAGCATTCTGTGCTGGCAAAGGCAGATGAGAATGCAAATATATACCGACTTTCTTGGAGGTAAATCATCTGAAAGCAATCTTTTATATAGATTCAGAAATATTGAATTTTCGAGCTTCTCAGTTCCACTATCCTGCTCAACTATTGCAGCAGGCACAGCATTTGTAAATCCATTAACTAAATAATTAAATGTAACATCGTTTGGGGTGCATTTATTAATCAGCATCCCTTCAAATGTGGATGCTGCTTTGAAAAGATAGCCCCCCTTGCAATATCCACCAATAAGTATGCTATAAGTGATAACGTTAGGCAACAAACCATGGCATTGCATCTCCTCGAAAGCTTTCTCAGCTCCGACTAAATTACCTTGGCGACAATACCCATTAATAAGAGATGTGTAAGTGACCACATTTGGTTTAAGTTTCTTTTCAATCATCTCTCTGAACATCCTCAATGCATCATTCAACTCATGTTGCTTGACATAGCCATCTATTAATGTTGAATAACTATATACATCCGGAGCGATGTGTCTCTGTGTCATTTTCCTGAAGCAGAGCATTGCATCATTCATATTTCCAAGTTTGCTATATGCCTTGATCATGGCATTGTATCCCACAACACCAGGATCCAAATCTTTTTCAATAGCAAGTTCAAAGATCTTTTCCGCTTCATCAAGATTACCGTTTCTGGCATAGCCATCAACCAATGTTGTGTAGACAAATGCATGGGGATGTACATTATGGTCAAGCATCTCACAAAGCAACTGTTTTGCAGCAGACATCATCCTTTTTCTAAATAATCCACTCATAAGAACATTGTAGATACCAGCGTCAGGGATAATTCCCCTCTCAATCATTTGCTTCTGTATTTTTGATGCAGCTTCAATCTCACCACTCACAACAAGGCCATGCACAAGAGCTCCATAAGTAACCATATCAGGCCTATGCCCTCTCTCTGTCATTTCAATGAGAAAACAAGAAGCCCTATCAGGGTCGCCTTGTTTGCAATAGAAATGAATGAAAGGATTATAACTATATTGATCTGGTGACAAACCCCTTCTAACAGCCTGCCCTAGAAGTGCATTAGCTTCCTCAACCTTCCCAATACCACATAACCCTGAAATTAGAATATTATACGTCATGATATCTGGCTTACAGTGATTCTCCATGATTTTTCTAAGCATGCCGTAAGGCTCCACTGAACAACCATGTTTATACCGGGCATCAATTATATTATTATGAATCTGAACATTGACCTTCAAACCCCTCATTTTCATCTCCGTCAAAAGTCTATCAACCTCCTCAAAATCCCCTTCTTTGCAAAATCCACTTATCATAGCTCCATACGTCTCCACAGTCGGCAAAAACCCTTTTAACTCCATCTCTTGTAAAACCCTCTTCGCATTTACAATCTCGCCTCTCTTACAATAGCCATTAATCAAAGTATTATAAAACACAACATTTGGTACACAACCCTTTCCCCACCTATCCTCAATCAACTTCCTCCCCTCCTCAACCTTCCCTCGCTCACACAAACCCCTCACCACTATACTCGTACTATAATTATCCAAACACTTCCCACCACCATCTCTCTCAAGCATTTCATCATACACCTTTAGTGCAATCTCAATATCACCATTCTTCACCAAACCATTAAGCAACGAATTACAAGCATAAACACTAGGCATACAATTGAACTTATCATTCACAAATATATACAACTCTCTAGCTTTATTAACCAACTTAGCATCAACATAAGCTTGAATTAACACATCAAAAGCTTCAATAGTAGGCAAAACACCCTCATTTTTCATGCAAATTAGCACATTTTCAACCTCATCAAACACTCTATTAGTCCCTAATATCTTAAGAAGGGAAGAAAACGCATACACATCAAGTGGACAGCAGTATTTTCGATGAGAAAACCAATCATAAAACTTTAAACTCAAACCAACGTCCTGAATTCGATCAAAAACGAGATGGGCAATTTCTGAGGCATCAATTGATTCTTCAGAAAGAAGGGTTTCGAGGGTTTGGTCCCAATTTTCGTGGGTTTTGAGTAATTCACACGCTTTATTGGCCAATTTCTTGATATTAGGTTCATAAAAAGGGATTTTTGCTGGTTTTGAGTTGAGGTTTTGGCGAGGTTTGATGAGAGAGAGTAGTCTTTTGGACATTAGAGAGAGGAAGAAATAGGGGATTAATGGAGTTAATTTTGAGTGGAATAACCATTGACGTTGAGTTTCTGGGAAATTTTAGGTTCAGCGACAGTTATGGACTATGAACTGTGAAGTTTAAAGGAAGGATAAACAAAACGAACATATGAGGATTGAGGAGGACCCGTTTACCAAACCCAAGTTGATCCTAACCCGAAAGAGTTTTACCATCTCACAGTAAATAATTTCATGAACCCTTAAAAAAAATTGAGCCAATGTTTGATGCAAATAATCATGTAAAATCCAAAGTAGGTTTGCTTAAGGCGTATTTAGGTTGCACGAATACTTTGTATGGAATATAGATGGTATGTTTTGGGTGTGATATGTATTGGACATTGACATATGTTTGACACACCTAAATACGTGTCGGACACTCCAAATGATGTGTCCTTTACTTTTATTTATATAAACATTTAGTTACTCTGACGAATATATCTCAGACTTTTAATTACATCCTTTATAGCGATATAGATAGAGTTTTTGCATGGAATAATTCTTTTGATAAAAAGGTAAAGCAAGTGAAAAACAAGAGAAAATGAAGCAATGGAGCAACAATGTGTTAATAAAAACTAGTAATACAATAAAAATTCGAAAATTAAAGGATAACAAGGAAAATTTTCTAGAATTCAATAACAATATCATATCTTTGCCTATTTTAGATAGTATTTTTCCATGTCTGTATCATTTCCATGCAACCTAATATGTACCTTTTAGGGTTTTTTGATTTTAATAAAGCAACCTTTTAGCCGTTCGCAACTAATAAGCTAACCTATGGGATATTCCCTAATAAAACAACCTTTGTAGTCGGGGTTCCTACAGTGGGGTCAACAGGTAATTAACCTAGTGCAACAGGTTGCACTGGTGACGTGGCTATATGACCGTTGGGGGGGAGTTAATTGCCCTCTATATTTACCCACCTTCCCTTTACTTACCCACCTTCACTTTATTCACCCACCATCCCTTCCTTTACCAACCTTCTTCCTCCTGAGTTCTTCACGAAATTCCCCAGATATTTGCAGAAAAATTCCCCCAGAATTTTGCAGAAAAATTCTCCCAAAAAAAATTCATTCTTTTCTAAATTCCACCCCAAAAGAAAAATCGGTGTTCATCAAATTCACCCGGAAAATGGCAGGGAGGAGGACGATCATATTCAGCTTCTTCGACAAATTCAAAGGGAGTAGTGTCTTGCAAGTGTGGTGGAATTGCGGTTTTACGAACAAGTGAAACATGGGTCCAATATTGGGAGGAAGTTCCATGGATGTCCCTTATGGCCCGTTAGTGTTAATTGAATTTTTCACCAATCACCAAAACTTTTGTAATTAGTGTTTAATTTGTGAAATTGGGTTTTTTGCGGGATACAAAGTGTGACTTCATGAGGTGGATTGATGAAGGTAATCTCACAAACGAATTGGATGACCTTCGATTTCGCCTTCTAGAAAAAGATGTGACCATATCAGAGTTGGAATATGAGTTGAAATTGAAGGATGACAAAATCAAAAAATTACAGATCAAAAAGAAGAAGTTGGAGGAAATCAATGAGGAGCTGAACATGGAACAAAGCCAATTGCGCATTGAGAGGATTAATTCTGCTGCAAGGACTGACAACAATTTGCCAATGGTGGCTTTTTTTTCATGGATTTTTTTTGCAATTGTGTTGTATTACCTAAAGTAATGTTGTGAGTTGTTGTGTTTGCCTTTTAGTGTTGTACCTACATTGGTGAATGTATGACACTTTAACCTAAATTGGTGAATGTATTACACCTTTCTAATGACTAATATATGAGGAAATTGGCATTTTAGCTTGAATACAAGTCATTGCAATTCATAATCTTGATAATGTTATACAAAATTCCAAGACTTAATGCCACAAGTCATAATGTTTCTAAAAGACTATTGTCTTGCAAAATGCCACAAGGCTTCCAAACTGATCCAAAAAACATCCTAATCACAACACTATGAAGTAAACTACTGAGTTGGGTGATGGACAGTGGATACTTGGCTTGATTGTGAGCATGAAGCTTCATGGTGAGGCAGTGATCTTTGTGTGGTAGACTGATATGGCTGCAGGAAATAGTATTATAAAACATTAGCATCATAATACAAAAATTTACATATAACAACAACACAAGTGACAAAATAAATAAACTTACATCAAGTACATGGCCACCATCAGATGTAAAAAAAACACCAAGACCACGGGTACTTGATTCCTACCCCTTCTCCCGCCTATACCAAAGACTACTTGCTCCTCTCGCCTCTTGTTCCCCTCCCTCTTCCACCATCATTGTTAGCACCCCCGGCACCCCCGCTCTTCCAAAGACTAGTCGCTCCTCCCCTCTTTGGCCATCATTATTAGCTCCCCTCCCCCGCCGTAACTCCCTTTTGTCTTCCAGTTTGTAAAGTTGATCTTCCACCACCACCCCTTGACCCAATTCCTCCTACAATCATCCTTCCATTCCTACCCAACCGGCTTGGTTGGGCATTCTTGAGAATGATGAGGTCTTCGTTGTTGTTGTTGTGTTTGTTGTGGTGATTCGTTGCTGCCCTCCTAGGTGGTGGCCATCATTTCGGGCCTTCCTCTAGGCCTCTTTGGAGGTGGTGCAGGGGGGAGTAGCCGTGTCTTTGTTTGGGCACTTCCTCTTGTTATGACCCTTTCGTTGACATATGCCACGAGTCATTTCCATGCCAAACCTTCTCAATACCCCGGGTTTTTTGGGGTCCTCATAAGGATCTTTCCTCCTATTTTTTCTAGGTCTTCCCAGGACCTATTTTAATAGGAGGAGGGATGATATTGGAATCTACCCTTGCCCAATGCCTTTCACCCACACAGGGGGAATTGACCCTGCAACCAAGCACACAAACATCTCATTAAATAACTATACTCACCGACTAGAAAAAAATAGATTGAATGCAATAGATGCTTACCTCCATAGGCTACCAAATAAACATCTCTACTATAGCACTTGTCAACATAATCCTCTGCTTGCTTGTTCAAGAAAAAGATGCATGCTATGGCATGGCAACATGGGACACCCATCAACTCCCACATCTTGCAAGTGCATGTCATTGCTTGAAGATCAACAACCAACCGATCCAAGAAATAATCGACATTGAACAATGTATCGTTGAAGGCATCACATCACATTGAGTGCTTTGCTTTTTTGTTTTTCTAGCAACACCATAATTCTTGGACACAAGGAGGAAGTACATTTCTCCATTTCTTTTCTCTTCAACACTAGTCTCTCGCATTAGTCTTGCTCTAATTTCCTCCATCATATGAAGCAAATGCTTTGTTCTTGCATTTATTATGTAGCCGTTGAAAGTTTCTGCCATGTTGTTTGTCACTGCATCACTTTTCATCCTACAGTCCATGAAAGCCCTACAAAACACCTTTGGGGTGTGAGCTACAAATGCATCTGCAGCATGCTCATTGATCTCCCTCAATTCTACCAGAGCATCCTCATAATCAATGGTATTATAGGCTTTAACTATTTTCCAGAATGCAAGCTTGAATTCATCTCCCTTGAATTGTTTCTGCCATAATGCATATATGTGCCTAGCACAGTGACGATGCTCAGCTTTTGGAAGAATTGTTGACACAGCATGCAAAATAGCCTAAGAGGGGGAAACAAGGGATTATCACTTAGATGCATGTACTATGATAATGACAATAAATTTGGATGGATGAAATGAAATAACTACTTACGGGATGTTCATCGAGACAATATTGCAACACCATCACCATCTCCAAGCTCCAAACAGTTTTGTAGGTGCACAAAAAACCAACCCCATGACATGTTATTTTCACCTTCCACCACCCATGCAATTGGGAACATTTGTTCATTCCCATCCCTTCCCACTCTGCAGACAATAATTGCCCTCCCAAGAATGTTTTAAGAAAACATGCATCCACACAAATGATTTTCCTACATCCTTGCAACCACCCAACCTTCAACCCTTCAAAACATGTGAATAGTCTCTGAAATACAGGTGGACCATCACTTATGCTAACATCAGTCACAACATCCAATGTGGTCCCTGGGCTGCTAGCTTTCAATGCTTGTGTATATGGCACAATCTTCTTGTAATGCTCATGCATACTACCATGTAGCAACTTATGGGCTGCATATTTAACTTTGTATGCGAAATCTCTTTTCACCACAACCTTAAAACCTCTCTTAATGGTCTCCCTAATCTCTTTAGGCGGCCAATGAGGCCTAGACTTGAATATATCTAAGAATTGAGTAGCAACCCAACTGGATTTCAGTTGTCTATTCTTAGTCATATTCCTATTGCAAGTGTGTATATCCTTAACAGTTCTAACAACAAATGTGGCCCTTCTACTGTCCCAAGCACCATATAAGTAAAAAGGACACCCTTGTAAGCAATAAATTCCTACTTGTTGTTGCCTCTTCTTATTACTTAAACCAACACTTACATTCCTTCCTTGATAAATTGCATATCTAGCAACAACTTGTTTAAAGTCATGTTTGGAAGGAAATCTCGACCTACCTTCCATGTGAACTTGGAGAAGTCTGTGTTGGAGCTCACAAGCACTCGACCTTCTTCTTTTTCTTTCTTCCAAAGTCGGATCTTCATCATCATCACTGGTGTGGGGTGTTAGGATTTCATCATCACTCCCCTCATACTCACTAACATACCCACTTTGGTAGGATTAGATGTTCCCTCCCCTCCTTCCTTACTTGGTTGATTGACCCCTTGTTCGTCCTTTCAAGCCCTTCGTTTGCCTCTCTTTGCAATTGATCGGCAATCTCTTTCAGCTTCCTATTGCATTCTTTCACCTTCACCCTAGCATCCAAATACTCCTCATCACTATTATCCGAATCCAACCAATCATCTTCAAATTCTTCTTCCCTCAATTCGGGCTCCAACTCATCGGGATCGGGTTCACTTAAATCTAACTCTGTTTCCTCACCATCACTAATATGCTCACTTGTTTTTAGGTGGTTTGTATGCGGGTCACTCACATCGGTGTCATCACCGCACGATCGAAATATTGAGCTCATCTTCAATATTGAGCTCATCTTCATAACCTTGTGAGCTCGATTTGTGTTTCCAGCGAAGTGGAAGGAAAAGAGGCACTGGTATGCTTTAAATATGAGATAGGATCAGTGCTTAGGGTTGGTGGGGAAAAGGGAGCTTCATTTGTCTTTTTTTTTGCTTTTTGCTTCGAGGTGGAAGGTTCTTTGTGCATAGTTAGGGTGGGGTCGGGTACTTGGTGCAAATCTGATGTGGAGTCATGTGAGATAGGGCTGAGTGTTTAATATTGGGAGGGATAATGGAAGTTGATTTGGCTTTTTTTTAGTTTTTGCTGAGGTGGAAGGTTGTTTGTAAAAAGGTTGTGTGGGGTCGATTTTTTGGTGCAAAGTTGATGTGGGGTCATTAGTCTTAGGTGCACTACTTCCACTAGTGCGGTCAATAGCTTTCTTCCTAGGACTACATCTCATGGTTCGGTCCCTCTCCTTATAGTCAACTTCTCGGGTCTTGTTTTTGGTGGATGTTCGAAATGGGATTCAAATGACTTTGTGGAATAGGTGGGTCAGTGGAAAGAACAACCGGTAAGCCCTTCTTAGTGTGACATATATAGATGTCAATACACCTATTCTTCATGGCAAGTGCACCCATCTCTAACACCTCATCATCATGATAAAGATGCCTTAAACCCGTGTGTAAGGGAAGTCCCGGGATCAAGTAAAACATCCCCAAAAAATTGCTCATATTGACCACATTTCTTCCCTAACTCCTCTAAGTACCAGTAGCATAACTCATCAGGATCTACACTAAATGTCCGTACTACTCCACCTTCATAAATCATATAACCCCTCTTATCAATCTTAAAACCACCACCATGGCAAATTTTTAAGGTCACATTTTCCATCCTACCAAGTAAATTAACAAAAATTAAAGATTGCAAATTGATTTCAAACGCAAGCACAACACAACGAAATTCACAATTTTAAGGACTTAAAGATGAAGGTTCAACAAAATTACCTTCAATTACTCGGATTTCTGGCCAATTTCTTCACAGGTCCACCAAATTACGCTCCACCAAATTAAGCTCCACGAATTACATCAACAGCGAAATGTGAGAAGAGATAGAAATGCAAGAAGAGAGAGAACTGTGAGAAGAGAGAGAATTGCAAAAATAATGAAAATTTACCTCACTGTGTTGAATGTATGGAATTGATGAGAGAGAAAGCTTGCCCAATACTAATGGAGGAAGAGAGAGATTTTAGGGCTTTTCTTGTTTTCAATTTTTGGGTCATTCAATTTTTACTTCGTGGTATTGTTGAGTAATTTAGGAGGGAAACAAGTCATTTAATGAAGAGTAACCTGTTCAACAGGTTAGTGGTAAATTGTACCCACTGTAGGAACCCCGACTACAAAGGTTGTTTTATTAGGGAATATCCCATAGGTTAGCTTATTAGTTGCGAACGGCTAAAAGGTTGCTTTATTAAAATCAAAAAACCCTACCTTTTATATATATTGGCTAACACTTTATCCTCCCCATAAGGCAACGTCACTCTCTTTAAAAACAACCTTTTTTTCTTGATGATAATTGCAGTTTTAAGTAATACTAATGTAGACATGCTCGCGCAAGGTTGTGGAATGTATTGCTACCATTTGGCAATCTGGGGTACATGGCTGCACATAAAAATAGTGGTCTTTAGAAGGCTCACCAGCGAAGCAGCGATCCCATGAGATTCATGCATCTATGTATCAGAAAAAAATAGATGGAGAAATTCAGAGAGCAGGATGAAGTTTTTAAAGTTGGAAAAGAAACACGACTCCCAACTTACTTCCCAAGTTGAAGCGCAGTGGGTGTGGCCTGTGGGGGAGCCAGAGAGTCCTCCATTGAGACGACGGATGTTATAGTGGATGGGGCTTGGAAGCACGGGAATAAGAATATAGGCAGAAGGCAGCAACGGGATTGATATAAAGCCTTCGGATTGGTGTGAATGAGGAGCTAGGGAGATCTTCGTCACTCCTCCCCTAATGACAAATTTGTATGCAATCTAGAGAGGCATCCAAGAAGTGCGCGACAAAGTCCCACAAATCAGGGTTCTCACAGATTCACTTGAGGGCTTGAGGCAGTCTACTGCATTGCAAATCCAGAAAGAAGTAACTGTGAAGGACTCAATCTTGCTAGAAGCATCAGAACATATCCGTTTTACTACACGTGTTAAAGTTACTTGTTCTTGTGTCCTTAAAACCCATAAACTAGCCACAAGTTCTAGAAATGTCCTCTAGTTCCTGGTTGTTTTCTCCCATTGCTAAAAAGAAGAAAAAAAGAGAAAGAAAGAAAGAAAGATATGCTTGCACGGTCATAGCAATCAACAACATAAACTCTGAATTTCTGGCAGAATATCTGTCTCTGTGTATATTTGACAAAATCATCATACAAAGCTTCGACATTTTGTGTCTGTCAAACAGACATGTAAGACATTAAAAACTACTTGTATCAATGCTGCTAAGCCACGGGAAAACCATTCTTCAGTGTGGCAGTAATCCGAACCAGCTACTTTCATCTAAATCGTCAGTCCTTTGAAGTAATAACAAGTAATCCCAAGGCACCTATCAATAAATACTGCAAAGAGAAACAAGAACTCAGGTTATTCGTAAAGGCTGAGGCCTGAAGATAAACTGCTAATTGCTTATCAGTTATTAACAGTTAAACAAATATTACATAAAGATAAATTTCTACTGTCTAAATTTCTTTTATATTCTCAAAAGAAAAAAAAAATCATTTGGTGATCAGGCATAATAAAAGCAGGAATATGCCTGATATGATAAGAATGTAACTAGAAACTCAAAGGTCATCTGATTGACACAACGGAAAGGTCAAGGAGTGAAAGAAGGGAAATGAGGGGAAAGGAAATCAGGAAAGGAAATTATATTTATTTAATTTAAGTGAGAAATGAAATATGAATCCCTTTCTAAGTGTTTGTTCTCTTAGATAAACGAAACAATATAATCCCCCTTCTCTTTCTTCCTTCCCACACCAGATCGTCAATCAACAATTCACCACAATCCTATACACTGTGGACACTGGACACCAACTAGCTTAGGTTACAAAAGTCTCAAGGGTGGTGGTAGACAAGACCTATGATCAAATATTCAAATCTCGTCTAAATACACCCAAAAAAACAATTTCCACCACACTGCCTTCTTTCCCACTCCCACCATTCACCATGAAAGCCAATTGTCCAGCACCACTTCCATCCCAATATCTTCTTCCCACACCTAAGCAGAAAGGCTAGAAGTAACCTAAACCTATGTCAAGAGTAAAACTCTTAGAAATTTCAACTTACAAGTATTCTAATTGGTGGAACGTTTATACACGGGACTTGAGAATTTACCTTGATCATTGGCTTTTCAGTCATGATGATCGTGACCCAGCCAACATATGGTAGGAACCTGCACCATGACAAATGGAAATAAAGAAAATGCATATGAAGCAATAATGTGTATCCTATACAGCATCAAGCGTCTAACAATGCAACTGTGCAATGAGGCAACCCAAGATCCCATTTAGTCACATAGTTAGTTATGCTTCACACAACTGGCATGGCCATATGAGAGATCCCCTTTGGCAAGTATGCATCCAAAAAGGACATCAAGGCTTACCCTACAGCTCGGCCCATTATATGGTGTCGTTGAAGCCATTGTTGACCATGAGCGTACAAAAGCCGGTCATCACCATAATTGTTGTCACCTGAAATGACATGGAAAAAGGAATAAGTCAGAAAACTGAGGGAATAAATACAGCATATCATGTAATGAGAAAAGAGTTCCAATAGGCAATATCCATAGAATGAAAAACCCAACCAATATGATCAAGACCTACATTACTAGAGTAACTATACCAGCCAATAGCTGAAATAATAAGATAGATTTAAAACATATTGGTACCTTTCGTAAGGACGTCAACTTCGCCAGTGTCTTTACGTTCGTGAACCTGTAAGATTATCAATGATAGTTGATGAATAACAATAACTAACAGCACCAAAGCATAGAGTCAAAAAAAACTTATGGAGAAAAGAGAACACTGAATCTGGTGATCATCCAAAATATAAACGTAGTTCTTCAGACTTATCCCCAACATCTATAAGCCTTAGAGTCAGATGGGGAAAAGTTCTAGAAAAGGCGGATACTTCTACCACTTTTATTTGACTTAACAGCCACTCATTTGATGCACGATATAGAAATTCAAAGCCAGACAAGTATTTGAAACAGTAATATGTTGGCTTTATATCAAACTCAAAACACAAAGAAAGATTAAATCAATAATGGTTTGCAAAAAACCCAAAAAGTAAGTTCTCTTAAGTTGTAGATGGTGCATGCCATCGCACTGAATAATTTCAATTCTTAAGATGAGGCGGGTTCGAAAATTACAATGCCAAAATGTGAATAGGGTGAATGAAATTGGAATCAACTCTAGTAACAAGTTCATGGAAATTGGTAAGCTGGAATCTTAGCTAACCATCTATAACCATTTCAAGGGTATAAGGACATACCTTGATAACTCGATGGACAATTGGAATTTCACGGCCCTGCAAAGATAAGTAACATGTAACTTATATCAGCCATTAAACAAGATAAACCAAAAAAAAATTATTCATACTAGAGGACATTGTCATACAACTTAAACAGAATAAAGATAGCCAGTGCCTAATTTTAACCAGCCCCATGCATTATCATTATACAAAAGGGGGAAAACTTTCCTAGCTGATTAACTCACATAATTTATTGAATATTAGAAAGAAATGTCCTGAGTTTAAAAGTTTAAATTTTGACTAACTAGCTGATGTTAAACTTAAATGCCAAAGAATTTAAAAGATAACTTACATCAACGTTAAATACAACTATCTCCCCTGCACGAATAGGATCCTTGCTCATATGCAAGAACAATATATCTCCCTGGCAAAACAATGAAGTCATATTAAGCATCAATCTAAAGAAACAGTTTCTCAGTCATTATTTGGAGTCAAAAGCATAGAGTGGCAAAACATGTATTCTTTGTGTGCTGTCAAGATGCTCATTCAAGGTGAACTAATGGGTGAGCACAATAATCTTAGTTGCCTTGCTAAATCCATCAAATTAACAACGGAACAACAGAAAAAGTAACACACAATTGATCACCATATAAGGCATCTTGAATAGTCAAATGTGCAGTAAACAAGGAGTAAAGAAGCAAGCCACACTATTCAGCAGCTTAAAAACCATCCCAAATAAACATTGTAATGAACATATATACAATCTAATAATCTCTACATACCTCCGCCAGACATGTATAAAGTACTAAAACTATAAACAATAACTACCTTCACCGGCACTTAGTAAGTATTTTGAAAATATAGAATGATATCAGGCAAGACTCACCCTCTTGAAGCCTGGTTCCATGCTTCCAGAAAGGACGACAACGACGGGAGATTCACTCCCGGTAAAGCACATCAAGGCCTTCCATATTATGAGTGCAGAGGTAACAATCATTCCTAAAAGAGAGTGAGGCACAAAATTGAGTAACAAATAACTAAAACGAACAAATTTGACACTGGAAAATTGGGGTAAAATATCAAATAAAAAAGCATACACCAGTAGATATTAGTATCAGTTAACGGGATTGAAGCTGCAAATCATATTGTGTGCATTTGTCAGCTATATCTTACTATACAACGCAGTGAATTCTAGCCATCATTCACATTAAAAATCAGATGCAGCAAAACCAATAAATCAACTCCCTAATTACTTTCAGAGCTTTCCTAAGGGTTCTTCGGGTGGATTGAGGTTTAAGCAACTCCACGAACAACAATGACAACCACCCCAAGGTGTGGATCCCCTCTGCGTCTGGGGGATAGTATGTCAAGTGCTTCCATTAATAAGAATTAAGATCAAATACTCTCAAAAAGGGGGGACATATCAACATAAACCTCTCATTTGATTAGCAACCCAATAATTAGTAGTAAAATATAAAAGTAATAAACTAGCCAAGTACGCGTAACTATGCCATGTAACGCCGTGATCAAACCCTTGATATTGTTAATTCAAGGGTCCAACATGATGTACCAATCTTTCTTCAATCATCTTCATCATCACTCAAATCCTAAGTTCACAGGATTCTTCAACTAAAGTTATCAAATTCGAGCACAATTTACTAAATCCTTCAATTGCACACCATCAACTTCAACAAATGCAGAATTTCTATTTGTTTCGAAATTCAGACATTGAATATTGCTCAATTCCTCTCTAAAAATCAAATAGATCCTCATTACAAACCAACAAAAAAACATTCCAGAAACAAGAATTTTATTAAACCTACCAAAAATCGTTATGAATATATAAATTCTAGAACCCTAATTAGAGGCAGACCTCAATTGAGCAACTTTCATATACAATTCAACAACATAAGAACACATCGATCAATAATAAACTAGTAATTACGCAAATGCGAAAACAAAAACTAAAGAAAAAGATGAGGTAAAATTGAGATTTAGAAGAAAAAACGGACGAACCAAGACTAACAGCTTGATTGAGAAGTTGTCTGATCTGAATTGATTTGATAGCATCGACTTGATCTCTGACCCACTCCATTGTTTTCTCTCTCCTTTGACCTAATTCCGGCGAGATTTGACGTCCGGTGACTGAGCGTTTTTCTGGTGTTGAAAAACTGTAACCGATGTTAGGACATTGACGAAGTTGAGCTTTAAAATTTATTAGGATTTGGGAGTTGTGTGGGCTTCCTCGATTACTTCTTTTTGGGCTTAACGACTAAGTGGACTAACTTGCGAATGCGCAAATTTTTTTAATGGATCATGTCGTCGGAAACCATATGATAGGGTTAGTTTTCATTTGATATAGTCAGTTTTTGTTTGATATAATACTATATAATTACATTTTTTATATAGTTAGTTTTCAAATAATTAAGATCAGTTTGAGTGCACAATAAATTATTGTAAAATCGGTCTACCCAAGACGTATTTTTAGGCGTGTGCTTCAACTTTCAATTCATCTAAAAGTAAAATACTTTTCTCCTTTTTTTTTTCTTTTTCCAACATAAAATGACTTTCATACTTTTTAGCTTATAACTCTGATCATTAATGTATCTCATTATCTATTAATGAACATATTAAAAACTTGATATTATGAATATAACATTGAGATGAATCTAACAAGATCTTATATCCTTAATTTTTGTTTTCATACATTACTTTGAATTTATCGGGCATGACTGTCATACGAACAGTGCAAAAGTCAAATTGCAGCTATTAGAAAAAAAGAGGAAGTATGTGATAAAAATATACAAATATATTAAATTACATAGAGCATTGTGCGCACACGTACATGAATAACAAGCCAAATGAACATATGTATATTATCCCTGATCAACTCCAGCCCGGCCCGGCCCGGTCAAAATTTTTTTTTTTTGGGCGGGCTTTGGACAAGCAAAAAAACACTTTTTAGCCTAAATTTTGGGCCCGGCCCGTTTTGGCCCGCAAAAGCCCGCTCGGCCCGGCCCGAAATACCGGGCTTTGGGCACAATTTTTTGGCCCGGATTTGGGCCGGGCCCGCAAGATGGGCACTTTTTTTTGCACGGCCCGGCCCGGCCCGGTGTTTGATCAGGTCTAATGTATATGGACAACAAGTCAAATGAACATATGTACATCTCTGTTGGTACATGTTTATTAGTATTGGTCTCTATTTTCATAATCTAGTCCTATTCATCGTGTGTAATCCTATGGACGTTTGTATGTACTAATTTGGGGTGACCCGCACTATTACAAAAACACAATTTATTAGAATAGGCAGTCTAATTTTAACATAAAATTAGACGAACCTAAGATTGAGTTTTTCTAACAAGTCCATTCCATTTCACTCTAACCCAACACTATTTTAGTCATCCCTTCTCTTCTCCTTCTTTTGTTTTCTTGATTCTCGAACTACAACATACAATTTCAAAAAATAACTCGGTATTCTTACCGAATGGGTTAAACTAGTCACTAAATGGATAAACTAGTCACTTTATGGACTAAAGAATGTCATTACTGAATAGATTAAATTGGTCACGAAATAGATTAAACTGGTCGTTAAATAGATTAAACTAGTCACTATATTAAAAAAGGTGGCACATTCACTTCTTAATCTTGGGCTTGGACCGTGCCTAATTTTAAATTAAAAATAGGCGGTCTCTTACAAAACTAACTGTTACAAAAATTGGTTTATGGTGACCGAAATTCCACGTACCAGGCCAGTGGCATTCTTGTTGTTCCTAAAGAATTTGGGAGCTTTCCTCAGCAGAGAGGGCAAACGTGAAACGCCGAACAGCAACCAAAAAATTACGAAAAGCGTCACTCTTCAGTAAAAAGAACCAAAAAACCGTTGTCTAAATGGCGACTACTTTCGCCGGCGGATTGAAATTGGCAGCAGTTATTCCTCGTCGTTGTTCTCGAATTCCTAGGATGTCTCTTCCAGTGACAAGTGGCGCCGATACAGTGGACTGGGCAGCAGCCACCTCCAACTTCTTCGACAAGGATTCACGCCCCATCATGCTATTCGACGGTAAACTCTTTTTTTTTTTTTTTTTTTTTGGTGTCAAAGTTATCTTCAAAATTTTGATGGATTTATATCCGATTTTCCTAATTTTTGGGGGTATTGAATATTTTTTTTTATTGGAATATGCAATACTTGCTTTTATTTTGGGATGTTAGGAAATTAAAGTAGTTACAATGTTGCAATTTTATTATAGGCTTGTAACAATGGACTAATCATGGTTTATGATTACATTGTCTAATATGCATGCGGCATGCCACCCTAACAACTATTATCATGTATTCATGTCATATACAAGTATTTCATTAGAAGAGTTGAGACGATGTGACAACTAATTCCGAACAAAATCAGTATACGCTAAGCTTTCTAGTGAAGCATTGCTGTAAGGGTTTTTATAGATGGTACTCCTTCCGTTTCATTTTAATTTACTCACTTCACTCTTGGGGAGAACCAAGGAGAAAGTGCAAAAGTATGAGATAAAAACTGAAAAGGTGGAGAGAGAAATTGAAAAGTGAGAGAGAGAAATTATAAAATGGGTTAAAATATTAAAAAGTGGATGACATGGGTGGAAAAAGAGGGGAAAGTAGATGTGACATGTCACCAAAAATAGAAAAAGCAACAGTGTGTATATTAAAGAGAAACGGACAAAAGAGAAAAGTGTGTAGATTAAAAAGAAACGGAGGGAGTACAATTTTAGTCATCACATCACATTGTAAGGGAAATTTCAAAATTTTGTATGGTATATTGGTTGATTTTACACTCAAGATTTGCTCAAAAGAGGATGATATGTGATGCAATTATTGGATTCTTGACTGTATTTTCCTTTTTTTTTTAATAATTGATTTATGTTGAAAGTTGAGTTCTTTCCAGTTTATGTAGAATTTTAATGTATGAACAACAAGCTGAAATACTCTGTCATTTCAGGTGTTTGCAACCTGTGTAATGGTGGAGTGAAGTTCGTTCGTGATCATGACCACAATAGGTTGGTAGCTTCCCTTAGTATTTACTTGTTTATATGAGGCTGTTGTGCTACTTATAAGCGATTTAGTAATTAGTATCCGGAGAAGCTCAATATGGTTATGATATGCATGTCTGTAACAAATGAAGAGGAATCTTTGCTTTGTGCTTATGCTAATAGTTTGTAGATGTAGAAGTTAATGTTCTTTAATGGGTATCATTGGCAGGAAAATCCGATATGAAGCTCTACAAAGTGAAGCAGGAAAGAAGTTGTTAAGGAGATCAGGAAGAGCTCCCGATGATATATCAAGCGTTGTCTTGGTAGAAAAAGAGAGGTTTGTTACTTGTTAGATGTTTTCTTAGAGCATCTACAATGGTCTAGTTTTAATTGGTCTAGCAAATAGTAAAACTAGTTTTACTTAGTTTAACCATTGGGACACTTGGTCCTTGGAGCTGGTTGGTCTCGGATTCCAGACCAACAGCACCTCGGATGGCGTGCTTGGGGTGAGCGAGAAGACGACGCGTGGCTTTAAAGCTGGGCCCAAAATTTTTTTTTTTGAAAATGAAACGCTGAGTTTAAGAAACAGAGAAGGAGATATAGCGTGAAGGTGCAGCGTATCACGCGAAACAAGGAGCAATGCATCTGCTTTGCTGTCAGTGGGTCTGACGCGCGTCAGACCCCACTGAGCAGCGAATCAGATGCTGCCACGCGTGTGGTTTCCTGCGTTTCACACCCTCTCATTTTGCTGTAGTTCAACGGTTACATTTTATAACGTTACAAAATTTGTAACGTTAATAAAAAAAAACCAGGTTAAAATTAAAAAAAAAAAATTACAATAACGGCTATAAAATATTTTTATCTATAAATTGAGCCCAAATTTCATATATTTTACCACACTTCTTCCTAATATATTTTTTTTCTAATTACTCTCTCTTACCTAATATTACTTAAACTAAGTCAATATTATGGATTCAAATAATCCTAATTACTCCCAAAATAATCCAAACCACCCACAAAATCCCCAAAATAATTTCCAAATCGATCCAAGTGTGCTACAAAATCCGGAATTCCAAAGAATGTTCATGTTTTTCCAAAGCCAATCGAATTACCAAAATTCTCAACAAGCTACACAACCATCTCCACAAAGTTCTAATCATCTATCCCAACAACAAGCTGAACCATCTTTTCCTATATCCCAACATATTTCACAACAACATGAACAACCTCAAATCGATGTAGTTGAAATCCAATCACAAGAAATTCGAAACACTCCTTCTTCAAAAAAAGCCACAACACCAAAGTTTCAATGGAGTGCAGATGAAGATCATGCACTCATTTCGGCGTATTTAGAGTGCGGAGGAGATGTGTTGAAGGGAACCGACCAAAATGGTGATGGTTTCTGGGGTTCAGTATTTGATAGTGTGGAAGAGTCACGACGACTCAATCCAACTTTACGCCCAAGGACTTTCAAAGCTCTTACTAGTCGTTGGAAAAAAATCAACGGAGATGTGAATGCATGGGTCGGGATATATACCGAGGCGAAAAGAAAGAAAGGGTCCGGCTGCAATGAAGAAGACGTCTTGACTGAAGCCCGTGAGATGTGGATAACAGCCCATGGTCCCCGATTTACATTGGAGCATGCATGGAATGTTATGAAACACTATGACAAATGGGCAGATGGCATCCAAATGAGCGGCGGAAGCTCAAAACGGTCGGATGAAGGTGCGAGCTCAAAACGTCCCGACGGCGGCCAAGAAAGTTAAGAGTAGGAGAAAAGCCCCAATATCCAGGTTCTCCATCTCCATCCTCTTCGGAATTTACGAGGAGGATTAGTTTGGGAGAAGATTTGCTTGAGTATCAAAAGGAGCGTGATGCCTTCGAGAGAATCAACGAAAGAGGAAGATAGAAAGTTCAAAATTTGGACTGCATTAATGGCTAAGTCTTCCCTTGATCCGGATGAGAGAGAGATTTATGAAAAACTTAAGCTACAATTTAAGAATAAATATGTTTAGTTAGTGTTCATGTTTTTAATTGTTTTAGTTTGCGATGAAGTTGTATCGTACTTTAATTATGAATGTGTATGTGTCGTAAATTTTGATTATGAATGTATCGTTTTCATTATCGTTAAAATTATTAATATCATCTCACTATCGTTTTCATTATTATTATTATTATTATTATTATTATTATTATTATTATTATTATTATTATTATTATTATTGAATAATGTCACAAATAGTACTTCGCATTGAATTGTCTACTCCTACAAAAATAGTACCGCATTGAATTGTCTACTCAAGTGACATTGAATTGTCTACTCCTACAAATAGTACTTGCATTGAATTGTCTACTCAACCGACATTGAATTGTCTACTCCTACAAATAGTACCGCATTCAATTGTCTACTCACCGACATTGAATTGTCTAATCCTACATTGCATTGAATTGTCTACTCCTACATTGTTACGTACATATGATAGATTTTTCCTATATAATAGAACATAACTTCAACCATAAAATCACAACTCCATCCACTTTTTCCTCTCAATCTCTTATTTTCTAGAAAAACACCACTTCAATCAACGTATCTCCAAAATGAACTATGATTCAAGTTCTTCTAGTTCGGGTTCGAATTTTTTAATTACATGGTTCAAGATTACATAGAATGGAGTCAATCCGTTGATGCTTCGAGCAACAAAACGAAGAAGAAATTGTACCCCCACGAGAAAATATATGCATAGGGAACGTGAGGAAGCTCATGAAAGATTGTTTCATGACTATTTCAAAGAACGAACCTCTCGTACCCCGAGAATATTTTTCGCCGAAGGTTTCGTATGCACAAGCATGTTTTCCTTCGTATTGTCGAAGGTGTAACAATTGAAGATGATGAGTTCTTTACGCAAAAACCGGATGCTACTTGGAAGGATGGGTGCATCTCGCACTCCAAAAATGCACAGCGGCTATCGGGATGTTGGCATATGGTTCATCCTCGATCTTTGTCGATGAGTACTTGAAAATTGCTTCAAGTACCGCTAGAGAATGTCTTCTTCATTTTGTCGAAGGGGTTGTTGCTAGATTTGGACACGAATACTTGAGGAAGGCAAATGCAAATGACATTGAGCGTCTCCTACATGAAGGCGAGCGCCGTGGCTTCCCGGGCATGATGGGAAGCATCGATTGCATGCACCGGAACCGGAAGAATTGTCCTCGGGCCTGGAAAGGAATGTATCAAGGAAGAAGCAAAACAAGAACAATAATCTTAGAAGCGGTTGCTTCAAGTGACTTATGGATATGGCATGCTTTTTTGGCACCCAGGGTTCATGCAATGATATAAACGTATTGCGAGAGGTCTCCCGTCTTTGATGATGTTCTACAAGGAAGAGCTCCGCAGAGGTCAACTTCTCGAGTGAACGGGACAACTTATAACATGGGTTACTATCTTACTGATGGCATATACCCGAGGTGGTCAACATTCATCCCCTGCAATAAAGCTCCCCTCAAACCCCCAAACAAAGATTATTCACACAGCATCGGGAAGCCGTTAGAAAAGATGTAGAGCGTGCATTCGGGGTATTGCAAGCTAGATTTGCAATCATTCGCAAACCCCGCTCTCGCGTGGGATAAGGACATATTGTGGAAAATAATCATGGCATGCATCATTATGCACAATATGATTGTTGAAGATGAGCGCGATACTTATCAAAATTACCGAGATCCGAACGAATATGATCAAGTTCAAACTCAAAATAACGAGGGGTCATCTAACCAAGTCGGAGGAGACTCATTCGTTGTGCACAACGGAAGACTCGAGGCGCGAAATTTAGGTTCATACATGGAGAGAAGATCCGAGATGCGAGACGGAGAAACTCACATCTCACTAAAAAATAACTTGGTTGAACACATATGGCGTAAGTTTGGGCCTAATCGTCAAGTTGATTAAGTAACATTTATTGAATTGCTTATGGTTTAAGTAATTCTAAATTTCATGTATTTGTGTGTTTTTAAATTATCTATCTTTATGTATCAAATTATCATGTATTTGTGTGTGCTAAATTATCTATCTTTATGTATCAAATTTCATGTATATGTGTTTTCTAAATTATTTATCGTATGTAATATGTTCGTTGTTTTTAATTTATAATATCAAGTTAACGCTAATTTAATTTAACGTAAGCTAATTAGCTAATTTAATTTAACGTAATTTAATTAACTTCGATTAATTTAGATCATCTATTTCATATAAAAATAAACATTGAGTAGGAAAGAGAGTATATGGTGGGGTATAGTAAAAGTAAGAGAGAGAAATAGAAAAACCAAGTAAGACCAACCAAACCATTGTGAGAAAAAAAAGATGAGTTGGTGGGAGTTTTAGTGGGATGTGAGGTGTAAGAAGGAGGAAAGGAGAGAGAAAGAAAAAAGCTCCAAGACCAACCAAGACCAGCCATGCCATTGTAGATGCTCTTAGAAACTAATGCATATACACTGTTTACTAATCTGGGTTAAAGGGTAAGTTCAATGGGAACTTGTGAGTTTTGTGGCCTTTTGTTTCTAGAAAAGAACCAGATTGTGAATCAATTTCCACCAAATGGTTTACAAGATGGGATGAATTTGATACATCGACATTTGGTTTTTGCTTGGTTTCCGTTGTCATGTTATGAAAAAAGTACTCAACAACGAACTATCCTGTGGAAGATCAAGTGTAAATTGACACTACTACCTTTACTTTTTGTACGTTGTTATATTAGCAAGGCCAGTAAACTCAATAAACCCTTTGTTTTTCACAAAACAAAAAGGTGAATTGCCCAACTCTTATGTAATATGCAGAGTTCACTAGATATACACCAAAGCTAATGTTATTGCTGCTAGCTTGTTGCATAGTATCACATTGTGCAACACTATCTGCTGTATATATGACTTTCAACCGTGTGTCGTCCTGCAGATCTTATATCAAGTCTGAAGCTGTACTGAAGATCATGGAATACATAGATTTACCATTCCCCCAATTGGCATTCTTCTTGCAATTTTTACCTCTGTGAGTTTTTTTTCCTTCAAGTTTATTTGTTGTTTAAGCAATTATAGGCATAGATGGACGTCTCTAATTTTTCCATGTTCTTACTACACCAGGTTCATTCGTGATTTTGCATATGACAATTTAGCAAACAACCGTTACACCATATTTGGTCAGTCAGAGTCGTGCGAGATATATGTAGATTAGTAAATTTCATAAATTTTCTTCATGAAACTCTGTACATGTGATTCTGATCTACTCCGTACGCAATTACAGTAGTGTCATGCCTAAAACATACATCATGTAATAATTTATAAATCTACCATTTGTACCCCTTCAGATGATGTTATGTGTATATATAGTTATAAAATATACCACACAGAGGTGTTTACAACTTTCTCGAATATGCTATTTGCTGAATGCTTTGAGAAACACAAATAATTTTTGTTCTTAGCTTAGCTAAGAGCTCCAGGAATACAAAAGCAAAGGAAATAATATGCAAATTAAGAACTACACATGCTAGTATGCTACTAACCACAAAATGAACATAACACAGAGAAAAAGGTAGAGAAAATGAAATTAAAGGAAGGAGAAAAATAATACATAGGGCACATATACAGGCAACCTAAGGAGTTTGAATAAACTTTCTGATGTTGATAAAAGATCGCCGGAATCCGGACTTCCTTTGTTTTTGTGATCCACATCGAGAATTTTTCACCATATAGAACGTTCAGAAGAAACTGATGGTGAATTTTTTTGGCCCATGACAGGATTAGTCTATTAAACTAAATCTATTCTATCTGTGGTGTCAATTGACTTATATAGCTCTGCAAACCCGTATCCATACCTGCAGAAGACAAAGATTAAGACTGGTTAAATACTCTTTTGAGTACCTTTTATCTTAATATTTCAAGAAAGAAAACAGAGAATAATCCTGATAATTTGAACTGTATGCCTTCCCTTTTAAAGATATTAAAGAGTTTGGCCATGACTTTGAAAGACTAGCTGCAAAAAAACAAGCATCTGAGAAACCCCCACCCGTCCTCGGCCCAATGGAATGAGGTCTTTTCCAGTTTGAGCTGAGGATCGAAGCTCTGAATGGCGGCCTACTCGTTTCAGAAACAACTCAGGCTCAACGTGACAGATTCTTAGAGCCCGTTGGTCATGTCACCCTGTTTTATGTGAAGATTTTAGTCGCTCTACCAAACAAGGTACGTAAAATACGTGAAACTCAAACCTCTAGTTATGGTATTCGGTATGCTATGCCAACATTGAAACTAACAAACCCCTTTCATTTTATTATCAAAACCACTAAACTTCTGCCTAATTTGTGGAGGACGAAGTGTATGTTGACATTACTACACTTAAGTTACCTTGCCTTCTGTTATTATGGGGAAAAACGCAAATAAGCCCTCTACTCTCCCTCCACAGAATAATTGAATTGTCATCTTGGTAATACTTTTTAGAGTAGTAACGTGACAACTAAATTCGGATGGAACTTGGAGGCAGTAGCTTGATTTTACTATTATTATTGTAAACACCAAGATGTATTGCTTGTTAGTCTTCGGAATGGTGCTAAGTGGCATGTGCCTATCAAAGGTTTTGAACGTGGGGGGTTAAATTCACGCATCCTCACCACCGAAAACCGCAAACTGATTGTTTTTCTGGTATAAACACCAATGGAAGTAGAAAAGAAAGAGTTGAGCTTATGCTTCATAGAACTTACCAAAGAATTAAGGCGATGAGCGCGAGTAGGAGGAAGAAATACTGGTAGCACTTGTGTCGGGATTTCTGTTTATAACCAGGAGGAAGGTACTTGCTGCTAACATAACCAAATTGAGGTCTCATGAGAAGAACAAAACCCAGCAAAAACCCAGAAACAAATCCACCTATATGTGCTGAACTGTCCACCCCTGGAATCAACCCTACTGCCAAGTTCAATGCAATCACCACTATAAGTGATAATATTGCTGAACACTACAAAGATATTCACAATTTCAGTCTCAGAATTCCTTATTTATTGGAGACATGTAAATTTATAAACGAATGGAGTAATACAAAGTAAGTGAAGAAGTTACTTTATTGGCATATATAGTCCAGTTAGTGATGAGCTCAGAAAGCATGGCACCAAGAAGTCCAAAAAGTGCACCTGAGGCACCAACTGAAATCACCCCTACTCTTTGCTTGCGAAGGACATTCAGGCATGACATCAAACTTCCTCCTAATCCAGATAACACATATAGTGGTCCTACTCTCCCTGCATTTTTGCGAAATTTTAGTCGAAAAACTCTAGATAGCTAAACGTGAGCAGGTTTCACACCCATTACATTTACTGCCCGTTTGGTTAGCGGTATTAAATGGTACTAATGGTAATGGTTTCTAGTGCAAATTCGTGAAGGTATCTCCACGCCAACGTGCATCCATGGTAATACTACTTTATTCCAAAACACCTATTTTTTCTCTAAAATTTCATTACCATCCATTACCACTTGCGAAGGTGGTATTGAGTGGTAATTAAGTTGGTATTGAGTGGTAATTGAAATTTATGAAGGAAAATTTATGAAGGAAAACATATATTTTGACATCAAGTTTCATGGTAATTGAAATTTATGAAGGAAAACATATGTTTTGACATCAAGTTTAATTACCATGGATGTTAATGTGGGAAAGTCTTCACAAATTTGCACAAAAACCAATTACAATTACCACCATTTAGTGCACTAACCAAACGCGCCGTTACAGTAATGCTCCCTCTAGAGATCACTTACAAAAGCCGAATTCCTCTTCAAGACGGATTCCCATGAAAAGAAGGCTGATCATATTAGCTATCAAATGGATTAAACCTGCATGAAGCCATAAACAAGAGAGTAGCCGCCACCATTCACCCTCCTGTACTAGCTCTACCCGAAGTCCTCCCATTTTCTGCAGCCTGCATCAAGATTATCACATATAAACACCCTAACTTTCGTGTTACGTAATCAAACATATTTCGTTCTCTCTTTTTAGTTTCTTTTTGATGCGTTAAACGAGTCGAAGTAGACCGTATGTAATTGCCGGTCCACCCAAGATGTTTTGTTACTTTTATATCGTAGCAATTTTCCTCTCTAAACATGTACGATTTTACGACCACCATGTCAAATTATCATTGTTGTCTTTCCTTCAAGATATCCGAAGAGTAACCTAACATACTATGGATATCATTTTCTAATACAATATTTAGCTAATATAGATCGAGATAAATCTAACAAGATCTCGATGAATATGATTAAATGATCAATATTCAAAGTTACTTTCAGAAAGCAATTGAGAGTTGAGACTAACTCACAAAACAATTTTAATGCTCAAATAATTGGTTATTCTACAAAGGCGGACCGGGTTTCGAGATAGACTACGGCCCGGTTGCGAGGTTCAAAGATAGATAGAATTGGTTTCATCCTACGTTGTTTCTAGAGAGACAATATCCACTAATATTCGAACATTATTCTATTTTATCTCTCAAAATAATTAGGTGGTCAAATAGTAATAAAAAAGGAAAAATTGCTAAAAAAAACCTTTTAAAGGTTTAATTTTGCGAAAAAAAAACATATAGAGCATTCTTTGCGAAAAGATTCCACAAACTTAATTTTCCTTGCAAGAATAAACCTATTCCCATTTTCTGGTGTGTATTTTCTCAATTTCGGCGCTGACCCTTCTATCTTTCTTTAACCCCCTATTTCATTAACTGCAGCACCACCCCTATGTATCTCAAAAACCACACCGGAAAATGGGAATAGGTTTCATCTTGCAAGAAAAATTAACTTTGTGCTTTTTTACCGCAAAGAATGCTTTAAAAGGTTTTTTCTCACAAAATTGAACCTTTAATTTGACAAATTTTCCAATAAAAAATTATAATAACAATAGAAAATATTCATTATTAATCTTCATCAGAATCTGCAATTATGAGCTCTTAATGTAAAGGGATAAATGAACAACAAATTAGATGAAATATTCATAATAAATGAATTCATATATACTAATATAAAAATTTAAATCTCTCTTAAAATAAAGGTGATGATTTGATGAACGTATAACATTATTTATTTTCTTAGTTTTACACATTAGATGATATTAAAGATAATAACGTAAATACAATATAATACAGGCAGTTTTCATGAAATGCTTGATATCAACAAAGTTGAGAAAAAGAAAACAAAAGAAACTTACGTAGTAGTTTTAGGACCAAGGAGGGGATTGTTGTGGAGGGGCTCAAAGGAGAACCTACCCAAATGCTCAAAAAACACACATTTGTGACCAGGTTCATCAAGACTCTCAGGGCAGTTGTTTTCATACATTGTTAAAGCAAATAAAGCGACGTCGACGACGAAGATGATGGGAACTAGCCATGAAAGATATGACTCCCGAGGAGGCGGATAGATGGGCGGTGGTGGTGGTGTGTTGTGGTAGAACGAGCCGCCTACGCCGGCCTCGACGTCCCTCTTCCCCATTCTTGGTAGGAGGATGAGGGAGGAGGGAGGGGAGAGAGAGACACAATGAGAGAATAATGGAGGATGAAGATCACA
The DNA here is from genome assembly GCA_947646795.1 of Beta lomatogona. NCBI lineage: Eukaryota > Viridiplantae > Streptophyta > Magnoliopsida > Caryophyllales > Amaranthaceae > Beta > Beta lomatogona. The sequence goes on from CANSNZ010001274.1 coordinate 1,946,759, forward strand.
AAGAGGGAGCAAATTTAGGAAGTTAAAAGAATGAGTTTATGGTGAGGGGTGGGGAGGAGGGAATGTTACAAGTTATGATGTCAAATAAATGAAACAAAAGAGCAAATTATTAGGAGTATAAGGTAAGTAACATGTACCCAAGACAAAAACAACATAAAAAGTAAAACTTCTTTCTTTGAACTTGTTTTAAAAGAATTTAAAATTAATTAGTTCATAAATTTGAAGTTTCGAAATATATATTTCCTTTCTATGTTGTGTGAAATTTTAGCAAAATGATTATATTGTTTTATTAGATAAGAGATTTTTAAGGTTTTAGCGTTAGCGCGAATCACTATAAGGATTCTATATAAAATATATATCTCTTTTTTTTATATACCTACGTCAAATTTTTAAAATGAAAGTTGTATATTATTTGCATCATTTAAAAACATGTTTTTATTTTTCTCTTTCTTAGCATATAGCTCCTTTTTTTAATCTTTCTACGTATGTCTCTCTCTTTTCCTAAACAAATGTGTTCATACTACATGATGCAAGTATAAACAAAAAAAAAAGGATATAGATTTCTTGATGTGTAATAAATTGTTATCTCACCACCAAGCTTGCTTGGTGTATTTGGTTTTGAATTCACCTTGTCACATTAAGGTCACAAGATCAAATCCTCCCAATTGCGGTACTTGGGGGGTAGGGATTCATTTATCTTCCCCCTTACCCACAAGTGTCTGGCCCGTAAATGTTAGACCAAGAACATCGTGCGGGTTGAGGTCTATGTAGGATTATATAAGTACTCTAAGTGGAATTTCATGAATCAAATTCATAAGCAATTAAAACAGGATCTCATGCATATACATTCAAGGATCACATAATAGTTGGAAATTTACCTTTGAAGCGTGAATTCCACAAAGCTTGAATAACTCGGATTAAGAACCTCAATTGTGATTCCTCTACTTGGTCCACCAACCCGGATCAACACTCCACCAATGCTAGTTGGAAGGAAGAAATTCTTCTTCTACTTTAATGGAGTTTTTGTGACTTTTGGAAAGAATATGAGATAGAAGAATAATGAAAGATATCTCGTATATTTCCTTATTGCCTAACCAAATATATAGATATATTTAGGTTAGGAGGAGAATCACTTCTCCTCTCCCTTCCTCTTGGCCGGCCACCCTAGGGCCCCTTACGGGCTCTAGGTTTCTTTTGTTGATCCAAGTATTTTGTGTGACCTAATAGGATCCATTATATTGGGCTTTGGGTTTATTATTTCCTAACCCAAAGTTCTATAGCATTCTCTAGCAAGACGTATAGACGACCCAATAGAACGAATTTATTATCTCTATAATACGATCCATAATATAATTAGTAATTGCATTTAAGTCGAGGACATAAATCCTTCAATCTCCCACTTGTCCGAGACGAGTGTGCAATGTTTAATTTCCTCAAGTCTCTTAATGTCTTAATTTGATAGTATGATCATATTTACATATCATCCATACTAGTTTTCAAATTAATCCTTGAAATCCGAGTTCGAATTGACAAACAAATGATCATCGAATGATCCATTTGAGCACAGCCATGCATTTTTCAATTTTCGCTCTTCAAGGGGCCAAGACACCTATCCTATCTTATATAGGAGGACCTTTTCAATCTTATGGTGATCAATACTCCCACTCAATTTTTAGCACAACCTGAATGCTGCCTTTATAGTCCCCTTTTATGGCATGACGTTTGACAGTATCAAAGTTATACCAATCATTAAGCTAAGTAATGTTCCACTCATGTTTAAGGAATCTACTAATATAATTTTGAAGTTATAAAACTTCTAAGCAGGTCTAGTTCGACTATGTATCAACTATACATATCCATATGATTGATTAAACATCTCTATGTTTCTATAGCCCATGAAACGGTGCTATCAATCAATCTTATATGCTAATCCCTTTAACAAGTCATTCATGTCCAGTTTAATGACTTAGATTAGGAACTTTTAATATTCTATGAATTCTGTTCACTTATGGTGTTTCATTTATCAAATCACATATTTGACAAAACCATAGAATTCAAGATATATTTTGGACATTTTATTTAATACTAAACCAATAATTAAATAATGTAAAATTTATTCTCATAAACATAAATAGCAAAACCATGTCTTTACATTGTAACAAGTTTCTCTAAACCTAGTACAATCTAAAGCCACTCTAACATTTGCTTCAAGCCTATAGCCCTAGCGTGACACTCATGCTTGGGTTGAGGTAGTGGTTTAGTGAGCGGATCGGCCACATTCTCATCCGTGTGAATTTTGCGGATCCCGACATCCTTCCCTGTCAACAATCTCCCTAATGAGGTGATACTTCCTCATTACATGTTTGGATTTGTTATGTGATCTCGGTTCTTTTGCTTGCGCAATAGCACCATTGTTATCACAGAACAACTCAATCCCTTCCAGAGCACTAGGTATGATATCCAGCTCTGTCAAGAATTTCTTGATCCAAACTGCTTCTTTAGCCGCTTCAACCGCTGCTAAATATTCTGATTCTGTCGTAGAGTCGCTACCAGTGCTTTGCTTTGAGCTCTTCCAGCTCACTGCTCCTCCATTTAGACGAAAGACATACCCCGACCGAGAGCGGTAATCATCTCTCGTCGGTTTGGAAGCTTGCATCCGTGTAACCTTCAACAACCAACTCACTTTGTCCCCCATTAACTAAGAACATGCCTTTAGTTCTTCTCAAGTACTTGAGGATGCTCTTAGCTGCAGTCCAGTGTGCTTCTCCTGGATTTGCTTGGAACCTGCTACACATGCTCAAGGCATATGCAACATATGGTCGAGTACTTATCATGACATACATGATAGATCCTATAGCCGAACCATAAGGAATGCTACTCATTCGCTTTAACTCATCAGGTTCAGTCGGGCACTGACTCATGCTAAGCGATATGCCATGTGACATGGGAACGAAACCTCTTTTCGAGTTTTCCATGTTGAACCTTGTAAGAACCTTATCAATATAAGTTTCTTGACTTAGTCCAATCATCCTTTGAGACCTATCTCTATGGATTTTGATTCCCAAGTATGTACTCGCCTTCTCCCGGGTCCTTCATAGAGAAACAACTTTTTAACCATTCCATGACCGACGCAAGCATTGGTATGTCATTTCCCATGAGTAGTATGTCATCTACATACAATACCAAGAAGACTAAGCTGCTCCCACTAAACTTCTTGTAGACACAAGATTCTTCTTCGCTTTTGATGAAATCAAATTTCTTGATTGCTTCATCAAATCGAAGATTCCGACTCCGAGATGCCTCGCTTCAATCCATAAATGGATCTCTCGAAGCTTGCAAACCCTTTTAGGATTTTCTGGATCCTCAAAACCCTCAGGTTGTGTCATGTACACATCCTCATTCAAGAACCCATTCAAGAATGCAATTTTGACATCCATCTGCCAAATTTCATAATCATAAAATGCAGCAATCGCTAAAAGTATCCGAATTGATTTAAGCATTGCTACTGGAGAAAAGGTCTCATCATAGTCTATACCATGAATTTGTCTGAATCCTTTTGCAACCAGTCTTGCTTTATATACATAGACATTCCCATCTTTGTCTATTTTCAACCTGAACACCCACTTGCATCCAATAGGGTTAACCCCACTAGGCAAGTCGACCAGGGTCCAAACTTTATTCTCAGACATGGAGTCTAACTCGGATTTCATGGCTTCAAGCCATTTCTCAGAGTCTGGGCTCGTCAAAGCTTGTTTGTAGGTAGTAGGCTCTGAATTCTCCAAAATCATAATTTCGTAGTTTTCGGTTAACGAGAAATCAACCAACCTCTTGTTTGGAATCCTTTCTCTACTAGATCTACGCGGGGCCTGAGCATCAAGAGAAGTGTTCTCTTCAACTCCTTGAAGATCTTCACTTGATTCAATTGGGACGGTAGGAAGTTCATGCGATGAATACATCATCTCCTGAACTAGACTTTCGTCTTGTCGGGCCGTATAACACCCCTGAATTTCGAGTTACTATCTAAACTAAATAATATTAAAATTCTACAGAAAATTCGGCAGAGCTCCGTTTGAAATATGGACTGCCTAAAATTTAATTTAGGACTGGTGTCCGAATTATTATAAACCTGTTTCAACAAAACAGCAATCCATATTCCAAATTCTCAACAACTCCACCCAGCTCAAATACCAATGAAATTCCTGGTTAACTACTCGAAATCCAAACGTGTTATTCCACGATTATTACGAGAATAATCGCTAGGAAGAACTACCTGCACCAAAACTAAAATAAAACTTAATTTAAACTATTACAACCTTAAACCCCAAAATGATAAATAGTGCAGCGGATAAAGAAAACTATAACTTTAACTAGTAAAAGTTGGTGGAACGTCGCTCTCAGCCCACACCCCACACCCAACATGTAAGATCTTCATGTACCTGCACATATCGGGCATGTAGTATCAGCCAAACTGGCTGAGCAAGATTCATACAGTAAAGTCAAACATATATGCAGATAGGATAATAATATATCCTACAAATCATCTTCTTTCAAATCAAAATAATAAGTAGCAAGCTTTATAAAACCTTTTTCTTGTATTCCTTTCTAAATCAAATTCATTCTTTATTTTCCTTAAAGCAAATCCTTTCTTTCCAAACCTTTTCTTGTATTCCTTTCCAAAATCAAATCCTTTCTTTCCTTTACCCTCACAAAGAGGGAGTTATGAAATCTATGGAATGGAACAAACTTTCCTTGCCTTTGGGCTAGCTAGGCCCTCCGGATAACTATTAGACAAAGACCCCTAGTGTGCACACCCTACATACGGCCAAACCGTAGCAGAAGATCTAAGTCCGAGGTACTGATCAACATACCCCCCAACTATTCTGAAATGTCGAGAACATCTCGACAAGGTTCCAATTCCTTGAGACGCCTCAAAGGCAATCCCAACCGTTTCGAAAATATAAAACTATCCATAAATCTCTTTCTGTAACTATTCTGTAATTCAAGATTTGAAAACAAACTGTTTGTATTAGGAGAAACATTCTCCTATTCAAAACCAACTATCTGTATTAGGAGGAACATCCTCCTATTCAAAACCAACTATTTGTATTAGGAGGAACATCCTCCTATTCAAAACCAATCTCAACTCAGGAGAGATACATACCTTTATAATCTTTTCTTGTAACAATGAAAGTTATCTTTTGTAGACTTTTCTCATAACTATTAAAGATTTAAGTAAAGAATCTTACCTTTTACGAATCACATCAAAACAATCATCTCCAAAACGACTCTTTAGTGAACCCGAAAGCTACATAATAACATATAGGTATTCAATAAATAATAATAGACTTGGCTAACTAGTAATGAGCTTTAACTAACTCTAGTTTTATAAAATATGAGTCTCTTACTTCAAATGACATAACTAACTAATACTAATAATACTAAAAATCTCTCTTTGTTTATACTAAATCAATATTAATATTTCTATTATACTTTAGACATTCAAAGTCCATTAATTAAACATTCATAAGAAAACATTGAAACTTAAAACATTCGAAACTAACTATACTTTTTATCAATTTCAGCAGAAACTTAAAATGGACATAACTTCCTCATTCGAACTCCAAATCAAGCGTTTCTTGAGCCTATATTGAGTAAAATTTCGATACGAACAACTTTTGTGAAATAGTATTTTTGCTAAAAATGCCCAAAAACTGCTTAAAACTGCCTTTTTCGATATGACGGATAATTCATACGAGATACACTATAAATTACTTTGAACAATTAACATTCCATTAATCTCAACTAATTACTAAACACCTAAATAAACATCCTATTCATTCAATTACTCATCCCAAACCATTAAAATCAAAACCCCCAATTCAAAATTAAGCTAAAACTGAAATTAAAACACATGATAAAGAATCTTACTTGATTGAGAGGAAGTAATAAGGGTGAAACACACTATAAAAGACCCGAAAACTGTTCTTTCATCCGATTACCGACCCGAAATCCGCAAGCCCAAGAACTCCATTTCTCCTCTTCGAAATTGCCCACAAAAACGAGTGAAGATGGATGGGGGACGGTTGATATCAATAGCTTAGCAAGTATAGCCTTGAATCATAGAAAGGAAAAGAAAAGGATGGAGATGGAGGTTGGAGATTAGAAAAGAAAGGAAGATGGGTGATGGAGTACAAAGGAAATGAAGGAAGTAGTTCTTCTTTCCTTTTCTTTCGTTCCTCTTCTTCTCTCTGTCTTTTCGTTCCTCTTTCTTTTCTTTTTTTTTCTTTTTTTTTTCTTTATAATACTAATATAATTGTAGTTAGGTACTTAACCTTGGGAATTTAGGAATTAACTTTTGACCCTTTTTAAGGTAAAGTTAATTAGTGAGAAGTAAAATATATTTAATAAAAGAATATTCTAGTTTATTTTTAGAAACTATAATAATATAAATAATTACTAAACAGTATAAAAATACGGGGTGTTACAGGCCGTCTCTGACATGGTGTGAACCACGTCTATTTGTTGCTCATCTCGAATTTCTTCGAGAATTATTTTACTCCCACTTGTCTTTCTAGAAACAAATTCCTTTTCAAGAAAGACACCATCACGAGCAACAAACACTTTGTTCTCTTGACGGTTATAGAAGTAATAACCCCTTGTCTCTTTTGGGTATCCCACAAAGAGACATTTATCTGACTTGGGTGCAAGCTTGTCTGATAGTAACCGCTTTACATAGACCTCACATCCCCAGATTTTAAGAAAAGACAAGTTTGGAGTTTTTCCATTCCATAACTCATATGGAGTCTTTTCTACAGCCTTTGACGGGCTCCTATTTAGTGTGTGTGCAGCAGTTTCGAGAGCGTATCCCCAAAAAGAAATCGGAAGATCAGCAAGACTCATCATTGATCGAACCATATCTAGCAAGGTTCGGTTCCTCCTTTCAGATACACCATTCAACTGTGGTGTTCCTGGTGGAGTTAATTGTGAAAGAATTCCACAACCCTTTAGATGATCATCAAATTCTTGGCTCAAATATTCACCACCACGATCGGATCGTAGTGCTTTTATTGTCTTACCAAGTTGATTCTGTACTTCATTTTGGAACTCTTTGAATCTATCAAAAGATTCCGACTTATGTTTCATTAAGTATATATATCCATATCTACTCAAATCATTAGTGAAGGTAATGAAGTAGTTAAACCCTCCCCTTGCCTTTGTGCTCATAGGACCACACACATATGTATGTATGAGTCCTAAAAGATTGCTGGTCCTTTCACCTTTTCCAATAAATGGTGATTTTGTCATCTTCCCCATTAAGCATGATTCACATACATCAAATGATTCAAAATCAAATGATGGAATTATACCATCCTTTTGTAACTTGTGAATACGCTTTTGGTTTATATGACCCATTCGACAATGCCAAATGTAGGTTAGGTTGAAATCATTTGATTTTTGTTTCTTGCTATCTATGTTATAGATTTGTAACGACCTATCAAGCACATATAAGCCATTTATCAATTTAGCATTGGCATAGAACATATTATTGTAAGAAATGGAACAACACTTGTTCTTTATTTCAAAACAAAACCCTTCAGAATCCAAAACTGAAACAGAAATTATGTTCTTATTTATTGAAGGAACGAAATAACAATTATTTAGTTCTAAAATAAGCCCAGATGACAAGTGTAGAATATAGCTTCCTATGGCAAGTGCAGCAACTCGTGCTCCATTTCCAACGCGTAGCTCTACCTCGCCTTTTGCCAGCTTCTTACTTCTTTTTAGTCCCTGCACATCATTAACTATGTGAGAACCACAACCGGTATCAAATACCCATAAAGAAGTAGAAGTCAAATTGATTTCTATAACATATATACCTGAAGTGGAAGCCCCAGACTTCTTTTCCTCCAAGTATACCGGGCAGTTCCTCTTCCAGTGTCCTATCTTGTGACAGTGGAAGCACTTGCTTTCCGCAGTGACCTTTGGCTTGGCGGTTGGCTTAGGTTTTTCAGCAACAGTGGCAACTTGCTTGCCTTTGTCCTTCTTTCCTGCCCATTTCTTCTTGAAACCCTTTCCCTTTTGAACCATCAAAACCTCTTTCTTTGGTTCAACCTTAGGGATGTTCCTTTCAGCGTTGACCAACAATCCATGCAACTCTTGCAAAGTCTTTTCAGACTCATTCATATTGTAGGTCATTCTGAACTGATTGAAACTGTCAGGTAATGAGTGGAGAATAATGTCAGTAGCCAACTCAACCCTATAAGGGAATCCAAGTCGTTCCATGTTTTCGAAAAGACCCATCATCGCGAAAACATGGGGGCCAACAGCTTGACCCGGCTTCAAGTGACATTCAAGAATCTCCCTATTAGTCTCATACCGCTCAACTCGGGCTTGTGTTTGAAACATAGCCCGCAGCTCTTGCATGATGGTATAAGATGTAATACCCCGATTTTTAAGAGCGTTTTAATTAGCGTTAATTATAATTATAAAGTTAATTATGTTTTGTAAATCCTTATTGTATTTGAGTTTGGAATATTTGTAGTATTTGTAATATATTTTGTTTTATGAAATTATTATTAATTATATATTTGGATTTTAAATAACCAAAGTCGGTTTTCCTTCCGTCCATTTATGTTTGTCGGTTAAGTTAGGAAACAAAAGCACCCCAACTCAAACTCCCAAATCCTCTCTCTCTCTGTTATTTTTTTTCTCACCCAAAAGGAAACCCCCCTTTTCTTTCTTCTTCCCCGTAGAAGCCCCAAATCCCCTTATTTCTCTCTCTGTCATTTTCCCACACCCAAGCCCCTTATATTCTCTCTCTCCCGGTGAAAAACTCCAAAAAACCCCAAAAACCCCAACCTCTCTCTCTCCTTTCTCCCCGTGAACCCCTCTGTTTTTTTTTTTCTTCTCCTCTGCTCAGTCTGCTCGTGCCTGCTCGAGTGCTCGCTGCTGCCGTCTCCAGTCCACCAGTGCTGCCTCCGGTCCTGCTGACTAGTCGTCGCCGCCGCTGACCTCGCCGTGGTCGCCACACCTCTCTCCTCTTATGGATGATGGTGGTGTTGCTGGCTGAAGCTGCTGTCGTTATTGTTGTCGCTGCTGCTTTGCTCTGCCTCGCCAGCTCGCCGGTGCTGCCCAGCTCGCCGGAGCTCTGCTCCTGTTGTCCGTCCCTGCTCAGTAGAGCAGAGGTATAACACCTCTTGTCTATTTGTCTTTTAATTTCAGAATTGTGGAATTAGTAATTTAAGCCTAAATACCCATTATTAGCTAAGGTTAAGTTTGGGCTCTAAAATCTGATTTAGTGATTTTATTATACCCATGTTAGTTAATTTGAAATTAAGCCAGAAACTGATTTGGATTCCATCAAGTCATGCTAGATTCATTTGGTCCTTAATCTGAATTTTTAGTAATAGTAAAAGACGTTTGATTGAATTCCTAAAGCCTATAGAAATTAGGGGCGATTAAGCGATAAATATTTATTAGTGGGTAGTTTCTAATTATGGATTTTATTTATTTCCGAGTTATGACCTTATGGAGATTATGTATGATGATTCTTGGAGGATGAATTATGACGATACTTAAGGAGTAAAGAATGGTTAAGCGTATGAGGTAACCTTTATGTCCAGCACTTATGCTTGCCCGTATATGTATGTGTAATGTTCATGTCCAGCAAATCTATGCATGCCCGTATATGCTATATGTGATGTTTTATATGTGTATGCATGAATATAAGTGCATGATGATAATTATGTGATATGATTATGTGTTACGATTTGTATGTGGCATGATGAAATATGCTATGATGTGACGATGCTTATGTATGTTATGAGATGTCATGTTTATGATTATGTTTACGACCTATGGATGATTCTGAATTAAGAATATATGATGTATGATAAGTTATGATTATAAAAGTGGATGGTTCTGCTGGTTTGGAGTCATGAAATGATCCGGTAAATGGGCAAGTCACAGGTGGAGGAATTATGTTACGATGAACGATACGGACCAAAAAGGTCATATGATGATGTTAATGTTACGAATTACGAAAGTTATGATATGTCCAAAGCCTGTACTTGCCAATGAACTAAAGTCACGTAAATGATCCTTGCCAGCAGACTATTCAAGGCTAATGATAATGTTCTATGTTAATGATTTCTATAGTGTTACGATATATGCTTATATGTGAAAATGTTTACGAACCAAAACCGTTTTAACGGGCTGGAGTGAAGTTATTGAGTTTTCAACTCATTTTAGGTTATTTTTCTGTGTTTTCTCTTTTCCCTATTTTATGAAATTATTCAGGTATTCTGAAGATAGGCGCAGGATCGGTTATGTCAGTAATGCTCTGGAGAGATTAAGTTGAAGCGACTCTGTATATATATATTTGGGATATTTAGAATAATCTGTATTTATGGGTAATAATTATAGCTTAAAGACGATGATTTGTATGTTTAAGAGGCCGTTTTAGGCTATTATTTTATTAGTGGGCCATAACCCACAGGCTTAAGTTGTGCTTCCGCTGACGGTTAAGGTTATGTATTTCCGGGGCGTTACAGAGTTGGTATCAGAGCCGAAACCTAGCCGGAAGTGCGGAGTCTTAGACTTTGCATCGCCTAGGTATGATCCTTTGGGAATTTAGACGTTGAGAAAGTTGAAGTCAATTTTGATGATTATTTGGGTTAAGAGAGCCTAAGATATGAGAAATACGATTATAGAAGCCCTCTTGGAGTTTAAGTAGCTTATCCTGGACCTAGTTGGTCTTAAGTTATATGATTATATGATTGTTGTGATGTACGTGACGTTATGTGAATTTTAATAGTTTTTCGATTAATTTTAACTTATATGGTATGAGTAATCAAAAGGTTTTCAAACGAGATCTCACTGAATGAGTTAGTTAGAATTCATTGCCAACAAGTTTGCGCCTTTTGTTTTCTTTGCTCCCCGATTTCGCGAGTCGAGTTGAAGTAGAGATACAAAAGATGATGGCGGAATGGAGGCTGAATTTCTAACGAAGCCATGAAAGCTTGAGATCTTGGTTTTTGTCTAAAAGAATTTAGCTTATTGTTTCCTCGATCAACTTATGGCAAGTTTCGAGGACGAAACTTTTTTATAAGGGTGGTAGGATGTAATACCCCGATTTTTAAGAGCGTTTTAATTAGCGTTAATTATAATTATAAAGTTAATTATGTTTTGTAAATCCTTATTGTATTTGAGTTTGGAATATTTGTAGTATTTGTAATATATTTTGTTTTATGAAATTATTATTAATTATATATTTGGATTTTAAATAACCAAAGTCGGTTTTCCTTCCGTCCATTTATGTTTGTCGGTTAAGTTAGGAAACAAAAGCACCCCAACTCAAACTCCCAAATCCTCTCTCTCTCTGTTATTTTTTTTCTCACCCAAAAGGAAACCCCCCTTTTCTTTCTTCTTCCCCGTAGAAGCCCCAAATCCCCTTATTTCTCTCTCTGTCATTTTCCCACACCCAAGCCCCTTATATTCTCTCTCTCCCGGTGAAAAACTCCAAAAAACCCCAAAAACCCCAACCTCTCTCTCTCCTTTCTCCCCGTGAACCCCTCTGTTTTTTTTTTTCTTCTCCTCCCGCTCGGCCCGCTCGTGCTCGCTCGAGTGCTCGCTGCTGCCGTCTCCAGTCCACCAGTGCTGCCTCCGGTCCTGCTGACTAGTCGTCGCCGCCGCTGACCTCGCCGTGGTCGCCACACCTCTCTCCTCTTATGGATGATGGTGGTGTTGCTGGCTGAAGCTGTTGTCGTTATTGTTGTCGCTGCTGCTTTGCTCTGCCTCGCCCGGCTCGCCGGTCTTTGCCCAGGCTCGCCGAGCTCGCTCCCGTTGTCCGTCCTCGCTTCGCAGAGCGGAGGTATAACACCTCTTGTCTATTTGTCTTTTAATTTCAGAATTGTGGAATTAGTAATTTAAGCCTAAATACCCATTATTAGCTAAGGTTAAGTTTGGGCTCTAAAATCTGATTTAGTGATTTTATTATACCCATGTTAGTTAATTTGAAATTAAGCCAGAAACTGATTTGGATTCCATCAAGTCATGCTAGATTCATTTGGTCCTTAATCTGAATTTTTAGTAATAGTAAAAGACGTTTGATTGAATTCCTAAAGCCTATAGAAATTAGGGGCGATTAAGCGATAAATATTTATTAGTGGGTAGTTTCTAATTATGGATTTTATTTATTTCCGAGTTATGACCTTATGGAGATTATGTATGATGATTCTTGGAGGATGAATTATGACGATACTTAAGGAGTAAAGAATGGTTAAGCGTATGAGGTAACCTTTATGTCCAGCACTTATGCTTGCCCGTATATGTATGTGTAATGTTCATGTCCAGCAAATCTATGCATGCCCGTATATGCTATATGTGATGTTTTATATGTGTATGCATGAATATAAGTGCATGATGATAATTATGTGATATGATTATGTGTTACGATTTGTATGTGGCATGATGAAATATGCTATGATGTGACGATGCTTATGTATGTTATGAGATGTCATGTTTATGATTATGTTTACGACCTATGGATGATTCTGAATTAAGAATATATGATGTATGATAAGTTATGATTATAAAAGTGGATGGTTCTGCTGGTTTGGAGTCATGAAATGATCCGGTAAATGGGCAAGTCAGTGTGGAGGAATTATGTTACGATGAACGATACGGACCAAAAAGGTCATATGATGATGTTAATGTTACGAATTACGAAAGTTATGATATGTCCAAAGCTCCGTACTTGCCAATGAACTAAAGTCACGTAAATGATCCTTGCCAGCAGACTATTCAAGGCTAATGATAATGTTCTATGTTAATGATTTCTATAGTGTTACGATATATGCTTATATGTGAAAATGTTTACGAACCAAAACCGTTTTAACGGGCTGGAGTGAAGTTATTGAGTTTTCAACTCATTTTAGGTTATTTTTCTGTGTTTTCTCTTTTCCCTATTTTATGAAATTATTCAGGTATTCTGAAGATAGGCGCAGGATCGGTTATGTCAGTAATGCTCTGGAGAGATTAAGTTGAAGCGACTCTGTATATATATATTTGGGATATTTAGAATAATCTGTATTTATGGGTAATAATTATAGCTTAAAGACGATGATTTGTATGTTTAAGAGGCCGTTTTAGGCTATTATTTTATTAGTGGGCCATAACCCACAGGCTTAAGTTGTGCTTCCGCTGACGGTTAAGGTTATGTATTTCCGGGGCGTTACAGCATCCTTGGTTTCGAACCTCCTTTGGAGGTTCGGCTCCATGGCTGCTATCATCAAACAAGTGATCGGTATAGACCTATCATTGGCCTGTTTAGCACGACGCTCAGACCTCAAAACAAGTCTTAAGGTCCTTTCCCAATTAAGGAAATTTTCACCATTCAGTCTGTCCTTTTCCAGAAAAGGACGAATGTTGAAACCGGAGTTGTTGTTGTTGTTGTTATTAGACATGGTATCTACATACAGAAAAATAAAGCAAAGTTCAACTTTATGTTTATAAAGTAACCTAAAACATGCAAAGGTTTCTAGGTTGATCACCTATTCAATTTTAATGTCCCATTTGAATAAGTGTTTTACAAGATCCTATCAACATGCAACACTAAGCAGACGGAGGCCTTATCTTTAACGTTATATTATCAAGGTAAGTAAACTCTTTTACTAATTATAACAAATTATAACTCTTGATTAGATGGATAAACATCGCATGCTTAACTATCTCTTGCTTCAAAATTCAAAACGCTTTTGATAATTTTGTTAAGGACAACCAAACTAAGTTGTAAAATTCACAATTTTACCTTATATTCCCAAAATTAATGATAACACCCTGCGGAGGCATGACCTATTACTATTAATTAAGGTTTTGATAAGTACTTTATGTTTGGAAAAGCAACCTTAATATTTACGGGACCTAAGTTTATTATGTTGTTATGAATTAGTGAACTCTAGCGCATCATCAACCAACATACAATAAACTTATAAGCATTTTAAAGAATAATAAAATGCGAAAATAAAATGATCTAGTATGGCCCCTAATCCTAAGAACTAATCATCAATGGCTCATTCTTGGACTCGTCATGGATCTCCATCCACCTTATCCATGGGCCTTCTCTTGATGGACTTCGTCTTTGGATTACATAAGTATCAAAATAATTTAAATAATAACTAAATTAAATAAATTACAAAAATACTTAACGATACGCAGATCGTATTTAAAATTACAAGAATACATCACGATACGCAGATCGTATTTTCTAACTTAATTTGGGCCATACTAGTCACACATAGCAATTATATCAAAATATATAAAAGCCACATCGTAATATCACATATTATACTTGCCATCAATCAAAATATCAAATATTCCTAATTATAGCAAGTTGATAAAACATTTAAGTAATTCCTAACCACCTAAAGATTCTATCCTATTATACTTTCCTACTAATTTTAATTAGATTAAAGAATAAAATTATGGAATTATTTAACTGAAAATCTGCTCAATATACTGAAAATCTGATTTAATGATTTCCAAATTTTTTTTTTTTTTTTAAATTCTGCTGGGCAGCAGCAAAACGTGGCTAGCAAGCCATGCTGCTGCTGCCGCAGCCCCGGCAGCCCACGAAGGACCACCTGGAGCAGCCACCGTGGCCCCACCAGCAGGTGGCAGCGCCACCCAGCCGTGGCTGCTCCTCTTCCTTCCTTTGTTTTAATTTTTTTTTTCTTTTGTGGGAAATAAATTAAATCACAACTTCTTGTAAATTAATTTAATGATCAAAATAAATTAAACATAAACTCCTTTATGCCTAATTCTGCAAATTAATTTAAATCTCCATTTTAATTAATTTTAGGGCTATTCATATCAATTAACCTTAAATTCATATAAAACTCCTTTTACATGAATTAATTTATCATACATAACCAATTTAAATATGAAAATTCAGATTAATTATATGAGTTGAATATTCGAAATTAACATAAAATCTCTATTTTAATTTAATTTTAGCATTATTCATATGTATTAACCTTTAATTCACACAAAACTCTTTTCACATGAATTAATTTTCATACATAAACAATTTAAATATGAAAAACAGATTAATAATATAAATCTAACTCTCGAAACTTTCGAAAAGTTTGAGATCTAAAATTTAATTTTAATTTCGAAAATCATGATTTTATTTTCATAAAATTCGGCCAAAAAAAAATAATTCGAATAATTAAAAAAAAATTTAGGTCGAATTATAGAAAATAAAATCGTTTATTAGGCAGATTAAATCAAATTTAATTAATCCAATTAAACAAAACATCCATAATTCAATTCCTCCCCTTAATCAATTAAAATTAGTCAAGAACACATAATTATTATGACCAAAAATTATATGCAAGAGGCTAAAACTGATACCACTGTAGGATTATATAAGTACTCTAAGCGGAATTTCATGAATCAAATTCATAAGCACTTAAAACAGGATCTCATGCATATACATTCAAGGATCACATAATAGTTGGGAATTTACCTTTGAAGCGTGAATTCCACAAAGCTTGAATAACCCGGATTAAGAACCTCAATTGTGATTCCTCTACTTGGTCCACCAACCCGGATCAACAGTAATCCACCAATGCTAGTTGGAAGGAAGAAATTCTTCTTCTACTTTAATGAAGTTTTTGTGACTTTTGGAAAGAATATGAGAGAGAAGAATAATGAAAGATATCTCGTATATTTTCTTATTGCCTAACCAAATATATAGATATATTTAGGTTAGGAGGAGAATCACTTCTCCTCTGTCCTCTCCCTTCCTCTTGGCCGGCCACCCTAGGGCCCCTTACGGGCTCTAGGTTTCTTTTGTTGATCCAAGTATTTTGTGTGACCTAATAGGATCCATTATATTGGGCTTTGGGTTTATTATTTCCTAACCCAAAGTTCTATAGCATTCTCTAGCAAGACGTATAGACGACCCAATAGAACGAATTTATTATCTCTATAATACGATCCATAATATAATTAGTAATTGCATTTAAGTCGAGGACATAAATCCTTCAGTCTAGATAGGGTCCTACTCCTTCAAAAAATAAACTGTTATCTCACCTCAAAAAATTTAGCCTTGGAGTCTTGGATCATGATGTATCCTTCTTGGGCCGTTTTAGAATGCGCTTCATCCATTCTGAATTACTTGCAACAAATGGAGTTTTTATATTCATACACTTCCTTTTGACTATCTAATATGTTTAATATGTAAGGTTAAACATAGTCATGTGGGATCTTGTTAGATATGTCTTGATATTATTTTCAAATATCAACTTTTTTTATAATTTTTTTACTTGTATACTATAATAGAAGATATCAATGGTTAATTAAAGTTATGCATTGGAAGGTTTAAAAATCCTAGTGTTGTAAGTAAGTTAGAGCGGAAGGTAGTATAAAACACGACGAGAAGTTGTACGCTACTAATATGAATTTCCCTGATAACTAACACAGGCATTTAGAAGAGAAGTAAACGAGTTTAAAGTGTAGACTAATTCAATTCATAACAAGGTATGTGAGAAAATAAATGATGAGGAATTATTATTATTGCTAGTATCTAGCTAGTAATAGTAGAAACAAAATAAGCAATAACAATTTTTAAGCTAAAAAACAATCGATCTTTGGAGTAGTAGATCCACTTTTTCCTTGAGCGTTAATACATTGAGTGTAAGTCTGTTTTCCTGGCAATGCTGAAGTGAGGTCAACCTGATCAATTTGAATGTTTTGGCACCCAAATTTTCGACTACAATTGAATGTAATTGCTGCTTCTGTTGCCGATGTCCCAATAATATTCTTATATGATACGTTACTTATCTGAATTGCTGAGGTCTTCCAAAATTTTTAACAACAAATCACAACGTATATATTGAAAGATTAGTTAAGTTAAAAAGATGATCATGAATTAAATGGAAAACACGGAGAGATTACAATCTTATAATACATACACACTTGAGCTTTTATGATAAAATATGTTCAGATAAGATAAGTTCAGGTATGATAAGATAAGATAACTTCAGATAAGACAAAATAAGTTCAGATATAAGATAAGATAATTTCATATAAGTCAAAATAAATTGAATAACACGGAGCCTACATCATAAATATGCTCCTTCCATTTTTTTTTAATCAAAGCAATTTTAAGTTAAGCTTCATTCTTAAGATCCTAGTTTCGTCATGATTGAATTGGATTTCAAAATTAACGTGCAATAGTAATTAACAATAATAATGGTTTTGGTATTAAAAGAAAACCATTGACACTCACTTCAACTAAAATGTATAATCACATATTCACATACACAAATTTTGGATGTTCAGAAAAAGGTTTCACATTCACTATGCAAGACATTGATGCTTTGGTAAAACTAAGTTCACACTTTGTAGATGTAAATCTACAAGTTAAGAAAGACTAGTTTTAACTGTAATGATATTCATATTAATTACATGACAATTTAGCTGATCAACTCCAGCCCGGCCCGGCCCGGTTTTGGGCGGGTTTGGGTAATTTTTGTGGCCCGCGGTCGGGCCTTACTCGGCCCGGATCTTTTTTTTGGGGCGGGCTTTGGGCAATTTTTGCCGCGGCTCGAACCCGGCCCGGCCCATAAACCATCTCTACATGACAATCATGCATATATATGAAAATACTAATATCAATCATTAATAGCTTGATTGAACTTATTATAGAATTATTACCTCATTTACTGTGCATGATTTATTAGGGCAGTAGTACTGGTCGATAAAAATAGGGTAAGAAGCATTAGTAATTGTAATATTTTCGTAGAAAATATTTCGAGCAAATCCCTTTCCTCCCTAAAAAACATGATGAAATAGATGAATAAGTTAACATAATCTATAATTAGATAAATTTTGTTTTGTCTTCATAAATTATTTACCTGCCATGTTTTTATTTTAATCCCACTTGTTGCCCCAGTGACTGTAGAGTTCCATACACGTACTTCCTCCACGGTATCATCTCCCAAGCTTCCAATGCTAATTAAGCCATTACAGTAATTAATTAGTTCACAAACCTTATAACAATTAAGTTGAGGCAAGGAAGATAGTGAAGAGTTGATGAGACAAACCTTATACCATGTCCAGGACCGCATGAAAAGTGAGAGATGTTTACGTGGTGAGCATGATTATTTATGGCAATGCAATCATCACCTAATAAGAATAATCAATCATGCATGCATGATACCAAGTAAAAAACTTATATGGACTTGGTCCACACTAAATTAGTAATTCATGTGATTTATGAAAAAAAAATCACTATTTAAAAAAAATATATATATAAAAGATGAGTAAATATAGATTGTGAAGTTTGAATATGTGAAAAAAGGTTACCATGTCACAAAGTGAAAATTTTACCATGATAAACTAATGTGAGAAAGAGTCACTATATTAAAAAAACAGTCACTATGGTATATATAAACAGTATAATATAACTTTAAGATTTTAAAAAGGTTACTATATGGAAAAAAAGGGTAACTATGTTAAATAAGTGGCTTTGGTCCACAATAATATTATTGTGGATCAGGTCCACGCAAGACTAACTCTGATACCAAAATAATACTCCTAGAATTTAAGCCCTAATTCCTTAGAACTTTTACATTATTATTCCAATAATTCTACGCAATTAAGCATATAGAATGATTCATAGTAAAAGATTTTCTTTCATAATTGGATTATATAATTGGATTATCCCCACACAAACGTCATTAGTCCATCATCATCCTCAAAATTTTCAATCATAAATATTATACTTTCTTTGTCTCGAAACACCTGAAACATTTCGACTTTTACGTACACTATTCACGCACTCCCATTTGACCGTAATTTGCGAATTCAACATAAGGAAAAATATGATCATGTAGGATCTTTAGATCCATCTTCTCGACATATAGTTTCAAAATATTAACTTTTAATAATTTTACTTTTAAGGAATTAGAGATATTAATTATTAAAGTTACGAGTTGACAAATGTGCCTAGCTAGAAAAACGTTTGAGGTATATATATGTAACCGAGGAAGTACAATTTGGTTCCTAATAAAGTGCACACTGCACACAATTTTTTTTTTTTACTTTGATACTAATACTACTAATTATATGAGAGTATGTGGAATCAAACATCTAACATCACTAAATTTTACTATATCATAAAATATTCATTTTAAAAACTAATACATGTATTCAAAATAATGAATAATTCTATTCAATCTTAACATTTTAGCAATTTATATATATGAAATAGAGCAGTATTTTATGTATTGGTACCTGTGCTAACGACTGAA
Organism: Beta lomatogona; assembly: GCA_947646795.1. NCBI lineage: Eukaryota > Viridiplantae > Streptophyta > Magnoliopsida > Caryophyllales > Amaranthaceae > Beta > Beta lomatogona. The sequence goes on from CANSNZ010001274.1 coordinate 1,966,081, forward strand.
TTATGGATGAAAACCCTAGTTGAACCAACAATGTCAATACCATCGGTGTTAGGGCTGTTAGCTGGGGCCTGAATGTGCAGTTTTGATACTTTAACACCATCACTTCCTACTAGTGAAATAAAATTATCTGGACTGTCTTTAAATTTCAAACTTAAGAGTTTTAAGTTGTTGCAATGATGAAATGTCACCGTCTGTTAAACACAAAACATCAACAATTAAAAAGTCACCCACAAAATATAGTATTAGAAAAATCTTATCATGAAATAATTCCTTCTAAAACACCAATTTTATATAGCATTTTTTTATATAGCATTTTTTAATTTTTTTTGGTGACCAAGTACCTTTAATTTTTTTAAACTAAAAAAATGGCACCTTGTTGTTTAATCATGCCAAAAGATGAAATTTCAGGTAAATGACAATGATGACAACAGGGCGCCATTAAAGATAAAATTTTTCTTATAAAATACTTTCACAAAAGAATTATATAAAATATGCCATTTAAGAGTTGATGTTTTGTACTTCTATTATATACCAGGCCTATAAGGATGTCACATATATTAAAAGTAAAGAATCAAGGTTGACCTAGTTAGTTGGAGGTCATCGCTCCTTATTTCACCCTTATGATAAGGATTCGATTCTTGTCCCTAGAGTGGGATTCCCGATTCCCCCAGGCCCCACTTGTGTAAGAGATATTCATCTTATCTTTTAGAAAAAACATACATCATCCGTTCTAAAATAAATAAAACATTTATCATTTTAGGCCGTTTTAAAATAAATGAAACGTTACTCTATTTGTTATTCACTTCTCTCTATCTCTTTTTTATCATATGGGTCCATCTTTTTCTTTCTTTCTATATCTCTTTTCTCCTAAATTCACGTGCCAAAGGCCTAATATTTCATCTAAAAACAGAACGGAAGAAGTATATTAAAAGTACGGAATGATATGAATACTTACTGTAGGTCTTTGTGGACACTTTTTACCCTGTCAAATATAGAAAGGGTAGTGGTAATAAGCAAATGGTTGAGTATGTGAACTGGATCTTGAATACAAATTACTTACAAGTTGACAGGTTTTCCACCAAACAGAGCCTTTACCATCGACTTCTCCACTACCACCACCATCAACAGTAAGGTCATTAACATTCAAGAATAGTAGCCAATTATCTCGAGGGTATCCCTCGAATGCTGATAAGTTGTCAGGTGCAACAATTTGTCCCAATATCTGCAACCATTCACCAAAATCAATTACATACCGTGCATTTACCTTACCATGATTATCGGTTCATTTTCTGACGTAACACCCACCTTCAATTAGAAGTAATTTTGTCAACTTTTGCTCATTAGTAAGGGCTCATCCTTGTACCTTTTAATTTAAAGTGTTATTTAAATCCAACACTTGCTTTAGTCTCTGTTTGTAGTGACATAAGTCCCTCCCTACAATTTCAATTTTAGATTTTTACAACAAAGCAACAAGGCCTACTCGATATAAATTAGGCCTTAATGAAACTTTTTACAAGAATCTTTCATAAAATTCTCAATTAATATATATCATCAACTAATCAAAATGGTTATTGAATTCCAGTGCATGTACTATTTCTAGAAGCCCGCTTAACTTAGAGGTTAGAGCATCGCATTTGTAATGCGATTGTCATCGGTCCAATTCTGATAGCCGACTTTTCTCCATTTTTCTTTGTTCAATTTTTTTTTCTTTAATTTATATAAAGGTCAATAAAAAAATTCTTTAATATTATTCACATATTTCACTTTAATCATATTTTAAATATAAATTATCATGTAAAATGTTACTGGATTTATCTTAATGTAATGTTCTAAAATAATATCGAACTTCATAATTTGTAATAATCAATAGTAAAAGAAATATAATCATATATCAAAGTTGTGCATTGATAACAGTCAAAATCAAATTAGAACAAATAAAAATTTGGAGGGAGCACATAAGTTGTGTAATCTCTATTCTATATGTCAACTCCTTACCCTTTGGTGTCCACCCTCTTTGCCCAAATTACCCTTAATAACCAAACAAAATTACTAATTGTATTCTCTCTTTTTTTTTTAAGAAAAGAGTAAAAAGGGTCCTTACAACTGCAAAGCAGTTACATATGCACCAGTAGAAACAAAAAATAGTTAAATATACTTGAATGATGATTAAATTAAAAACTTCCACAAAATCACTTACACGCGATGTCACGCATGCATCGCGTGCAAAAGATACTAGTAAATTTAAACGGCAAGTGTTAAGTGGTGGTGAAATTTAAAAAGTTAGTAAATTTAAGGTGGTAAAATACAAAAAAAAAAGTATAAGGTAGTTATTCTCAAAGTAGGTTAAAAATAAGGTGGTTATTATAAAAAAATTCCCTTCAAAAATGACAACAAGAAAGTGGAAGTTATAATTTCTTACTATTCTAATACTTCCCTTTTTTAGATAAAGTCAAAACTAAAGCAAAAAACAATGACAAACAAACCCTTAGTTGTCCCAGAATTTGTTTTATTCCTATTATATGTGGCAACAAGCGTAGGACACGAAAAAAACAGAAAAAGAAAAAAAAGATGTAACTACCTAATTTATTTTAAAAAAAAAGGTGCAACAAAAAGAAAACAATGGAAATTTACAACATAGTCAGTTACTTCCCTCTCAACTAAATTTTTAAACAATTTTTTAAAGAAATTAAAAATCCATGATTTAGTGCGATAAACTGAATAAAAATTCCTGATTTACTAAATGTAATTAGCAATTAATTTAATTTTTATATGTTTTGACATGCATCGCGTGCATACAAGGTTATAACTTCTATATTAGAAGTGAGAACTAAAAGAGAAATTGATCAATGTGAAGAATGAAAACAAAGAATAGACAAATTAAATCTTCATCCTGTTCCCCTAAAAAAAAATCTTCATCCTGTTATTTGTGGAATTTAAAAGGTTTGGTTATATATCTTTTTTTGGGGTGCACAAGGGTAATATTATTTATATAGATGAGACTTTTTTTTCCTCAAATTTTTATGAACTTTTGTTTATTTATTCTAAAAACAAGATACTCCCTCTGTATTTTGTTATTTTTCCTACTTTAAGGATTTGTTATGTTGAACTTATTTTAGCATAACTAAAATAAATCAGTTCAGATAAGATTAGATAAAATAAGATATGATAAGTTAAGATAAGATAAGATTAAATAAGTTGAATAAAACGGACCAACTATAAACAACACACTAAACTAAAATATAAGTTCAGATAAGATAAGATAAATTCAGATAAGATAAAATAAGTTCAGACAAGTCACAAGTCAAAATAAGTTGAATCAAAGAGAACCTAATTGTGCGTGTTTGTCAATGCACTTATGCAACCTTAAATACCTTTCATTACATATATTTAGTAAAAACTATAATGATTGAATATTAATAAATTGGACATAGAGACAAATCAAATGAGTCCTCATATGATCATATTTTTTCTTATATATTAAAAAAAAAATTATGAATAGTGTTAAGATTATAAGTGAGAAAGATAAAAAAAAATACATATAAGATAAAAAGAACAAAATTCGATACATGAGAGACTTCATACAATAATTAGTGACATTGGGAATACCTTAACAACGACATTACTGGAGTTGCACGGACCTTCAAATTTTAAAGGCTTAAGCAGAAAAGTCTTGCCACTTGGAATTATGAGCTCACTCGATGATCCTCCGCAAACATTTTGCCACCCTCTAGCAAATGCCTGTACAATGTGTACAAAATATATATCAGTTGAAGTATAATATGATGACTGATGAGTTGGAATTTCTGAAAAACTTAGATGCACCTTTTGACCTAAGCAAAGAAACAATATTTAAGAACCCAACCCTTATTGAGTTTATAAAAAAGATAGCCTTATATAAAATTTTCTAGATATTGAATAATATGGTGTGTTATTTGGATAACAAAAAAATGGCAAAATAAGAGAAGTAAAATTTCTAGGAGTTTTAACTTTCCATCAAATAAAGGAAGTTGCTTATATAGGGTTCCTAACTAAGTAAGTAGAAATTGGATATTCTCATAGAATTTACTTTCTCGTTTGTTAATCAAACACTATACACAAATTCCCGTTAAATTTCATTGTGTAAATGTAATGTATTTTCTATAAATTGGGATTTGATGAAGATTTCGACTTTCCCATAGTGTCAAATGATCACTAACATATACTCAACTTTATGCTTAATTCAATATAAGCTTACTTTCATTCATTATTAGAATATAAAAGGAAAGAGGAAATAAAAATGCTTTGTTTTTTGGACTGAATTGAATTGTACTGAATTGCATAAACCTGAACTGAATTGAACTGAATAAACCTGAATTGAACTAAACTGAACTAAAGTGAATGAAAACTGTGAGATGAAACTGAACTGAACTGAACTGAATTTTCATTAATTCAGTCCAATAGAACATAGCCTAAGCACTCACCTTAGAATCATCTGTAGTTCCATCTCCAATAGCTCCAAAATCCATCACGGTGGAAGAACTTTGGGCTTGAGCATGTAACTCATGACTCAACCACATCAACATAGCAATTGCACAATATAAAATCGTTGCACCCTAAGAAAAGATAAATATGACATTAGACATTAGTAGATTTGAATATCATAATAATTTACAAAATAACATAGAGCAATTTTATTATTCACCATTTTGGATGTGTTGAATAAATGCATATATTGTTAATTTTACTTCCATTTCTTAAAGCTAGAACTCTGTTTATATATAGCTTTTTTTATTAAAAAAAAATGTGTATGAACTTTATCAAATGTAAGTGATTATGATCAGTAATTCAAATGTACCAATTAGTTATGAAATCAATCAGATTGATATCGTCCACTTTCTGTCCTAAAGGAAAAGATTTGCTTATAATTTTTTTTATGCGTGTGCATGCACCAAGAAGAATATAATGTTATTTGTTGTCTTCATTTCGAAGAAAAAGGAAAGACTGGATTTCCTTAGAAAAAAAGATTTTCAAAGACACTTATCCAGAATTCCAGATATATAGCTAAGTTCAATATATCCAAAATATATATCCCAGGCCGGCAGGCCCCAGCCTGATTTCCTTGACATATTTGTATCTTGTTGATGATATTATTAGGGTGACAAAGAATTTCATGTTGATGATAATATTAATTAATACTTACTCCAAACTTCCAAACGAAATAAGAGTACTTGCCCTCTTTCTCAATGCAATGCCCTTTATGAAAAAGATAATAATTTAAGGCTCATCAATTTTAACTATATATGTTTTTTCAATAATATGTATATAAGAGAATTATCGATCACGTGAGATCTTGTAATGGATTTGGTTTAATATGTAGTTTTAGTTAAGCAACATTTCATAATTATATCAATATATAATTTGAGATTTTAATGATTAAAGATGTGTTTTAGAGGTTAAAAAAAATAAAATAAAACTAGCAATCCTTTAAAAGAATATAGAGGCATAATATTGTTCTTTAATATCCACGTTGACAAGAGTGTTTACTACTCACATCCATCCAATATTGTTTTGTTTTCCCTCCTTTATTCTCTATGAAAGTGGCTCGATAAATGGCTCAATGCAGATAGAAGTCCTATAAATTGGCATAATGATGAGTTAGGTTAGATTGAGTTTAGGCTAGTCTAGTCAAGCTAGCACTTAATTTGTCCATATCCTAGTTGTGACTAAGCAGTTGTAGCTTGTAGGTTGCTTCTTCTATATCCTCATCTACCACATAATATATTATATAATTGATTTTAGGCTAGTTCAAACAGCAGTCAAAACGTTGCAATTCAAGTAAAAAAAAACAGATATTTTATTCTCCATTATTCCATTGCACAAATATATTACTTCGTTGTAGGACAGTTAATTCCACTCGCTCAAATCTCCATTAGGTGGACTCTACAACATATAACAACCTTAGCTACGAATTTTGATTGGTGTTTCCTTCTCAAAGTGAATCGTCAACAAGCTCACAAATTACATAATATGGCAAAATTATGTGCTCAAACTTATTCAGGATTCACTTCTAATATAATATGATTAGCGTATTTTGTTATTCCCCATTGTAAAATGAAAAAGAAACACACCTTTTAGACTTGCAACGCTTGTTAATTTGCTATATAAGTTCGTTCCTGTCAAAAAAAAATTTGCTATATAAGTTGAACCATATCAATCACAGAGTTTTTTTTTTGGAGCTAAGTTTAGACAAGTCACTTTCTTTCATGATCAATTCCATTATATCCTCACTATGAACGGACATATTCCATGGAAGTAGGAAGTTGAAATTGGGGGCGCTTAAATACATGCTAAAGTTAGAACTCTCGCAAACTACTCCCTTTTTCAATCTCCCTACTACTATTCTATTCCCTTAAAAGAAATCCATCTCCTACCGTCACTTTAACCGGTGCGTTTAATTTAAATTTCATTACAAAGGCAGATTAATAAGGTCTTTTAACATGACTAACATTTCATGCATTACGTGAGATCAAGCACTAGTTTAACCATCGACACTAGAACAAATTTGTGACCAATTAACGAGTTACAGGTTGGATAATCTTTACCTCTTTTTCCATGACCCCGACAAATTTTTTTTTTACACCGTATACCCTTTCAACTTTCCAAGTTCACCATATACCTCTCACGTTTGAAAAAATACATCCACTTACCCTTAATGACTAACGGCGTTAAACTCCGTTAGTCATTAACCCTTAATCCCCCATCTAACCTCATTAACTAATCTAAATCTATCCCTAATCCTAACCCTAACCCTAACACCTAATACCCCCAGCCCCACCCCCCACCACCCCTTACCCCACCCACCCCCCCAACTGCACCACCGGCCCTTACCCCACTACACCACCACCCTTCCCCACCCCCCTCCGCCCCCCCCCCCTTCCCCGCAGCCCCTCCCACCCTCCCCTCCCCCCCCCTCCACCCTCCCCCTTCCCTCCCTTCCCCCTCCCGTTCCCCGGCCGCCGCAACCACCCTCCCCTGCCCGCATAGCACCCGGCGCACCACTGACCCCCTTCCTCCCCTTCCGCCTTCCCCGACAACCCGTAACCCCTCCCCCACCACCGATTCTTCGCAGCGCCCCCTTTGAATTTCGAAACCTAGATTTTCGAAACACCCCTCCCCACCACCGATTCTTCACAGCGCTCCCCTTTGAATTTCGAAACAAAACCCGGATTTTCGAAACACAATCTCCCTCCCCTTCGAATTTCGAATTTTGTTTAGGTTCGGGGGAAGGGGACGGGGGTTCTCGCCTGGGGAAGGGGACGGGGGTTAGCGACGCACACTGGGGAAGGGAGTCGGGTCCGCGTCGACAGTTGGGGAGGGGAGGGGGTTCGCGGGGAGGGAGTGGGGTTAGCGAGGGGAAGGGGAGAGGGTCGGCGGGGAGGGGAGGGGTGGTGGTTAGCGACGGCATTGGGGAGGGGAGTGGGGTTCGCGTCGACAGTTGGGGAGGGGAGGGGGTTCGCGAGGGAGGGGAGGGGGTCATGGAAGGGGAGGGGGTCGGGGGGAAGGGGAGGGGTGGTGATGGTGAAGGGGGTGGTGGTGGTGAGGGGGTGATGTGGCGGTAGGGGTAACGGGTGGGAGAAGGGTGGTTAGGGTTAGGGTTAGGTTTAGTGTATTAGACTAGGGTTAGGGTTAGGATTAGGTTTTGATTTAGGTTAGTGAATTAGGGTTAGGGTAGGATTAGGGCCTAATAACTAACGGAAGTGTAACACCGTCAGTCAAAAGGGCAAGTGGATGTATTTTTTCAAACGTGAGGGGTATATGGTGAATTTGGAAAGTTGAAAGGGTATATGGTGCAAAAAAAATTTGTCAGGGGTATATGGTGAAAAAACCGTATAAAAAATTGTATAGGCTTCAACTATTACAACAATCTAAATCACACATTATAGACATTCCTTAAAAAAATCATCTTAGTGTTTAAGCTAGTATTCCTTTTGCAAATAGAAATTTTCCCCATTCTCACTAATATGAGAATAACTAAAAACATCAATAATTATTATTTCTCATCATGAAATTAAATATATTAACATATCATATTCATACAATAAACGTTGATCTAAGCATCACTTGTATCAAAAACATTATAGATTTTGATTTTTGACAACGGTGCCTTCGGCTTTAGAGTACTTTCTCTTATATTATTTTCTTTTCTATAACTTAAGGACAAAACATCCAAATTTTTTAAGATACAAAAGGTGATATTTTTTTTTTCCCCTTCTAACTCTTATTCTATTACTAATTAGTTGAAGACAATAATTCAGATTATGTAATAGACCATTATCTTTTCTGTCCTTTGTGATTGTGCCAAAATAGCTAATAAACCTTAAGCTTGTGTTTGTACATCATACTTTTCAAAGCATAAATTCGAAGAAACTCTTCAATCGATTGATGTGGTACGGTAATAACATTAACTTCGTTCAACTACTTAGTGCATAGTAGTATATTGCATGCAATGTGTAATATTGAATATTCTTAGTCACAATAATTTCCTTAATTCACTTTATGTCATTATCATCTTTTCCCTCTTATTTATAGTGAACATTACATCTTGGTCGGGACAGAAATATATAATTGCAGCTAAATGTAGAATAAAAAGTAGAAAGTGGACAAAGATATTTGAAAAAGAAATTTTAAAACTTTAATAATGTGATTATATTTACGCATTCGAAAGTTGTACATGTGATACAAATAATGCGACAAAATTTTGAATTATAGTATTTATTAGAAAAAAGTAGCAATGTAGGTGGGCTTCTTATAGAAAGATGTAATCCTTTCTTATATTAGCTTGTTAATATAATTACAAGTAATGCATTACGATGAAATTGTAAGGGATAGAATGATCAACTTCATTGGGCCTAACACAAGCCCACATCGGAAGAGAGTTTTGATCATATACAAGGTTGGTAGGGTTCCATTCTAAAATCATATGTTGAACAATATTATATATATTTTTGGAAAAATGGATCAGAATACCCCCAACTTTGGGTGGTCTGCTTTTAATACCCCTAACTTTGGATTATTTTTAAATACCCCCAACTTTAGAGGTGGTCCGTCAAAAATGCACCTAGATGACTTGTAACCTGTTAACAAGGTAATTTTTTTATTTTTTATTTCCCTTTTATTTTTATTTTCAATTTCTACTCCCCCACCCCCAACAGCCCCTCTCCCCCTTCCCACCACCCCCCTCCCCACCCTCCCCACTCCCACCACCCCAGTAGCCCCAACCCCCCACCCCCCCCCCACCCCTCCCCACTCCCACCACCCCTGCGAGGCCCGGCCCCCTCGCCACTCCCACCACCCCAGCCGGCCCCCCAATTCCCCCCACCCCCCCCGCACCCCGCGTTTACAATTATATCACAAGATCTAAGAAAAAAACACAGATTAAATCAAAACTTAACTCAAATTTATAATTATAGTGGACAAAAAAACTACAGAAACAATCAAAAGCAAAAGTATAGCATAAATACATGAACTCTAGTTGACCAGATTTAACTAATTCCTTGACAATCTTCTGCATAGCCTCGCTCTGCTCTCTCCAACAACGCTCGAAAAACGCCTACATAACAACAAAAACCAACACCAATTACTTCTAAAAAACAACACACATTTCCCAAACTTTTTCAAAAATACCAGAATTTGAAACTCGCCTGCTCAACATATACAAATTTCCTGTTCTTATCAACGAGTAACGCCGGAATCAACGAATCCAGTACATTCTGAACACATGCTCCCTATTTTTATCATTTCACACAAAAAACACACACAACAATCATCATCGTCATCAATTCATCATCATCATCATCAAAAACATCATTCAAAAATTGATTGTTACAATGAAGAGAGAGAGATAGACAAAAAGCACACACAACAACAATCATCATCATCATCATCATCAGTTCATCAACATCAAAAACATCATTCAAAATTTGATTGTTACAATGGAGAGAGAGAGACCTGGATTGAGTTATTAGAGCCGACATAGTACTGATCAACGGTCTTCAACCAACCAAAGCATCATCTTCAACCAACCGATCAATAGCTTGGTGTGGGAAGGGTGGTAGTGGGGGTAGAGGAAGGTGGCGGTGGGTGGTGGGGGGGAGGAGGGGGGGGGGATGAGCAGAGGAGTGAGATGAGCGGAGGAGGTGGGGAGGTGGGGGGGGTGGGGGGGTTGGTGAATTAAGGGGGCAAAAATTGGATCACAAGTAAAGCACGTGAGTATTTACCCGTTCTTCCGGTGAAAGCGAGTAAAAGGAGTATTTTTGGCGGACCACCCCCAAAGTTGGGGGTATTTAAAAATAATCCAAAGTTGGGGGGTATTTAAAGCGGACCGCTCAAAGTTGGGGTATTCCGATCCATTTTTCCTATATTTTTTATAAGGATTACTTTGATATTTATCAATATCATATCAATAACATAATTTCTTTGATGAGAACCATGTACTCTTTTACCATTCTGAAACGACTATAATGTAGGAGTACGTATACTAATGCATCATGCATGGCAAAGATAATCAATAGTTGTTTAGAAGCTCCTCAATCATTTGTAATGCAATTTTCTCCTCTTCACTAATTCCACCCTTAATTTCTTGAGCCTCAATATTGTTCTTTGTATCAAACTTTACAGTCATTACCCAACTAGAGTTGGATTGCCCTCCAACATATCGTTTTTGCCATACTCCAATGTTGGAGTTCTCAGTGTCAAGCCTTAGACATGTGAGAGAAGGAGAGAGTTTCTTATACGATTTTCGAAGTTTCGAGTTAAGAAGAGAGGAGATTGAATTTGGAATCAATGTTGATGCTTCTTTGGGTGATCTTGTTGTCTCATTGGTTGACAAGTTTTCGGTCGTAGGAAAATTTGTCTTTGCTTTCCCGGCCACTCATAAGAATGGCAGCTTCATCGTAGGTTTTGGCTGCCTCTTACGCCGTCTTGAAGGTCCCCAACCATATCCTTCTTTTCCTACACCGTATACCCTCAAGGTTTCAAATATTCACCATACACCCCTGAGTTTTCGAAAACGTTCACCATATATACCCTTTTGCTAACTGCTGTTAACTCACCGTTAGCTTTATTTACGATTTTACCACCATTAACCACTGACCCTAAAATCCTAATACCCTAGACCTAACCCTAACCCTAATTATATCCCTAATCCTAAACCCTAACCCATCCTCGCCTCCCCCTCCCCCAAACCCTAACCCACCCATCCCACCACCCCCCTCCACCCCACCCACCCCCCACCCCTCCCCCTCCACTCCACCACCGCAGCCCCTCCCTCCATCGCCCTGCCCGTCCCCCATCGCCCACCACCTTCTCCTTCCCCAGTCGATCCCCCCTTCTCCTTCCCCTTCCCAGTCGATCTCCCCCCACCCCCTCTTCGTTCACCGTTGAAATCCCCCACCCCCTCTTCGTTCACCGTCGAAATCCCCCCCCCCTCTTCGTTCCGTCGAAATCCCGGTACCCCTCTTCGTTCACCGTCGAAATTCCCCGAAATTCGAAAACTCCCCCTCCATCGTCGCCCCAAAAATTCGAAAACAGAGGGGAGGGGGTTCGATTTTGGGCAGATGAAAACAGAGGAGGTCGGGTTTAGAGCAAGATATTTGACGGGTATGAAAATGGCTTTGGTGGGTGGGTAAGGATGGTCAAAGGAAAGAGAAGGGTCGGATTTTTTTTATGGGTTGGGGATTCTACCCGGATTCGGCGGGGGAAGGGGAGAGGGAGGGCGGGAAATCGACGGGGAGGGGGAGGAAGAGGGCGGAAAATCGACGGGGAGGGGTAGGGGTGGGGGAGGGGGATGGGGTGATGGGATGCGGGGGGATGGCGGGGTGGAGGGGTGGGGCCGGAGGGGTTGGGTGAAATTTGGCGGGGGGTGGGGTGGGAAGATGGCGAGGGGAGGGTAACTTGTTAGGGTTAGTGTTTGGGGCTTAGGTTAATTAGGCATTAGGGTTAGGGTTAGGGGTAAGGGGTTAATGGTGGCAAAATCGTAAATAAAACTAACGGCGAGTTAACATCCGTTAGCAAAAAGAGTACATGGTGCACAGTTTTGAAAACTCATGGGTATATGGTGAATTACTGAAACATTGAGGGTATATGGTGAATTTTCCAATTTGTCGGGGGTTTATGGTGAAAAAACCGAATTTAAATGGTATACAATTTTATCCAAAAACCAGTATATAACTGCTTCTTGAAGAAACTGATTCCGGTAGCCTTTTGCTCGAAGTAATTTATTTACAGGTCGTCAATAGAACATCTTCAACAGAAGAAAAAAACAAAGTCAGATAAAAGTACTCCACAAATATCTATAGCAAGAAACGCCAAACCGCGGATCATATCTATTGTTCTGCATAACATAACTAAAATGGGATAATACATTGTATCATACAGGACACGGGTTACAGATACCAGCTATCAATTATAACCATGTCATTTATGAACCTTTCAGCTCCATCGCCATGTCAAATATTCCAAAATTTTCACCAAAAACAGAAATCAATTGGGCTTCCATCTACAGGTTGATGTATATTCAATTTTAGATGGCCACATAGGTGAGGCTTTAATAAAAGATAGACAATCACATAACTGGCCGTCATAAAATCAAATATACGTCAAAGGCAAAAGAATCAAAGAAATAAGAAGAGAAAAAAAATGTAGCTACAGTCTCTAACTAGGAAGATACTGGATCAAACCTATGTAACATACAAGATAATTTACATGTATTTCTTTGGAAAAACAAGGAAACTACAATTCATAGAGGAACCTGCAATGCATACTACAGTAGGTACTCGACACAGGATAACAATCATAATCTGTCCATAATCTCTCAGCTCTCCTCTATCACGTCAACCGATGGCATACACAAAATCATTTGGTGTTATGCAATTAAACAACAAGACAAAAATGTGAGAGGAGAAGAATTAGCAAGTAATGAATGAACAGGACCCAATTAAGCTACAAGTATGATTCCAGAAAGGAATAAATAAAGGCATCACTTATCCACTTCGATTCACGATACATGTATTACCTAACAAGGCCAAAACTCACAATAAATAAAGTGTGTTTTAGGACATCAAAGTTATTTATTTCAACACTTTTTTAGCTACCTAAATAATACACGCACCTCGCAAAAGTCTGTTAAAAAATTTACAGATCACTTCCTGCTTAAAATACTACCCAGTATTAAAAGCACAATAACCATTGTCCACATTGTTGTAGTCACTCAGAACAAAACACTCTTAAAGGACGATAAGCTTTTCTGGACCAGTGTCAAAGACACACAACCATTAAAGAAAACAGACAAGCAAAACAACATGTCTTTCCCCCTCCAGGCCACCAAAAGTCGCACTGTGGCACGCTCCAAGAAGGTTAAAAAAGAAGGGCAAAACCGTTCTTTGACCACCATCACCTCTGCATCAGAATCCTAGACTTCAATACCAGTATATGCAGAACATAACTAAAATGGGATAACACATTGTACCATACAAGACAATTGCTTCAAGTGCCAGAGTATCATGGTGTGCATACCTCTACAATGTTTTTCAAGGTTGGCAACTATAGAGAAAAAGGAATTAGGGGGTATTTTAGGACTCATGATTCGTCAATGTAAATATATTGATACTCGTATACATAATTAAAACTCAGCATAGTATAAAACCATCCAAAACACATCATTAACAATACAAATTGCAACAAAGCAAGAAAAAAGACCCTTAATTTTAAAAATCAGTGAATATTAGTTAAACTACAGCAATCTTCATACAACCCAACAAAAATGGAATTAATATGCTCAAATTCAACAAATCCAACAGACCCAAATTCTCAATTATCAATCTTTCTAACTCACAATTAACAGAATTTGAACTTAATTCCAAAAATGCCAAAGAACCCTACTTTTCCATTCTACAATTTAGCAATTGCAATTACAAATGAAGAAAAAAACACAAAAATAAAGAAAGAATGAGAGACTAACAGAGAAACGACCATCTGGGTGGAAGTGAAATTGGTTTTGATGGTGAGCGATGTTTGTCCTTTCTAGATGAACAACGACGACGAACAGAGAGAAGGTGAGGCGAAGAGATTGCGTGGCTGCGGTGGGTTGAGAGGGTGGAGGTTTTCGTGGTTCGTTGTGGCGATGGTGTTTGCAGCTGAGAGAGGGATTACGAGTGAGAGTGGTTGGTGTCGTGGGTTTGAGAGGGTGGTTGGTGACTTGGTGTCGTGGGTTTGAGAGGGAGGAGTGAAAAGGAAAGAGGGGTTCACAAAAGGGATTTTGGGGGCTGATTAACAGCTGCGGTTAAGGAAATCAGAGTGGTTAACAGAAAACCGGATCGGTTTTTGTTAATCGATCAGGTTCTCTAAGAACCGCAGCTGTTAATGTTGCCCAACTTCCCTCCTAAAATTTCTAGGATTTACCGCGTCGGTTCTCTTAGGGACCGCAACGGTTGTGTTGTGACATATAAAGTTTTTCCCACTAGTGACATGACTAACATTTCATGCATTACGTGAGATCAAGCACTAGTTTTTTTTTAGTGAAAAGTGGTAAATCATTAAAATTTAAAAACTAGTTACATAGGGTTTAGTTTGTTGAGCCACTACCGGGCCATTAATTTAACTACAGACACTAGGACAAATTTGTGACCAATTAACAAGTTACAGGTTAGATAATCTTTACCTCTTTTTCCATGGACTATATATATAATATTATATAGGCTTCAATTGTGGCAAAAATCTAAATCACACATTATAGACGACATTAATTCCTTAAAAAAAATTATCTTAGTGTTTAAGTATTCCTTTTGCAAATAAAAGTTCTCCCCATTCTCACCAATATGAGGATAACTAAAAATATCAATATTATTATTTCTCATTATTAAATTAAATATATAAACATATCAAATTCATACAATAAACGTTGATCTGAACATCACTTGTATAAAAAAATTATAGATTTTGATTCTTGACAATGGTGACTTCGGCCTTAGAGTACTTTCCCTTATATATTTTCTCTTCTATAACTTAAGGATGTAACATCCAAATTTTTTAAGATACAAAAGGTGATTTTTTTTTCCCCTTCTAATTCTTATTTTTTACTAATTAGTTGAAGACTATAATTCAGAATATGTAATAGACCATTATCTTTTCTGTCCTTTGTGATTGTGCCACTGCCAAAAATAGCTAATAAACCTTAAGCTTGTGTTTGTACATCATACTTTTCAAAGCATAAATCTCAATCGATTGATGCGGTAGTGGTACTTTAATAACATTAACTTTGTTCAACTACTTAGTACATAGTAGTATATTGCATATCATGAAATCAGTAATATCGAATATTCTTAGTCACAAGAACTTCCTTTAATTCACTTGATGTCATTATCAGCTATATTATATTATTATCCCCTCTTATTTATAGTGAACTTTACATCTTGGTCGGGACAGAAATATATAATCGCAGCTAAATGTAGAATAAAAAGTAGAAAGTGGACAAAGATATTTGAAAAAGAAATTTTAGAACTTTAATAATGTGATTTATATTTACGCATTCAAAAGTTGTACATGTGATACAGATAATGGGACAAAATTTTGAATTATAGTATTTTTTTAGAAAAAAGAAGCAATGTAGGTGGGCTTCTTATAGGAACATGTAATCTTTTCTCATATTAGCTTGTTGATATAATTACAAGTAATGCATGCATTACGAAGAAATTGTAAGGGATAGAAAGTAGAAATTCGGTGATATCATAATCTCTCATTTGGTTTTGTTTTCCCTCTTGCCCTTTATGCAAAAAAGAAAAGCATGGTTCTATTAATGACTTGGTCCATCCTAACCCTTATAGAACCTACTGCTCGTTGCTCCTCCTCTCATCCTCAACCACGATATATACGTAAGTCATTAATGATTTTCAATCTTTACTAGTACCGTTTCTTAAATCATACGAGCTTTCTATTAAACATATTTTGATTTAATAAACTAGTTGTTGGATCAAAAATCACTTACAAAGTGAAAGGTTAAGGATTTGACTGTCTGAGACCTCTTACATACAAAATTATTCTACATTCTATGAGGAACAAATGAGTATTATAAGAAGTGTCATGTCATCTATGACATGACACCATATAATTATTTGAGGGATCTATTATAGGTGACACATAATGGGATACAATTCATGCTTAGGCGTTCTAATGATATATAGATAAATAGATAAATTTTGTGCATAATATCGACATATAACTCGTACAAATCTCAAATTATGTAAGCCTAAACAGGTTTGAGTTGTTTTTTTAACTATTACATCTAGTGTAGTTGATATAATATTTAATGCAAAATTTATTTATATAATTGATATCCAGAGCATTGAACCCACTAATACTTTGTCATTCAATCTATTTGCTAAAAGCATAAACCCACGCCCACCCAACTGGCACCAAAAGATAAAAGGCACATTCACACTTGAAATTTTGAAACACATTGCTTCATATATATGTGTTGAACAATATTATATATATTTTTATAAGGATTTCTTTGATAATTATCAATATTACATCAATCACATAATTTCTTTGATGAGGATTTCATGTACTCTATACCATTCTCAAACTATATTATAGGAATATATTAATGCATGGCAAAGATAATCAATAGTTGTCTAGAAGCTCCTCAATCATTTGTAACGCAATTTTCTCCTCTTCACCAATTCCACCCTTAATGTCTTGAGCCTCAATATTATTCTTTGTATCAAACTTTACAGTCATGACCCAACTAGAGTTGGATTGCCCTCCAACAGATTGTTTTTGCCATACTCCAATGTTGGAGTTCTCAGTGTCAAGCCTTAGACAAGTGAGAGAAGGAGAGAGTTTCTTATATGATTTTCGAAGCTTCGAGTTAAGAAGAGAGGAGACTGAATTTGGAAACAATGTTGATGCTTCTTTGGTTGATCTTGTTGTCTCATCGGTTGACAAGTTTTCGGTCGCCGGAAAATTTGTCTTTGCTTTCCGGCCACTCATAAGAATGGCAGCTTCATCGTAGGTTTTGGCTGCCTCTTCTGCCGTCTTGAAGGTTCCCAACCATATCCTTCTTTTCCTACACGTACAAAACCTCCAATTATAGCTATATATGCATGTACAATATTATTGTTAATTCAGTAGCTAATTAAACAAAAATTTGGGACAAGTATATGGGTAGATTATGGATATTGTCACTTAAGCACTGTTTAATCAACTTATTTATACTGAATTGAACTTACGGAAACAGATATAACCTGATTTTGCTAATTAAAACTATTTTTTATTAGTGTACTCCCCATATGTCTAGAGTTTATTTGAAAGGACGGAATCTGAATTTTAATATAATGATTAAAACTAATTTTTGGCTAATAACCCATTATTTTTTAAGGTGATCAGATGAATAGAGCCTTTTATTATCAAGAAAGTCCATAAACAAAATAATTGAAGCAAGAAAAAAATACTCAAAATTAAAGATTTTTTAAACATAACATATCATAAGACGATGCGTATAATCTTACCCTTTTCCACTTAAATTTTTAGGTGATGTTGTTTCTAATAAACTAGAAAAAGAATATCATTATACGTAAATAATGAACAATTGTGATAGAATAGGATTAGATGTAAAAAAACAAGTAAAATCTTTTGAATCAATGACATGCATTTCAATAAGGTTTGTGACATATTATAAGAACGAAGTAATATTTGTAGAAGTAGTACGTACAATAAAGGATGACGAATCTCAGCAACCCATGAACCCCAATGGCGTTGTCTGACACCTCTGAACTTCTTAGAAGAATGTAAGAGTACCATGATTTTTGAGAGTGATATTTGGTGTGTAAAAAGGACAAGTGGGATAGTTGAGATTTTGAGAGTGTTGCTAATTATAAGTGTGGGTGGATGAGAAAAAGAGGGTGTACGTACGAGAATAATATTGCGAAAGGGGACAAGGGGTAGATCAAAGAAGCCCCACAACGCATTTAACAAGAGTAATATTACTTGTTAACTAGGTTGCTATGTTTTTTTTGGTAGGTAGGTTGCTGTTTTTGAGTCATAAATTTCACTTGTGGTGTAGTGGATATGTCAAAGTTTTTCTAGTATTACCATATTATGATGTTTTTTTCTCCTGTTTGGTTAGTAATTAAGGTGGGGAAAAGTTTAGAAGGAAAAAATTAATTATCGGCGATTTTTCTAGAATAATGCCAACTATAAATTATTCTAAAAGTAAATTTTGAGTGGTTGAGAAACTTACGGTAGCACTATATCACTCATCTAATTATACAGGAAATATATGAGTTCCAACTACGCAAGACACCTTCTTAAAATGGTTTGAAGTGATCTGATGACGTGTTTAATTGGTCATCTATTGTTTTTTTTTCTCCAACCTTTTCACTTTCTTCTTCGTTCCTCATCCTACCTAACCAAGTAATTAAAAGATGGATATATCATCAGTTGACCTTCTAAATTGGTTTTAAAACTAAGGTCGTTGAATCATTTTAGAAAGTACATCCGATATTTGGTGTATGGATCTATACTTAACCAAATATATTGGTCCATTATGATCCATTATGATATGCGAACATTTATGGAGTAGAGGAACCAAAAGCTGAAGTGAAGAACTTGGTTCATGATCAGTCTACAACAAGTTATCTGGCGATATTAGCAATTGATCCCTGAGTGGTGTATGAGTCTAATATGCAAATATGATGCTACACGAAATTAGTTACTGAATGCGGCTGTATTTACTTTGTTTTCCCCTAGTTATGAATTGCCAAGATCTATATAATATTGACTGGTTTGTTGTACATAAGAAATACAGCTAGAATAAAACTCTAGCTACTCGTTATAGAACATAACATCTAATGGTGATACAGATACTAGGAGTAGTAGTGTTAGTTTGAAACTTGTGAGTCTTATAAATAGGAGTTCATAGGCTAGTTGTATGTGCATGGGCGCATCGCAATTCGCAAGAGGTGTACACAATATCTCAAATTGTGGACATCAGTGAGTAGTGTGTGCACATGAAGGTTCGTAAGTTAGATGGCTTGGAAAAAAGAGTTACTTGTGTGAGTGTAGACTATGACATTCTTAATCATCCTCGCTCTCATCCTCTTATCCTCCCTAGCTAGCCAACAAAACCCTCACACTATATCTTCATTTGACATTATAAATTGGTTCTTCAAGGTCACTAGATTACAAGTATATTCTAAGAACTTTTAAAGTTAGAAATAAAATATAATAATAAATATTTAAAATTATTATGAAAATACTCGCTTTAGTTTGTATCATTCCTATCGTTCGTTAATTATATTAGTTTAATTAACTACTCACTCATGAGTCGTGATATTGGCGTAAATAAAGTTGACACATAGAGGTGATCATGGGCGGGCCGGACCAAACAAATTGCCCACTGGGAGGGGCGGGCCCAAATCCGGGCCAAAAATTTGTGTCATAAGCCCGTTATTTCGGGCCGGGTCGGGCGGGTTTTTCCTGGCCAAAACGGGCCGGGCCAAAATTTAGACTAAAAAGTCTTATTTGGCTTGTCCAAAGCTCGCCCAAAAAAACTGCCCAAACCCGCCCAAATACCGGGCCAGGCCGGGTCCGGGCTGGAGTTGATCAGCTCTATTGACACATAAAAGAAGGCTGACCTACCCTGATATTGTTGACACTTGACATATATGCATAAAATGGGGAAAGAAAAAATATCAAAGTATATTCTAAAATTCTCTTTTTGTAATTAAAAATAGAAATTCTTAATATATGTTTGGTATATTTAATAACTAACGTCATATACTAGTCGCCGTCACCCAGTAATATAGGGATACGGGATACCTATGGATATTAGGCCAATCTGCCTTGCATCATTTCGCCTAGCCTTTGAACGTAAAGTGGGCAAAAAGAAGGAAAATAGAAGAAAGATATTAGATGAATAGGAACTAACAGCTGCAAATTCAGCTACTAATTGCAGTAACTACACCATGGAGTTTGTTTCGGTGATTACGTCTTGTACTTGGTTCCTCTATTTTGGTAAGGTGATAGTAAAAGAAACCAGATGTTGTATGTCATCTGAACAAATGAACTTTTTTGCTCAAAAGACCCATCTTAATTAATCTTCCATAATATTGAGTGAAACATTTAATTTTTGCAGCCAATTATAGCATTTTATTGCTTAAAGAAGTTTAAAATTTCATAGGCTTTCTAATTAAATTGATTGTATTCTTTTTTTTGTTTGGGTATTACCAAATAATAGGCCTAAAATTAATAGCATATTTGTTATTATAGTCAAGTTTATCTAAAGTTAGGTGTGCATTAAAGTAAAACTTTAGGTGTCTCGAGTACCCCTACGGCCCTACCCCCAAGGCTCCAATATCTATCGGAATGCAATGATGCTCATTTGCCAGGAGGATAGACTGGAAATTTCTTCTAACCCTTGCGACATGTTTGGTTAGTGGTACTAAATTGTGGTAATGATAATGTTTTTTAGTGTAAGTTTGTGAAGACATTCCAATGTAATATCCATGGTAATGAAACTTGAAGTCAAAACATGTGTTTTCCTTCACAAATATTCATTACCACCTAATAGCACCTTCCCAAGTGGTAATAGATGGTAATGAAATTTTAGGAAGAAAATAGGTGTTTGGGTATAAAGTAGCGTTACCATTGAGGTCGACATGTGAATGCCTTCACAAATTTGCACTGGAAACCATTACAATTACCACCATTTAGTACCGCTAACCAAACGCGTTGTTGGAGTAGACGAATTATTATTTAAAATTATCTACTTTTTTCAAAAATAGGAAATTATTGATTTAAAATATACCTAGATATAACCTTTTATACTCAACTAAATAATTGACGATCAAACATGTACATCCCAAATTGAATTCGATTTCAATGATCCTATTGTTTTTTTTTTTTTTTTGACAACGAGGAAAACTTACACAAAAAGAAACAACCCAATAGAAAAAAGCATACTAAGGATAAATAAAAGGAAAATTAGAGTTTCTGCAAAACTTAGCAAGATCATGGGCTGTTGAGACGTTCTGTTTGTTGACTTTCATAATTTGCTTAATCGCCGTGATAGTATGACTGATGGACATATCCATTGTGTGCGACGAGGCGAGCAGACGAACTAATGATCCTATTGTTGATACAATGTTCAAATCTGAGTTTATATTAGCAAGATCAGTTGATGACATCATGTGATTCGCATAGACATGTTTGAGAGTGGAACATAAAGCATTCCTTTGGTGAAACTAGCAGACTTCGTATAAATTTTCATAGTTGACATTAGGAGTAAAATACTTCAGGAGTACTAATTAGTCGCGTATGTAGTCGTATGGGAGTGGACGATCACATTATTGATCTTTGGATCTATTTTCCGATAATTTATTTTGTTTCAAACTCTAATCGTGAACATGGAGTCTTGGACATGGGATAATTTCATTTCAAGCTAGATTCTAGCTAATTAGATGTAAGATAGAAGAGTTTGTGGGTCTAAAATCAATTATAATTACGAAAATGATGCTCATGCAAATTCGAGAGACAACAAATTAGGTCAGTTAATTATAATTTAGTCGTTGCTCAATTTCTTATCAAGAAAACATATACAGACTTAGTCCACACTATTATTATTATTATTATTATTATTATTATTATTATTAAACGTGATGATAGTAATTTATAGGTTTATCTATAATAGACATTAATGGCCAAAACATACTCATAATTAGAGGTGGTCAACATGGGTCCGACTTCGATAATGAGAGGGTTTTGGGCACGATTTTTCAACCTGTGGTTTGGGCCCGATCCGACTCAATTTTCGGGCCAAAACCGGTCAACGGGCAACTTAAATATGAAAAAGCAGGTTAAATTTTGCCCGGTTCGAAAAACACGCTTGACCCTCCCCCCAGCAAGTTTTGGCTCGGGAATCTCGACTCGAGTGTTTGTCTCGAAACATACCACTTTTTTGACCAAAGCCCAACCCGGATCGGCCCGGCACATAATCATCTCTACTCATAATCATATTATCATAGTATTAATTTTTTGTTTTGAGGGGGTACTAATAATTATTTTGTTGAAACAATCAAGTTCTTACATCCATGGCATAGGTTGAACTATCTTTTCATGTTCCTAATTTCCTATCAAAAAAATAGACATTCCTCCTCTTTTTTCACGGATCTCTTTATTACATTCCTGAATTCTCTCTCTTCAACGCGCATTCCACTCAGTAAACCCACCTCTCCCAAAATCAGATCCATTGACTATTAAAATACACAAATTCACCTCTTTTTCCCCCCTTAAATCGTCATTTTGTCTAATCTCTCTCTCATCATTTTCATCTCTCTCTGCTTTTTTTCCATGTAAATTCTCTCTCCTCTCCTTTTTCCTTCTTCATCGCAATTTCTGTTCATTCTTTTTACCTGATCATTGCATCACTTTATTATTTAATTGTTGATTCATGATTTCTTTAACAACTTTGTAATTTCGATCTACATTGCTATCATCTAATTGACTTATTCGTATAATTTATGCGGTAAATTTTGAATTTGATGATGATGAAATTTTGCAGATCATTAAGAACGAAGACGACGAAAAAAAGATCATCTAATTTGAATTTTAATTTGAATTTGTTGTGATTTGTTGTTGTTGTTTTACAGTTGTTGGAATTGAAAAATGGCGCAGATTTTGCTGCACGGAACTTTACATGTTACGATATACGAAGCTAGTGATCTTCACCATGGAAATGACCCTGGTGTTTTCCGCAAGGTCTTTCTCTTTCTCTCTCCTCCTTTATTTATACTTGAATTTTTGAATATTTATGTGGATCAATTTAGAATATAGTGATGTGTTTTTTTTTTTGGTATATCTGCTTAATTTTGTACTGTGCTAGATGTGATCTAAGTATATATGATATATCGTTGTCAAGGGGTTAGTTGATGATGATGTAAATAAAAAGGGGTCCGAGTAATAGGGCCCTTTATTTAAAGGGAGGGCATATATAAATATAACCTTATCTTCCACCAAATGTGTTTGGGGGTTTCATTTTGTGCATTTAAGGAGTAAGAAGAAATGAATAAAATTGCAACATATGAAATTTGACGATTGTAGCGGGACATGGATTGGATGTTTCTCGAAAATTTAGCGAGTATTCGACTTTAAATTCTCACCGATTGGTTCTTGACATTGGTTATATGAACTTATAAGTTTTATTCATACGTAATTTAAGATATTAGTGGTCAAAGGTGTGTGTTGGAGACTGTGCAGAAAGCAAATGAGAGCTTTATTATGGGATGGTGGGATTGCTATTTAATTGAGTGTTTCTTTGACGTTTGGATCTTGGGGTTGGTCGGGTTGGATGACGAAGAAAATTTCACAAAGTTGAGTGATAATGTGAAAAAGTAGAAATTTGGGATGTGTGAAGAAAATCTGGTAATGAAAGCCCTAGAGTGGGAAGTGATCTTAGAAACCAATTGTGTTCTCGGGAAAGATCTCACTTCTGCTATTACGAGGACTGGATGTGGAATTAGATTTGTTTGATTTCACTTGTGTGAGATAAGCATGTGCATGGTTGCTGATTCTTGCAAAATCAGATGTGTTTGGTGCTTAGACATTATGCTGGTGGATTGGCAGATATGGAGAGACATAATGCCAAAGAAATACCGTGAGGACTTCGGTTTGTCGTTAATCTCAACCTGCATACAAATTGTATAGAGGGACATATGATGTAATGCTAGTGTAATATGGAGTACACAAAATCTTTTGTTAAAGAATGGATATTGCTGTGAAGATTTTTCGACCTCCTTTACTTTTTTAAGAGTCTTTGGGCAATGCGGTTTTTATTGTTTGCTGTTCAAGTTACTGTCTTATTTTCACAGTCTTGTTCTTTGGCTTCACTCACAATTTGGTTGAAATTCTTATCTCAAATTCAAAATCACAGTAGACATGTATACAATCCCTCCCTCCTAGACAACACCTAGTCCTTGATTGGTTTTTGAGAGTTAAGACACTTTAGTCAACCATCTTTCAGTAGATGAATCTTTATTCTTATGGTAAATCAGGATTCTGCATAAACTCTTTGGTAATGTTAAAAAGGTCCCTCCTCCTGTTTTCTTCCTATTATTACTCCCATTACCATCAAGGAAATTTCATATTGAGCCATCCTTCATATAACATTCCAGTGAAGCAATTAACCTGTGTGTTTTATACTGTTTAAAGCATGCCAAGTTCTCATTATATGATCCACTGATTTTTTTATTGCAATGACAACAAGCTTTTTCAAGGATGCGAAAAAATACAAAAGCAACGCCGGCTCCGCTGTATCTCAGTTACTCTGAGGAATGTCTCAAACTGGGAGACTGAAGCACCAGTAAACTTTAGGGTTGAAAATAGTAGTCCCTCACATATAGCTGCATTATGATCTGGTTGTCTTATCGAGCAGCCTTGATATTTTCCCCATGTATACTCTTGTAGCTTGCCTTTCATGGTCTATGGCAAACTGAATATGCAACAGGAACTGCTCTAGCTTTAAGTGATATATAACTGCAAAAGTCAAGTTAGTCGACTACTAATCCCCTGAGTTATATCTTGTGAACTACTCCTTTGGTATCGAATATATGCTGCATTATCCAATTTCGTTTGTTTCACAATACTTGTTAGCTTGTCTCTTTAGGATCTCTATGCAATTATACTTGTCACTTTATAATACAAAAGAAGAATTACCGGCCACTTGAAAGTACCCATACAATCACTCCCAAATCATGTTTGCAGTTACAAGTAACACATATGTTATGAGACTAGGGAGTAATCTCGTGATTGTTTAATATGTTTTCGATTTTATGCCCTTGGAACATTAAGTTGTCGTAGTCGTAATATTCATATCTAAAAAGGAATCCAGTGTGTTGCCCTTGGAATACTTTTTTTAGTTGTTCTCTATGTATCAACTCTTAAGCCTATTAATAACACTAGAAATATTGTTCTACAAGAGCATCTACTTGCTTAATTGCTGTTTATGGTGTCAAGACATTGAGGAGCTGTAGATATTGTTTCTTCAGAGTGCATTCAGCGTTCCTTCTTAGCAAATTTTTATAAGCTTCCTAAACAGATAATTCAGCTATCAGCTTTCCACATAATGTTGCTGCCTGAGCACTTCTTCTATTGATAACTTCCTTAACTGTCAAGAATCTTGTTTGGATATGGGAACATCCTGAAATACATTGTGTGTAATTACTAGTTCAATATGTACTCTGTCAAGTGATTTAGACTCTTGTCTCTAGTGCTCTTAAATGGGAGGTGGGGGGTCTTCCTCTCCTTGTTATGTAGTTCTCTCTGTAATTTTGCATGTTCTGATATATATTGGCAAATCCTTTGTATGCAGCTTATGGCAAATATTGAAGAGACAGTTGGTATTGGGCAAGGAACTCCCAAAATGTATGCAACTATTGATCTTGAAAAGGCTAGAGCTGGGAGAACTAGAATTATAGAAAATGAACCTGCAAACCCCAGATGGTACGAGTCATTTCATGTATACTGTGCACATCTGGCCTCAAACATTATTTTCACCGTGAAAGATGACAATCCTATCGGAGCGACATTAATTGGAAGAGCATATGTACCTGTCGAGGAAATCATGGGTGGGGAAGAAGTTGACAGATGGGTTGAAATCTGTGACAGAGACAAGAACCCTTTAGATAGTGGTGCCAAGATTCATGTGAAGCTGCAATTTTTTGAAATTACCCAAGAGCGTAGTTTCAATCATGGCATTAGAAGTGGAAAATATCCTGGAGTTCCGTACACCTTTTTCCCACAAAGGACAGGATGTAAGGTCTCTCTGTATCAGGATGCTCATATCCCAGATAATTTTATTCCAAAAATTCCTCTTGCTGGTGGCAAGTATTATGAGCCTCATAGATGTTGGGAAGATATCTTTGATGCAATTACTAATGCAAAACACATGATTTACATCACTGGATGGTCTGTATACACAGAGATTGCATTGATAAGGGATTCAAGGAGGCCAAAGCCTGGTGGTGACATGACTATTGGCGAGCTGCTTAAGAAGAAGGCAAGAGAAGGTGTGAAGGTCTGTATGCTTGTGTGGGATGACCGAACATCTGTTGGTGTGTTGAAGAAGGATGGTTTAATGGCAACACATGATGAAGAGACTGGGGAATTCTTCCGCGACACTGAGGTGCATTGTGTTTTGTGCCCTCGCAATCCTGATGATGGTGGAAGCATAGTTCAGGATCTACAGATCTCTACTATGTTTACTCATCATCAGAAGATTGTGGTGGTTGACAGTGCAATGCCTGAGGGTGGGCCAGACAAGAGGAGGATTGTGAGTTTTGTTGGGGGAATTGATCTTTGTGATGGGAGGTACGATACCCCATTCCATTCACTTTTCAGGACACTTGACACTGCACATCATGATGATTTCCATCAGCCAAACTTTCCTGATGGTGCAATTACAAAAGGTGGCCCTAGAGAACCTTGGCATGACATTCATTCTCGTGTTGAAGGACCTATTGCTTGGGATGTCCTGTTCAATTTTGAACAGAGATGGAGAAAACAGGGTGGGAAAGATGTACTTGTTCCACTGAGGGAACTTGATGATATTATTCCTCCCTCACCAGTGACTTTCCAGGATGACCCTGAGACATGGCACGTTCAGCTGTTTAGATCAATTGATGGTGGTGCTGCTTTCGGTTTCCCCGACACACCTGAAGATGCAGCCAGAGCAGGGCTTGTAAGTGGTAAAGATAACATTATTGATCGAAGCATCCAGGATGCTTATATCCATGCAATTCGCCGAGCTAGGAATTTCATTTATATTGAAAATCAGTATTTCCTTGGAAGTTCTTTTGCATGGGAGCGTTCAGATGATATCACAATTGAGGAAGTTGGTGCCTTACATCTGATCCCCAAGGAACTCTCCTTGAAGATAGTTAGCAAGATTGAAGCAGGTGAGAGATTCACTGTTTACGTAGTTCTTCCAATGTGGCCAGAGGGAATACCTGAAAGTGGATCAGTTCAGGCCATATTAGACTGGCAAAGGAGGACAATGACGATGATGTACAAGGATATTATTACTGCTCTGCAGGCTAAGGGTAGTGACGAGGATCCGAGAAACTATCTGACATTTTTCTGCTTGGCCAACCGGGAGGTGAAAAAAGACGGTGAATATGAACCTTCAGAACAGCCTGAACCTGACTCTGACTATGAAAGGGCCCAGCAGAATCGACGGTTTATGATCTATGTTCATTCAAAAATGATGATTGGTATGCTTTTGACATCCTTTTCTTCTCTCTTTATCTTTCGTCCCCCCTTTAGCCTGTCAATATCCTGTCAACCACAAAAGGTTTAGAAACTCAAATAACACTCATTAAGATGTAGGTCCGTTTTCTCCTTCTATAAGCTATGGCATTGTTGCACCTTAAAATTTTAGGGGACCTGCATAATGACAAAGGCTATATTCATTTTTTTCAAACTCTGCAAGTGCTGGTGCTCTGAGATTGTATTATTTTCACTTCAGAACTAATTTATTGTTTGAAATTTTAACTTATGAGTTGCGTTTGATTTCACAGTTGATGACGAATACATCATTGTTGGATCTGCCAACATCAACCAAAGATCAATGGACGGTGCAAGGGACTCAGAAATAGCCATGGGGGCCTACCAACCTCACCACTTGGTGACAAGGAACCAACGAGCACAAGGTCAAATCCATGGTTTCCGAATGGCCCTGTGGTATGAGCACCTTGGCATGCTTGATGATTCCTTCAAGCGCCCTGAAAGCAGTGAGTGTGCTGAGAAGGTAAATCGATCTGCAGACAAGTACTGGGATCTCTATTCAAGTGAATCTCTTGAGCGTGATTTGCCTGGTCACCTGCTTCGCTATCCTATCGGTGTCTCTAGTGAAGGAGATGTCGCAGAGCTCCCAGGCTTTGAGTTCTTCCCCGACACCAAGGCACGAGTGCTCGGTGTTAAATCTGACTATCTCCCACCAATCTTAACTACCTAATCTTATCAATGTTGAGAGGTAACATCCCATCTTCTCATGCTTTTGCGAAACAGACTGGAATTTTAGACAGAATAATAATAAAGTAGTAGCTTGGTGATTTTAAATATCTGCATCTGGTTTTTACAAGGGTTTTCCTCCCCTACTTTGTGTGACATTGGTGGTTAGAATCCCAGGTCACTGTTGTTAACAAACTTTGTACTGTATTTGCGAGTATCTCGATATGTATCATGGCGTGAGAGAATCTCTTGTAAACTTTTTCCCCTTTAATATAATGAGGCAATGAGCTATAGTTTGTGTTTTGGTTATTATTTTCAAACTTGTGTTGAGTTGGCATCAATTCTGGTTTGTATTTAAAAAGCATGCTTAACCATGGCTTATCCGGATTCAAAGATTTTAGTGGTGGATATTTTTTTTTTAAGGATTGCGAAAACTAGAGTATTAGGGTGCTTTTTGTTTTACTAGATTCAAAAGCATGAGAGTATTAGGGTGCTTTTTGTTGTACTAGATTCAAATGCATGTAATGTGTGCTTCAAGTTATAAAAAGATATACAATAGTCATAGTATATTAATATTAAATTGTAAAATATTTTTCAAAAAATAAACGGCATTTAGGGTATTTCAAGTGGATAGCAAACTCTTCAAGAGTTGCTTTATATAATTGAGATCAACATCACACTATGTTCTATCTAGAATTAGCAATTACGCATTAAACAATTCCTTTTTTTGTATCACTTTGCTGGTCTCTAATTCTGAATTGGTGCTCGTATTAAGTCTTATATGAAGTATGATTTAGAAAAATAGCAAACAATTTATACACTTGTGATTCGAACGGGTATAAAGATTAGTTTACTTTCAAACACTTTCTAGTGATCAGGATTGTCAGATATTATTTTAGAATTCCCATGTGTTTTTCGAAACTGTAAACTTTCTATATTTTAGAACAGTTTAGGATCGAGTCTTCTTTTATTTAATTTTTCATTAGAACAACATATTATGATATTTATCTATTTTCTTTTTAGAGAAGACTGAAATTCAAAATGAGTACGATTGATACGATCATGAAAAGTTTGCAAATTTTGTCATACACACAAATTTACGATGTATATTAGATGAGTAAAAAACTTATATAGACCTGGTTCACACTAAATTAGTGTAGACCTGCTAATTCATGTGATTTATGAAAAAAGAGGGTCACTATATAAAAAGATAGATACAAAAGATGAGTAGATATAAATTGTAAAGTTTGACTATGTAAGAAAAAAAAAAGTTACTACGTCACAAAGTAAAAATTTTAATATAAGAAAGAGTGACTATATGAAAAAAAAACTGTCACTATGGTAGATAATAACTGTATAGTGTAACTTAAGATTTTAAAATGTTACTATATGAAAAAAAAAAAAAAAAAAAAGGGTCACTATGTTAAATAAATAGCTTTGGTCCACTATAATATTAATGTGGACCAGGTCCTCGCAAGACTATCTATTCTTTTGGACTGAATAAGTCTGAACTAAACTGAATTGAAATGAATAAGTTTGAACTGAACTGAAATGAATAAGTTCGAATCGGAACCGACAGTGTCGAAGCGAAGCGAACCGATCCGATCGAACGAACCGAATTGAGTATTATTAATAATTACAAAGTAGAATAATATTTTTAGCATCATTGATAATGATAATTATTAATAATATTGATGATAATGATAATGATAATGATAATAATAATATTAATACTAATACTAATAATATGCATAATAATAATATTCTTATGAATTGAGTAATATTAATACTAATAATGTGCATAATAATAATATTAATACTAATACTAATAATATGCATAATAGTAATAATATTCTTATGAATTGAGTAATATTAGTAATAAGAATATTAATACTGATAATATACTACATTGTTTAAACTTATTTATTTGGAGTTCTTCACCCACCAAAAAGTAGTACTCCCTCCGTTTCCAAAAGTTCTTCCTACTTTAACCAATTTCCTCTCACAAAACAATTCAAAATAGGAACAAAATAAATCGGAGGGAGTATTACCTTTCTATCTTTCGCTTCTTTCACCAAAAAATACTCTCTTTATCACTTGTCCCCTTATTTTATATTCAATGGGCAAAAAGTACCCTCCAAAAAGCCTTAAAAGTGACATTGCCAAAAATCTTAACAACAACAACAACAACAACAACACCACCACCACCACCACCAACACCACCACCACCAACACCACCAACACCAACAACAACAACAACAACAACAACAACAACAATAATAATAATAATAATAATATAAATATAAATTATAAGTTGTAGTCTGAACTGGATCGAAATGAATAAGTACGAAATGATCGATCTGAACCGAAGCGAATCGGTCGAATCGACCCGGACCGAATCAACCGAATCGAATCGGCGATTCGAACCGAAATGAATTTCCATTTATTCAGTCCAAAAGAACAGAGCCAACTCATTAGATGAAGGTTATCTATCTATAATAGATTGGTGCTTTCAACATTTAGATTATATACATAACTATAGGGGAAATTTTCTGGTAACTACTTTTTGTAAGAAACTTTTTTCAAAAAATACCTTTTACATTTTATTTTCCAAAAAACTACCTTTTAAAACAAATCCCTTTTATATTCTACCATATAATGATTTTCGTTAAGTGTGACGATTAAATTATATTATCGACTTACGCATGGTAATCATATGACCTTCTTCAACACCATTTGAAACTCGAATTGGAGAAATTTGTCCAATGAAACCACGAATCAACTATAGAAATTAAATGTATTGGTAGTAGCGTAAAAAATGGTGGGGAGAAGGTTAATGAAGGTTACGTGACAACTATATATGTATAAGTCAATGGCGGAGTAAACAGTCAAATTCAATGGCCATCTTTATCTTGAAAGAAATTTACTGTAAAAGGTAATTTATTGAATTTTTTTATATAAAAAATAGTTTCTTAAAATTTTTCATAATCTCTATTATATATGTCAAGAGAGGTAGGACACCAAAAAAATAGAAAAAAGAAAGGGTAACTAACTACTTCAATTAAACAATTTTTTTTTAAAAAAAAAAATACAGTTACTGGATTGGAAATCAGTTTAAAACCTCTAAAAGTCTTTATCATAACTCAAAACGAAGAGAGAGAAGAAGAACAACGCTCTTTCTATCTCCTTCATTCTTCAGCAATTTACAAAATTATTTCTAGGTTTTTTTCTCACCTGTTTTTTTTTTTTGGCTTTCTTGGTTTTATTTCTTTATAATCTCTTGGTTTTTCTCAGTGGAATGCTTTTATTTTTCTTTAATCTTGCTAATAAAATATTACTAGTTATTGGGTAACAGTTAGAATCATAAAATTATCATCACTCTTATAAAAAGATATTTTTTTATATATATTTTTATTACATTATCAAAAAATAATAACTAGATACAATTACGCAATAAATTTAAATTTGATAGCGATCTTTTGTGCATATAACACTAGTTAGTTTCAATTAGTTGTAACCTGGATTAGAGAAGGATAGTCGCCGCCCCCCCCTTTTTCTATCTCTCTCCAAACCCTAACCTCCCCAACTCCTTCTTCATCAGTTAGGGGCTGCCATGGATAATTTCATCTATGGTAAGCCCATTTTCCCCTTATATTTTCAGTTTTAAGTTTATTTTCTTGTTTTGTTGAATAAATTACTCTCTCTTTATGAGATTTTTTCAAACCCTGTTATGGGGATTTTAGTCTCTGTTGTGGAGATATCTTTCTCCCCCATGGGAGTTGTGAGTATGTTTTTTTTTCTCTAAGTATGAGAAATTGTTCTCATTGGTTTAAGTTTGAGATTCAACATGAAGTTATTGGAATCTCGGATACGGTCAACATGGCTCGATCAAGAATGATCTTCTCAAACTATGTCAGAATGATAGACTTCCTCATCAATAGTTGTTTTATTCAGCAATTACAAAGTGATTTGCGCTGTATTGCTCGGCCTAGTTCATTGTAGTTTATTCGAAAACGAATTTGATTTAACCTTGTTTGATTGTTTTGCCTTCAATTAATGTAATTTCTTTCATAAAAAAAATTAGTTGTAACCTGAAGAAAGGGAGGGGAAGACGAGGGAGTGGATCATTGGTGCAAAACTGCCAATCCATTGAAGGAACTAATAAGAATCATCCAATTGATTGTTCCACTTTCGGTCCAAATCATGGACCACTAATTAAATAATTGATATCAAGTCAACTTTATTATGACTAGTAAACCCAATCAAGCCATGTATTCTCAGATATTAATGACATATGGCACTTAGGTAATGTACACAGATGTCACTACAACACTTGAGACATAAAGAGTTTTTGGTTCCAAATAAGAAGTTGCCACCTAGTAAATCTGTTTTTGTTAGTAAGTTATAACTTCCCAATTGTGGATTTGTGATTGTGGTGTAGGTAACGTGATCTTGTAACTAAATTGACTTAGCTAACGTGTTTAGTGGTGGCTACTTCCTCCATTCGTTGATACATTCGAATAGATCGAATAAGATACTTATGTATTGTTTACGTAATTCCTTCGTTTTATAACACTTACAATTCAATTTCTTAACATATAATAGGAGGATCAAGGACTATATAACAAGAAGATGACTAGCATATTTTCAATGACCCTAATTTTCATTATTTTATTGTTGATTGAATTTTTTTTGGGGCCCTCTTTCGGAAATCCTCATGATAAGAAGAATTTTCTTTTGGGCTGTCCGCGCACAGGGCCACTCACCCAAAGACCCAACAAGAACCCCCAACATTGTTGATTGAATAAGTAAAGATATTTTAGTCATTCTTATACTTTTTTTTTGTAAGATAAAGATGACTCACTTGAGGGGGTATAAAGGGAAATCCCCAAATGAGTCCCATGAGGTTTGATCCTTAGGCACCGGGGGATATGAGGCCAAGTGACGATCTACTACTTCCACCACCTCAACCTCGGTCATTCTTATACTTGTTGCAGAGTACTTCATATTCATAGATATTAGGTATTACCGTATTAGGTTAGGCCAACTTCTTGTAATAAGTAAACCTATATTTATGTACATCAGTACATGAGGAGAGTAATAGAGAGACATAAGTAATAATAATAAAAGAGAATTGATGTGAATGAGAAAGATTTAAAGAATAATACAAAAAAAGGATAATAGTAGAAGAATCTTAAGACTTCTTAAAAATAAATTTTGGCTAAAAATAATAGAAACTTTCGTTCTTATGTGCAAAATAATACAAACTGAACTATTTGTTATAAATTATTTGAAATCTACTCTTAATTTTGGAGCTAATTGATATGAGAATATTCAAAGTATGTTTATCATATAAAATTAAAAAGGTAAAAGTATAAAGCGAAAATCGCATTTCTTAACATAATTAAAAATTTACATCATTTAAAAGAGTTAGGATTCAAATATTATATAATTAGAATTATGTGTCGACATTATTCCCCATATTGTTTTACATAATTAAAAGTGATATTCATATTATTCATAGCAGATTGTCTGATTTGTATTATACTATTATCCATTTAAGTAAAAATGCAAGAAGTATATTTAATTTGTAATCTAAATACAATGTTACGGGAAGTTGAAAGCAAAATTAGTAACATCCAAACTTTCATGAGTTATTCACAGGACTACCTTACAAGCTGGGAATATTCGAGGTTTGACCACTTGGATAAGTTTGCACCATTTAGCTTGAGTTGGACATGAATGAAAGAAGGAAGTACAAGAAAAGCATTACATAATGTACATGTGACATAGGGTATATTATTTGCAAAGGGGCTGAAAGATTCAACTGTTACGTCTAATACTCTTTTGTTTGAAATGTATAATCGACTATAGTGATGGTCAAATAATCCGATTAACAATAGTATTGACCGAGTCATATAGAGTAAACACTACGTTAATTTATAAGAGAAGAGTCAACGAGGGACGAATCAAGTCTCCTAGTAACACTGGTACATTTTTGTTAGTCAAACTAACAATGGGTTTAGCATCGCCTTATATGATACAAGTAATGATCATTCATCATTAACAGTAATGATTAATATATGGGCTTTGTAGGTGGGAATTTCCTTATTCTTTCTTTTCTAACAAAAAGATTTTGTAATTGAACAGGGTTGACTTGTATTGAGTTTCGCTGCGCAAGAACTTATTTGTACCTACCTTGAAAAATGATTGTATAGATATAACTTATACTTAACTCGTATGATGTGGAACATTCAAATACATTGAGTAGAAAGAAGCATATAGACCTTAGAAAACTAAGGTGCATAAGGAAATAAGAACAAAAAAAACCCTAACCAATAAGGAATATGTTAATAAAAAATCACAAAGATACTATTCAAGTATTCATAGTAATCTACTACTCTTTTCTAAGTTGGAGTATGACAATCTCGAAAAAAAGGTCTAAGTTGCAAACGAGAAAAAATACCCTGTATTTTTTTTTTACCAAGAACCTTATAGTTAAGACGACCACCAATTGATGACCATACAAATATATCTTTTGATACTATTACTAGATTGTAGCTCATCTTAGACAAAGTGACAGTCTAATTTTTATTTTGTTTTCTCATAAAAGATGTATATTAGCTGCAAAGTGCAATGCCGCTTGGCTATCACATTATAACCTTATAGGCCGAGAATGTAACCAGAACACCGTTAAATGGACTTTAACGATTTCAAGTCACAAGCAACGATCATGGACCAATCCTCTTAATTTCATTTAGCAAATAAAGGGTGAGATAACCATATAATGTATCCAGGTAAGTAGCAATCTCAGGAACAGGAATGTGAGTGTCAGTGATATATGTTATTTATGTAAGGATGTGCTTGAGGATGAGGTTCATTTGTTCAGAGATTGTCCGATAAGTGCTAGTATTTGGTGGGGCTCATGGCTTGGTATCCAGGTACGAAATTCTGATCATGTCTCAATTAACTTTTGGATCACCGATTTCATGCAAAAGTTCTGGAAGGAAGATGGTCCACATAGTCCTAGAGTCATAGGTGTGCAATTATGTGGGAGTTATGGAGGCATAGGAATAATGCGGTATTTCGTAATTGTGACCCAAATTCGTTGGAGATTCTGCGTATGGCAGACGACTCTATTAAGGATGAAGAATGGAGGGACAAGTACTTTGGGGTGCGGAGTGGAGAATGTGGATGGAAGTGTAAGCCTAAGAAGGAAGTAGTGGCAGTGTTTGGACGACCGCAAGAAGTGTTGTGCACAGTTAGTGTGGATGGTGCTTGGAAGAAGGATGTTAGGAAGGACTGCCCATCGATAGGGATTGGTTGGATGGGGGTGTTGGAGGATGGTCAAGTGTTCAAGGGAAATGACCGATTTAAAGCTATTTCAGTGCTTCAGTGTGAAGGAATAGCGATCTTAAGGGGATTACAGAAAAGCTGGCACCGGGGATGCACTTCAGCCAGTATCCATACAGACTCCAGTATGTTAGTGTTGGAACACAAGGTGACACTCAAGAAGGGCGGGGTTGAATTGATTGGCTAAAACTGATCGATTTTCGCAAAAACACTCTTATGGCACAGTGCCGTGCACTGTGTTATTCACTCGTAAAATCTCCGATTAACGTTTTTGCTCAAACGAAATTGTATCAAACAATAAAACAATGAAATCAAATAATAAAATCCTTAAACCAAACAATAAGACACAGGAATTTAACGTGGTTCAATCTCACCTCTGAGATCTACGTCCACACACAAACTTCTCTTTTATTATTTGAATCGTAAAATACCAAACTCTCGATACAATTCGATTCCCCCACTACTAACTCTAGTAGTGCTCCCCAACACTTAACCCTAAGTGTTGCTACTCTCCTATAATATAAGAATTACAGAAAGAAAGATTCCTCAACGACGTGCTTCTTATTCAAGCAAATAGAGGACAATTACAAACGTTGTTTAGTTTCCTAATCTGACTAGAACTCTGTGCTATACTCTGTGCCTTAGGAAACTGTTTTCAGCTCTTAATATCTCCGATTTTCTCTCTCTGAAAACGTAAGTTATAAAACTGAGTTGCAATCCCTTATATATCTTGGTGAACTGAATAAAAATCCTTCTCCAAGATATATTATCTTTTGAACAATTTTTATTCCTAAAATAAAGGGATAAAATTCTTTTCCTATTTAAAAACCAATTTTATCTTTTATAAAAAACTGATTTTCCTTTTCCTAATAGGATAAGGATTTCTCCATATCTTATATTAACTAGATAAACTCTTAAATCAGTTTTTTATTAAACAAACTTTATCATATTGAAAAAAACAGTTTTTCTCCTTCTTATCAAAATTCTTTAAAAACGTTTTATGATTTTTTTTTTCGAAAAAAAAACTTTTATCTTTTATATACAAAACGTTTTATCAAAATCAGTTTTTATAAAATTCTTTTTTTATTTTAAAACTAAACTTCCTTTTTATATAGATATATAAAATTAACATAATTATTTATTCCCTTAACTCTAAGAAAATAATAATTATTCTAATTTTATATTTCTTTATTTGGCACATAATATATCATCGATATCTAGCATATTACATTTTGCATATAGTAACTAAACTTGGAATTCAATATAAACTTGGACTTCAATCTTGATTCTTCACTTCTTCAAAGTCTTCATTTATTATTCCTTTCTCAACCATCTGTCACAAACTTTCATACTATACCATATTATATTATTTTTCATCATCAAAACTTAACATGCACATGCACAACAAATTCCCCCTTTTTGATGATGACAAACACTAAATATAATATTATTAAGTAATCACTTTTTCCCCCTCAAAATATGCACCATTAATAACATAAGGGAAAATAGCATAAGATCATTCACAAGTAACATGGTAACCAAGATAACCAATTATTCATTAGTCTAAGTATTATACCCATCTTCCCCCTTTTGACATTATCAAAAAGGAAAGTATCAACATGTTTAGCGAGACAAAGTGAGATATTATAGTCAGCAAAATAATGCAAGTAGCTCAAGCAATAAATACTAAGGATGCTGGTGCTATGTCATAGTCCAACTCACAATCCGAAGTCATTAAGCAAAAATATAACCCAACTCACAATCCGAATTTATGAAGCAAGAAATAATCATGAAGGATCATGGTTGATGGCTAAGAATGTAAGATGAATGTAGGTAATGCAAGCTTGAAGATTTGAAATGGCAATTGACTCAACAAGTGCTTAAACCCTTTTTTCGTATTTTCAACTTCCGCAAATAAACATCATAAGACTTTCTTCACTGTGGCACTGTGTGTGGCACTGTGCCACTGAACAATCTATTCCCTTTCAAATATAACTAATCTTCGGATGTACTGGAATCCAAAATGATGATCTTCAAAACTTTGATAATGTTCTTCACATTTGAATTAAACTCTAGGACTTATCTAAAATAAATGTCTTACTCTCCTTTTCTTTTTTCTTTTTTTTTTTTTTTTTTTTTTTTTTTTTTTTTTATAAAGGAGAAGCAGACCATACAATATAACTAGAGTCAACCAATAAGAGATCAAAGATAATAACTTAATTCGGACCTCATTGTCTTTTTGATACATCTCCGACACCGTGCCTTGCACAAGTGTAAATCAAGATCTTGTTCATTCTTTCACGTATTTGAGTTTCATTCCAACCTTTTCATGTTCCCCCTTAACTGATGCATCTTTTTCCTCCATCAAATTATCAAAATGTTCTTTCCCCATAGATTATCATGAATCAAGATTAAAAGCACTTGTTGAACTTTGGAGCAATGGATGGGGAAAAGAAGGATAATAATAGAGAATTAAAGATAAGGTGGGACATATGAAAGAAAGAAATAATGAGGCACAAATATCAAACTCGTGAATAGAAAATCAGAATATTGGGCTAAAGATCAAGCTTGCTATAGGAGAAAGTATATGCATTTCATAGCTCAAAAATTCAGCAACTTAGGATCATATAGCTTATTAGTTCGGCAACTTAGGATCATGACATTAGGACAAGCATCATTAGACCATTACGAGTCCTTCTTTATATCAAGTAGACCTTTACTCACAATGTTTCAAGAAGACATGCAATCCTACTCCAATTAACATATTTAAAGGAGGACAACAAGCATAATACTCAACCAATTTCTAGAAATTAATCCCAAAGCCACAAATTATCTTGTAAAATATTCATGCATGAATTTCAACATAATTACCTTGATCACACAATTGGGATATGCTTAACAATTTTTTTTTTTTTTTAAAACCACTTACCAACATCACATTCTCTATGGAGTGTGTTAGGGATTTGCCGACGTTTCAAATACCAAATATTTATCCCTTTTTGTTATCGCCAAATGTAACACACCCTCCATGGTAGGCTACTAGTGAGAGGAATTGAGATTTATCACTAGTCATATGTCATAAGCAGCCATTGTCTAGATACCATAGGCTACTTCCTCTCACATTCGCCCGCAAAAAGATCACTTGTTAGTTTTAGGAACCCAAATTTGTTTGGGTCCCTTTTTCTTTCGTTGAGCCTCTAACAAGTCTTTTCTAACCCTGATTTGATTTACATACTTAACATTTTTCGCAACACTCTTTTTCTTAATGTTACGGTTCTCCATAAGGTGTCCATTCTTTCCACGAAGTTGCAAATCAAATACTCGGGTAAATCAACATATTTTCTTCTACGAAAGTCTCTTTCAAAATTTTTGGCACTTGTGCCTTACATTGTGCCTCCGGGTCTCGTATATCCTAAACCAATTCTGTTTCGATTGCTAGTTGTACTTGGAAATATAGTCTAGGGCCTTTTGACCATCTAACCATTTTTCATACATTTTCCGAGCAATAGTCAATTGTGATTCTAAGAATTCCACGAAGTGTTTAGATCGCTATTTCTTTTTCTTGAAATTTCCAAATCTCTTTTAGCTTTATCAAGTTCGTCACTTAACTTAGCATCATGAGGTAGCATAAGTGGAACAATTTTGGATCTTTGTCTAGACTCTTTCACTTTAATTAACTCAAGTTTTAAAGATTCAATTTGTTTTTCAAGATTCGAATTTTTTGCTTCTAGCTCGGTGTACGGCACGGTGTTATCAACGATTTCTTTTGTGAGGGACTTTTCGTACCTTAAGGCACTTAACTCAACATTTATTTCTTCGACAGTTTTTTCCAGTTCATCATTCTTTTTCATCAGTTCTTTACAGTCCTTTAATAAATCCTTATATTCCAATTCCAACCCAATCTTTTGCTTAGTTAAATTTTTTACTTCCTTTTTCATGATTGAAAAATCATCATTCATCTCTTGACAATCATCAATGATATTTCCAAGCAAAGTAACAAGTTGGTTTTTGAAAGACGATGTATTGAAGGTTTTAGAGAAAGAAGACTTACCTCACTTGTCTTCGGTTTCATCTTGGGAGTTTGAACTTTTCGCCATTAGACACAAGTGAGAGTCGTCCTGGCACTGTGCCCTTCTCTGTATTGTCTGTACAGCATTCAGACATAATTTTTCTTCATGGCACTGTGCCTCTGACTGTTCTTCATCAGAATCCGTATCTCCCCAAACGGCAGCTATCATTGCTCTCTTGAATTCTTTCTTGGATTGCTCCCGTTTTTCCTTGGGCTTTTCATCATCCCATAGGGGACATTCTTTAATCCTGTGATTTAACTCTCCACACTTGAAACAACCCGAATTAGTAGCACTTTTCTTAAAGTTAGAAGTAGTGCTCTTACCTTTGAAATTTTCATCTTTTCTAGGATTGTTATTTTTGTTCTTTTTGAGAAAATTTTTAAATCTCTTAGTAAGAGAATCAATATCATCATCACTATCACTATTTTCAATTTCCAATTCAGTTCTCAAGGCTATACCTTTACTTTTTGGTTCATTAGTTTTAGAATCTAAGACAAGTTCATGAGTCATTAATGATCCAATAAGTTGTTCTAGTGAAAGTTTACTCAAATCTTTAGCTTCTTGAATAGCGGTTATTTTTGGGAGCCATCGATTTGTTAAACTTCTTAACACCTTTCTCACTAAATCTTCAGAAGTATATGTTTTGCCTAGAGAACGTAATTCATTAGTGATTAGTGTAAATCTAGTGAACATCTCTTTAATAGATTCGTCATTATTCATAGTAAACAATTCATATTGTTGGACAAGCAAATCTATTCTAGATTGTTTTACCTCATTCGTACCTTCGTGGGCCAACTCCAGTGTGTCCCATATTTCTTTTGCTGTAGTACAAGCCGAGATCCTTGAGTATTCATCAGGTCCAATTCCATATTGGAGAATACTCATTGCTTTGTAGTTATTTTCGGCTTTTGCATAGTCGACCGAATCGTAGTCATCTTCATCCTTGTCGACCATCTTTCCTTCAGCGTCTTTTCCTTGGATAAGGATTGGTCCTTTTCTAATAACTTTCCAGCATTCATAATCCGATCCTTGGATGTAGATCCTCATCCTATCTTTCCACCATCCGTAGTCTTTTCCGTTGAAAATCGGGCACTTGGTGTGTCTATCTCGAGAGTCATCTTGCATATTCATGATGTGTATTCTCTAGGGATGAGCCTTTCGAGAATAACCTGCTCTGATACCACTTGTTGGAACACAAGGTGACACTCGAAGAGGCGGGGTTGAATTGATTGGCTAAAACCGATCGATTTTCGCAAAAACACTCTTATGGCACGGTGCCGTGCACCGTGTTATTCACTCGTAAAATCTCCGATTAACGTTTTTGCTCAAACGAAATTGTATCAAACAATAAAACAATGAAATCAAATAATAAAATCCTTAAACCAAACAATAAGACACAGGAATTTAACGTGGTTCAATCTCACCTCTGAGATCTACGTCCACACACAAACTTCTCTTTTATTATTTGAATCGTAAAATACCAAACTCTCGATACAATTCGATTCCCCCACTACTAACTCTAGTAGTGCTCCCCAACACTTAACCCTAAGTGTTGCTACTCTCCTATAATATAAGAATTACAGAAAGAAAGATTCCTCAACGACGTGCTTCTTATTCAAGCAAATAGAGGACAATTACAAACGTTGTTTAGTTTCCTAATCTGACTAGAACTCGTGCTATACTCTGTGCCTTAGGAAACCTGTTTTCAGCTCTTAATATCTCCGATTTTCTCTCTCGAAAACGTAAGTTATAAAACTGAGTTGCAATCCCTTATATATCTTGGTGAACTGAATAAAAATCCTTCTCCAAGATATATTATCTTTTGAACAATTTTTATTCCTAAAATAAAGGGATAAAATTCTTTTCCTATTTAAAAACCAATTTTATCTTTTATAAAAACTGATTTTCCTTTTCCTAATAGGATAAGGATTTCTCCATATCTTATATTAACTAGATAAACTCTTAAATCAGTTTTTTATTAAACAAACTTTATCATATTGAAAAAACAGTTTTTCTCCTTCTTATCAAAATTCTTTAAAAACGTTTTATGATTTTTTTTTTTCGAAAAAAAAACTTTTATCTTTTATATACAAAACGTTTTATCAAAATCAGTTTTTATAAAATTCTTTTTTTATTTTAAAACTAAACTTCCTTTTTATATAGATATATAAAATTAACATAATTATTTATTCCCTTAACTCTAAGAAAATAATAATTATTCTAATTTTATATTTCTTTATTTGGCACATAATATATCATCGATATCTAGCATATTACATTTTGCATATAGTAACTAAACTTGGAATTCAATATAAACTTGGACTTCAATCTTGATTCTTCACTTCTTCAAAGTCTTCATTTATTATTCCTTTCTCAACCATCTGTCACAAACTTTCATACTATACCATATTATATTATTTTTCATCATCAAAACTTAACATGCACATGCACAACAGTTAGTATGTATGATAATAAATAATAAATTCCGTTTTAGTTAGCTAGTATAGGTTATGATCTTCATATGTTTTGTAATAAATTTACATTTTGCGAGATTAGGAAGGTTGATAGGCAGGTAGTACAAGCTAGTCATGATTTAACAGTGGCAGCTAGGAATGGTAAACTTCTGTAATTGTGTTTCATGTTGATATATTTGTTCTTATTGTCAAAAAATAAAACATATAATGTATCCTTCTTTTTTATATGGGTCCAATATTTCTACAACTTCACAAATCACAATGTTTACCATATTCAACATAACAACAATCTAATCCCCTAAATCTTAATCCCTCGAAAAATACCTCAAATCTTCCATGGACAAATGAAATTATTGGTCA
This sequence comes from Beta lomatogona, assembly GCA_947646795.1. Taxonomy (NCBI): domain Eukaryota; kingdom Viridiplantae; phylum Streptophyta; class Magnoliopsida; order Caryophyllales; family Amaranthaceae; genus Beta; species Beta lomatogona. Next base: position 2,008,376 of record CANSNZ010001274.1, read on the forward strand.
ATAACAAATTACTTGTTTATGAAGAAAACAAAGGCAGAACACATGCAATCCCACATGGTACCAAGTCTAGCATCACATTATCTACTGTAATGCTTTGTTTTCCTGTTGTACATACGTCCAACGGTCCAGGGAGCCAAAAATGCCATTGGTTACAAACTTACAACTTTTCTTTTTTGAAAGGAAAGTAAATTTCATTAACTGAAAGCCATACGTCATCTACAAATGATAATGAAACCAAGATACAATCCAACACAGCTAAATCTAAACATATCTTCAAGCAGACGACAATGAGCCAGAAAAGTCACTACAGCACAGTCCTTTTGAAATCGCTGAACCAAGCAGCTTTGAACGAAGAAGCCTATCATTATGATATAGCTGCACAAGAACAGTCGGAATTGAACCATGGGAACCGCACCCAAGAAGCCACCACCATCGAGATGAGGTAGAACCGTCACCCAAGGAAATACAGTACACATATACAAACCAGATACACCAAAATCCAACGAAAACACCAAGCCCACCAAGAAAAGCCACTGAAACCACCCTAGACAGGGGACGAACACCAGAGAAGTGGGACTTATTGAAGAAAACAAAAAACAACTAAACACCATAACCGAGCGATTGAGCTGTCGCACCAAGGCCACCCTGCGAAACAACCAGGCAGACAGACAAGAAAACCCTGACAGAACAACACTAAAAGGGAAAGGGAGAGGGAAGCCCAACACAATAACCAGGGGACGGGGAGGGGAAGCCCAAAAAACCAACCAAAACCAGGGGGGAAAGGGAAAGGGGAGCCCAAAGAACAAGACAAACAGGGTAAGGGGATGGGGAAGCCCGATAACACACTAGGGGAGGGGGAAGGGGAGGCCCAACACATAACTAGGGGAGATGTCACACACCACTAGGGGAGGAAAGGAAGCCACCGACCAACGGACCCAAATGAGGGGGCAGCGATACACGAACGATCAAAACAGCAACCACCCGGCCGATCAGGAAGACGAACAGAAGCGAAAACGAGAACGAGGAGGGTTCGACGACCACCGGAGGAGCGCCGGAGCGTCTCCGGGGGCCGGCGAACCCGAGCGGAAGGCAGCGAGGATTGAGGGGAAAGGGAAATCGTCGAAGCAAGGGTTCTGGTTGTTTCGAGAGAGAGCTTTTTTTTTTTTAGATTCAAGAGATTAAACAAAGAAGATTATTAGTTTTATTCATTCTTTTACAAATTTACAACTTAGTACAACTTACAACTTGGGTTAAAAATTGAACGTTGTCATTTCATTCGTAGTTAGGTCATGTTTTTTGGACTTATTTTAAGTTCAATTTAGTTCACTTCAACTCACTTCAATTCAATCCAGCTCAATCTTTTAATTATTATTTTTATTCTTAATATTACTATTATAATTATTTTCGTAATAATAATAATATTATTATTTTATTGTTATTGTTGTTGTTGTTGACTTGTTATTATCAGTTTAATTCAGTTCAGTTCAATTCAATTTCAAGCGTCCAATAAAATGGGGCCTTTACTTGTGGAAGTTTCGAGCCTTCAACTGACACAATGAGTCCATATATGAGTGCCACTGCCGCCCAGCCCCACTTGAAAGAAAAAGCCATGAATTTCATTATCTTCCGCCCATCACATTAATTCCTTTTATTACTCCTGTCCACACATAACCTCAACTTGCATGCCCACCTCTTTCTCTCTCTAAACTCCCTTGCTTACCTCACCTCACAAATTGTCTATTGGGTGATCTTCTTAATTAGTCTTTTCTGTAGGACTAATCTATATAGGATACCTAATTACATGACGATTACAATGTAATTATACTTTATATTATCATCCATATCCTTTGTTGTTATTTGTTATTATAAAAGTACTAAGGAGATCTTATGCTTTCTTCTTTATAATTGTAATTAACGAATATACTTTCAAGTAGGTAAGTAGATTCTAGTTTAGGATCATTGCTTAGGACCATAGATTTGCATGTTTTGATTATATTACTCATTTTATTGTTGTTCATGCATAAGGTTGACTAAAATCAAATAACGTGGAAGGATAAAGAGGAAGAAAATCATTTTTTTAAAAGTAGGAAATGAATAAACAAAGGATAGATGTAGTTCCTAGTTATAATCTTGCTTGCTTTTGAAAAGATTTGATGTATACTGCATATTAACAAGGCGTATCTTTTTTAGGGTGGTTTTATACTAAAATACTCTACAGTTAATTGTGCTTAGTTGGGAGTATCCTCAGAACGTGTGACCTACTAGAATGATTTCTAAAATTCAAAGTGTGCATGACTGATGATTAAAGTGCACCAAGATATTGTGTTTATCCATGGGGATAGTTGTTGGTCCTTTATGCATATTTGGTGACAACTCGCTACCCGTAACAGATCAAGGTGTTACTGAAGAAGTGGAAATTCATGGGAAGTTATACTTCCCAAATATGGAGGCATTAACCTCAATACTTATCTAACTTCATTATTCTCATACTAAATCAAAAATTATTTATACTTCCTATAGAATTGAAAAAAGAACAGTCGGAGTTGAAACTTCAGTAAAATAAAAACTAGAACAAACTAGATCTTTTTATTTTCGTTTATTACTTACTAAATATGTTTATTTCTTACTAAATATGTTCATTTCTCACTAAATATGTTCATTTTCACATTGTAAATATGAAAATTAGATATTTGAAAAATACATAACAACACGAATCCAACAATATTCCATATTAATATTCTTTTCCATATAAAATTGAGTAAAATCAAAATAGGAGACAAAAAATTTTAGAACCTAATTATCTCAAATTTTTTTAAAAATAACTGTGAATTAAATCAACCTTATCTCACATGAAGAGAACCTAACCTAAATTAGTCAGTGCATGAATCCCAAAAAAAAAAAAATAACAACAAATCCTAACATTTCAGTTAGCAATTGACCTAGACCACCAATTAAAAGTTGATACTCTAATCACACACATTGATAGACAAGATTAAGACCAACCACTATAAATCCTCATGACTCCTACCTTCCTTTCCTAATATCTTTGCATCTTTCTTAACTCACTTTCTCCAACCTCTTCTTCCAAAGTTTTACAACCAACAACTTCCACCACTCTTTCTCTCTTTATCTCATTCTTTCCTCTCTTTTTTCAAGAAAAACAACAACAAAAACAACAACAACAACAATTTCTCTGTTTTTTCAAGTAAAAAAACACAAGCATGAATTCCTCTGTTATGAACTCACAAAGTGTTATATTAACAACTGCCATGGCTGTTTCTGGAGCTGTCATCTTTATCTCTCTTTCTCGTATCAGAAATTCAACTTCTCATCATCCAAATCATCTTCCTGCTTCTTCTTTACGCTCTTGTTTATCTTCAGGTTTGTGGGTTTTTTTTAAAAAATTTAATTTCCTTGTTTTCCCCTGGTTTTTTATTTCCTCTGTTTTTCTATTTCCTCTGTTTTTTTTTCTGATTTTTGAATTTGGTGACATTTTTACAGATGATAAAAAAGGAGAGAAGAAGAAGATCAAGAAAAGGGTGAAATTTGCTGATAATGTTAAGGACAAAAGAAGTGATTTTACTAATGTTATTACTCCTATAAATGAGAAAAAAGAGAAGAAAGTTAAGATTTTTGAAGATGATAAAAAAATCCCAGAATTTCGTCGAATGCCAGCTAATCGAGCTGCACTCTACCATGGAATCTTGAAGGATAGGGTTCATAGAGTTGAATGTTCCTATTAATTTTTACCTTATCTTTAAATTTAGATTTCAGGTTAACAAATTTAAGGTCATCTTTAGTTTTTATTATCTTGATGTTTGGAAGATAACTTCTTTAGTTTTTCCATAGTTCTATATAGATGGTAAAAGTAAATAGTAGTGTAAAAATTCTGTACACATGAATTGTAAATTGCGAGAAAGTCTAATTTTATTAAACTTGTAAAATAGTTGCTAGATGTTACTCATATACAGATTAAGTGTCTAATCGGATACGGATGTCTAAGTGTCTAATAAAGCTATTTTGTAGAGAAAAATCAAGTTTTTAGTTTGGAATGCAATATATAAGTGTTCGTGTCGTACACAACATGACATGCATTAAATGAAGGTGTTAGAGTAACATACTATAATTGTAGATTGATTAACAAAATAGTAGGTGTTTTTTTTTAAGAGAACAAAATAGTTGTTTTAGTTTATGTTTATCCTTTTTCTTCTCTTCCACTCTCAGTTTCTTACTTTTTTTTAAAAAAAAAAAAAAACTGTATGTTCTAGATCATGAAATATGCCAGCAACACATTTACAAGTGGATGTAGTTTGCATGGCATGCAAATTGCAAATGTTGTGGACATCAAGTATGCGATAGATGGAAGTTGGAGATGAGAAATTGAATAGAGCTACCTATACTAATTATAAATGGCTTGAAAATAGAGCTGTTCATGGACGGGACGACCCGCTAAGCCCGCCCAACCCGGCCCGCTAAAGTTGCGGGTTGGGACAACAAACTTTGAAAAAAAAATCTAAAAGGGCGGGCCAAACCCGACCCGCTAATATTAATGGGCGGATATGGACAACCTCAAATATACCGCGGGCAAGCCCGCCCGGCCCGTTTATCATAATATCTATTTTCTTTGATATATTATTTTTTATCTAACTAATTTAGTGTTGATTTATCTTTTGGAATATATAGTTTATTTGCACTAATATAGCTTTGGTAACACATAATTGTCTTTATTCTTACCTTTGCTAACTTAATTTCTTAATAAGATCCTCTAACATTTTTGTCATGAATATTTTTAACTTTCTCTTTATCTTACGTTGTGATTATCAATTTTTTTCTATTTTAGCCAAAATTATGTTTTGATCTATAAATATTAAAGAAAATTAACTAGAGTATTTGAAAAAAAATAAAAGTATTAATAGGCCCGTTAGGCCCGCGGGCAAGCCCGCCCATTTATTAGGGTGGGTCATGGACAAGTAGTTAAGCCCGCATAAAAGGGCTTGGACTAGACATATTAGGCCCGTCGGACAAATTTTTTTGGTTAGGCCCGACCCGCAACCCGCCCAAGCCCGCAAATGATCACCTCTACTTGAAAATCACTCAAATCGGTTGGCACAGGTGTTGGATTCTAGAACTCATACCCTATCAAATCTGACTTACTTTTAAGGTCAGAGTTCAACTATTCTTAAGAATTGAATACGGGTTAAATTTGGGTCTAAATGTTTAAAATCAAGTTTGGACTCGAGTGGGATGCGGAGAGAGAAAGGTGATTCATGTGATGAGCATAGAGATAGAGAGAGTATATTCAGAAAAAGTAGTGTTACAAGTAATATAAAATAACCATTACAGTAAGTGCTACAAGTAAAATGGAATGGATGAAGTAAAATTTAAATTTCTAGAAGCTCTTAACCTAAGCACATGTTGATTTAATTAGGGAACCCAGTGTATATTATATAGTCCTAGACCTGGGCATGGGCCGGATCGGGCCGTGCCAAGCCTGAAATTTCCAGATTTTGTCCACGGCCCGCGGGCCGGCCCATGGGCCATATAGGCGGACTCATGCCGGTGTGGGCCTAAAATAAAATTTCTTGGCCGTGGCAGGCCCACGAAGCGGACAACGAGTCGGGCCCTCTTGTGCCGGGTCGGGCCCAACTCATATCGGCCTGGTCTGGCTCGCGTGTTGACCCGGCCCATGCCCACCCCTACTGTATACTCTAAATCCCCAAGTGTTCATTGAAGGCATTAGGCTAGGGTTTGAGCTTTTGTGACTTTGACTGAACTAATCAAGTCAAAATAATGATCTAGGGAGTAGGCCGAGCCAGCGCATGGGTCAACCCATGCTAATTTGAACTTCGAATCAATGTAAATAACATTTTTATTTTATTTTATTAAGGATTATGAAATACTCTCTCTGTTTTTTTTTATCATTCTCACTTCCTGTGTGCGTCTCCCAATGCACGTCTTTGAACTTAAATATCTTTCATTATATATTAGTAAAAATTATAACGATTGAATATTTTTTCTTATAAATTGAGGAAAATTGAGAAGATTATCTCCAAGCATGAAAAGTGTCAAGATTCCAAGTGAGAAAGATAAAAAAAACAGAGGAAGTGTCAAATATACATAAAATATAATTTTTTTTTTTTTTTATAACTAGTCAAAATTTAATTACGACAACAGAAAGATGAATGGTTGTGCAAAACTGACCCAGTGCCTAGCAAAAGAAAGTCGGCTCAAGCCCAACATGAAAATAGCAGACTAGGCCTGGTGTGCCATTGCGCTAGCCTGGCCTAGGGCTGTTCAGAGTGCGGTCTGGACCGCACCAAACCGCAACCAAAACTGTTTTTTCGCGGTTTGGGTTGGTTTATTGTTTCAAAATTGCGGTTTGGGTTATGATTTCAAGCAAACCGCGGTTTGCGGTTTGGGTTGGGTTTGAATTTTTGTAAACCGAAATCGCACCGTAAACCGCAGTTTTATATGGATTATTTTTTAAAAATTTATTTTATCTATTTTTATTTATTTTTTAAATACACTTGACAATACTAATACGCTATTACTTATTTAGGTTAAGTCTTTGGCTCTTTGCAGTTGCAGTCATCTCATTCTCATCTACTCACTTCTCTGCTTCTCCTCTTTACAAATCCTCTTTTTTTAAAATAAGGTGTCATGCATGCTGTGAATACGAAATTCTTGAGGTATTAATATTCGAATTACCAAATTCGAAATTCTTGTCATAACATATTCGAATTTTCAAGGCTTCTCTTTTTCTTTTTGCAATAATCTTAGAAATATAAAATAAGTCAACTTCAAATATTTTTTACTCTTAAGATTACAAAATTAATGTCGCGGAGGAAAAAAATGATTAAACCGCAAACCAAACCGCACAAAACCGTTTCGCACGGTTCAGTTTGGGTTGGTTTGGGCAAAAGTACGGTGCGGTTTGGGTTGGGAAAATGTCAAACCGTATATTTGCGGTTTGGGTTGGGTTACATCCCAAACCGCACCAACCCAAACCGCGAACACCCCTGGCCCTGGCCTATCTAGTGCCATATCTAGCTTTCAACCTTTCACTTACTTTCACTCTTAACTTTCAAAGTCCTAACTTCTTCCCAAGTCCTATTTCACATTTCATTGAACGATGAACCGATTCGTTCGATTGTATTCGTTTAGAAATGTTTGTACAATAATGTTTTGAATGTTAGGGCTCGTTCGTTATCGTTTTCTGTTTCCAGTTTTCAGTTTTTTTTGAAAACCAAAAACAAAAATATGAAAACCAGAAAAAGTAGTTTTCAGTTTTCTGTTGTCAGTTTTCAAAATTGACATGTTTAGTATAAAATCAAAAACTGGAAACTTACCGTGATGCCGAACGGGCCCTTAATAAGTGGAGTTGTGGATTTCACTACCTTTTTTAACTTCGAATATTTTTAATGATCCATAAAAAGTGGGCCATATAAAATATTGAAAGCTACTAAAATAAGGTTACGACTCATCTTAGACTCTCGATAAGAGTCTTCCTTCTATTAGACACTTTAAAGTTATGTACTATAAGATTAAATCCACATAAAAATCTTGAGACTACACCCAATCCACACCTATCTTTAACTATAACCCCTCTGGCCCTCTCTCAACAAAACTTCTATCAAAAAATTTAAGAGTTACAACTTAGAATGAGTAGTTGAGTACATATGAAAACAAATTCCGCCATGATTTTGGTTGATCACCTAATACCATTTTTTGGCACTGTACATCCACCCTTTTCTTTTGTTCTATAATAGAACCATGCTTAATTTTATTGAGAAGAATGGACTAAGAAGAACTAGCCTATGGCAAACCATGATATATATTTTCTTACATATAACAGGTTATTACATGATAATCTTGAGGTCAAGAAGGACGACGGTGTAGTCAATGCTTTCAAGTGGGGTGATTTGAAGTGATGATTGATGTGTGATACCAATCATTTAGCTTAACCTTGCAAAGGATATTAAGCATGATTTGCTTGATGAAATGAAACCACTAGATTATGAGAGAAGTTAGGAAAGACTTATCAATCTAAGCATTTGGCATACGTATTGTTTCTCAAGATAGATATCTTAATTGGCCTAGTTGAAGAAGAGTTGCAACTTGCAAGAGTGAATGGGAAGTGTTGTCACATGACAACAATGAGGGTAAAAAGTCTGCAGTAACTTATGAGGTAGGCCGTAGGGCATCCTTAAATATAGTTGGGTAAGGCGTCCTAAAAATCGTGTATGTGAATAACAAAGTCAAAATGAGTCATTAATAAAAGACGAAGAAAGTATATACTAGTAAAACAATATGGTCAAAGTAGAGTATGTGAATAGTAAAACAATCAAACTATTGCGACCAAATTCGGACCAAGGGATCACTTTTATAGAGTAAAACAAAGAAGGAAATAGTTTGATTGTATGTATATATTCACTTTTACAAGTTTAATAACTAAATTTACCGAACACTCTTACTTAAAAAAAAAACTTCTTTTATAGCTAACCTATTCTTAAGCTTTTGTTCTTTTTTTGGATCAATTTGTCTGAACCGAACCGAATGAACTGAACTGAAATGAATGAAAACTGTAAGAGAAATTTCTTGAGCCGAATTAAATGCCGAACCGAACGAACCGAATTGAATTTTTATTAATTTAGTCCAAAAGAACAGAGCCTAATTTACGACTAACAACTACTACAACATTTAGTTTTGCCAACTAGGCCCTATATCTCCAATTTTCCTTCGAATTTTCGTGTTTGTTCTTAAAAAAAAAAAATGTGTCGGGCACCAACCTTAGGCCCCAATCAAATCAGGTGGGCCAATGATCACACTATGTAAAATTCCAATTCTACCCTTCTCTTCCTCCCCCAACCCCTATATCTGTTTCTCCTTTTTCTGGGTTTTCCTCTTTTCTTTCCTTCTTTCTTTTTCTCTCTTCAATCTTCATCCACAACTTTTCTAAGAGAAGAAAAAGAAGAAGAAAAAAAAAAGGAGCAAACAGTAAAAAAAAAACCCAGCTTAATTTTTACCACCCAATTCTTCTGTGAAGCCAAAGCACAATTCGATTCCAGGAAGCCCTTTTTCACTGATCTCAGGTAAATTCTCTCTCCTTGATCCATCTTTTTTTATATTTTATATATATATTTTTTTTGAGATTTTTGTTAAGTTTTCTGCAATGTTTTTTTTTGGGATTACAGGGCTTTGTGATCTGGGCATTCCTGGAATCAATGTTGTCAGAAATCTAATTATCCAAGCAAAAATCTTGGCTTTACTCATCTTTTTTCCTGTTTGAATGGGGTATGTTCTTTTTCTACAAATTTTTGATCTTGGGTTTTTGTTAGATTTTGTTTTTTAGTTGATTTTGGTAATTTTTATAATAAAAAAAATGTAACATTGTATTGTAGTGTATGATTGATCGATTGATAAGTTTATGTTGCATTTGGACATTTTTTAGTTCTACATTTGCTTGTTTAGTAGATGTAAGTTTAATGGAGTTTGATGTTACATCTTTGATTTATTTTTATTTGGTGTTTGTATTAGATGTGAATTTGAGGGGATTTTGGATAGAGTTATTTGTGAGTTTCCTCGTGGTAGGTGTGATTTCTTGGAGTGTAAGAGACACTTTATGGTGGCAAATCCAGTAAGGCAACTATACTACTTTATTGCAACTATAAAATTTATTGCTACCTATATTTGACAAAGTGGCTTAGTTCATTGAGGGGAAGAAACTTTTGGAATTTTAACAATTAGGTATGATTGATGAAATGAATGCTTCTGGTCTGATGTGGGAAAGCTAAACAATTTTCAGATGTTGTATTGACCACGACTGCCGGAACTTGTTTTCGTCGTTTTCGAAGGACCTGAGATTGTGACAAAATTCATGAAGTAACCGTCTTGACTTGGGGAAAAAAAGAATTTGAGAAGGCATGGTAGTTGAATGTACCAAGCCTTGAGATATGGGGAAGGGTAGAGGATGTTCATTTGTAGATAAATGGTTGTTTTGGGATGCAGCTCTCTGTGTTTGGATTTTGCGTACTTTTATGTAGTAGGGAGGATTTGGATGAAAAAGAAAAAAGAAAGGCAAGCTGAAAAATAAGTTCGAGCATTTGGTTTCTTTAATTATAAATTTATACATAAATTAGTTGAAATGGAAAACAATTGACTAAAGTGTTTTGGTATAAATTTTCGCTTTTTATCCCCTAAATAGCCGGAATTCAGATGGAAAGTAAATGGGTAGCATGCTAAGCTTTGAATGGATCCTTTCAATTTCAACCAATTAAGCCAAATGACAAAAGTGCTACTTTCTTTCGTGTATCTTATTCTCTTCTCTTCCTTTTCCTTTCCTTTCATTTTCTTTCCTTTCCTTTCATTAATGAAAATCAAGAAAATTATAGCATATAGATTGACTATATGATCTACGTTTATGGAACTGTCTGCTCATGTTAGACTTATTCTAGTGTACAGTAAAGAGGAATACAAGTGCAACAATGAATAGTCGAGATGTTAATTGCCTGATTCTTTGTCACATCACTTTGTTGCGTTTTTAGAGGGATCATTCATTTCAGTAAAGCAAGCAGGTTTTAGTCTATGAAAATCAGTTGGATCATATTGACATCAAACTATCTTGAATAAAAAAATGCATTTGAAAAATATTAATCCCAAAGTAAAGCTTGGAAATTAATGAGATTAGTGGTTAACTCACCATTTTTCTCATTGTTGCTATTCGGAAGTTACAGTGTAATCAGGCTTTGCTCATCATACTAGAATAATCTAACCTTTTCTCCAGAAAAGAAAAGAAAAATCTAATCTTTGTTTGACGTGCAAATAGCAATAAGTACATAGTTTCTGTGATGTAGCTAGGTCTGAGTGATTTCTTGATGTTTTGCTAATCCAAAACCACATCAAGCTAAAATATGCTACTTTCCCACAATTGTCATTGTGCCAGAGGTTAGTTTAACTTTAATAAGTTTGACTAGGAATGATATAGAGAAAGGTAGGACAGGGAAGGAGAGAGAAGGGAGAGGAAAGGAAGGGGAGAGGAGAGTGAGTTTGCAATTTCCTTCCAAATCTTTTCGGAACGATTTGGTTAATTAAGAGTGTAAGGAAAATGAACCTTCCAATTCCTTTCTCTTCCTTTCCCTCATATTGTATCCAAACAAGGAAATTAATCTCCCCCTTTCCTTTCAAACTCCCCCATCCAGTGAAACTATAAAACAAGTGTGATTGAAATATAAGATAGAGATGGAAATACTGGAGATTAAATGATGAAAAAGGACATATTGAATTTCTGTTTCTTATATAGGAGTATGGAATTGCTACTTTTGAGATTGTGCATGCTAATGGTGAGGAACCTGATTTTGACAGAGAGAGAGCCGTACGACCAGTGTGTAAGATGTATTAAATCTGCTAGTGAGTGGGGAATACACTATGCGTCCATGGGTGAAAGGTGTATATATAAATTTTACAATCGTCTTCATGGATATTATCCGCTATTCATATGGCTATACCTCATGGTTATTTGGGGAAGAGAGTGGATGGGAGATAAGGAAGCTTTAAGGCTGTTGAAACTTTGGAAGGCGATCACCGTGTGAGATATTATCCGCTATTCATATGGCTATACCTCATGGTTATTTGGGGAAGAGAGTGGATGGGAGATAAGGAAGCTTTAAGGCTGTTGAAACTTTGGAAGGCGATCACCGTGTGAGATATATTGAACCTCCTAGAGTGTGGCCTACAGCCTACTTATGAATATTATAATGCGATATTTTCCCCCCACATTCACATGGCTATACTTCACTTTTTGGGCATTGTGGGGGGGGGAGCTTTAGGGTAGGTGGATGGAATAATATGAATGATAAAAGGAAGGATGGTATGTATGGAATTGATGTGGAGGAGGTTATATAGTTTTTGCTTATGTTGGAAGCTTGACTCTTGGTAGCTTAGTGTTCAAGAACATTTACTTGGTGAGGAACTGGTTACAACAGCTCCCTCTTGAACCAAATTTCTCATAGCATCGAGTGATCAAAAGCAGGTATGTACTCCGGTACAATGGGTTGAAGGAAGTTGTGTGAGTTTAGGACTTCCTACTGTACTATGTGGAAATTTGAATTCCAAATTTCTTTGTTTTTCCACATGGTTAAATAAGACTTTGGATAGGCAATATGACCAGGTTTAAGGAGGAGGCTTGGTCAAAAGAGCAATATCTTTCCCTTGTCTTATCCTAAACTCTCTTACAAAACAGGGTAACACTTTCTATTGGAATTTCCACTTGAACAGAAATCATCAAAAAGAAGGTTGCACTTTCTCTTGGAAGTTCCGGTTTGGGTTGACCCAGAAATTTCCAGGTTGTCTGGTTCCAGCAAAATCAAGTTTCGGGTCACAAAATGTTGGTTTGAGCCCTTTCTTTCTGGGTTGTGTCGATCATTGACAGGTGTATAAGTGTATTGAAAAATAATTTTTGAGAGAGCTAAAACAAGGTAATAGAAGAAAAGGTGGAAGGTACAGCCGTTTGTACTTCGTTCTTATTGGTTTTGTGTTTCTCGTTAGAGAAGAAAAATTATATTTCAACGGGAAACTAGGGTAAATACAGGTTTTGTTGTGAACCCTCACTACTGACATAAGTACGTTTACTCATTTCACAGACATACTGTTCTAAACTACTACTTTGTAGGTAGCAAGTCACTTCCTGATGAGACAGTGTATGGGTTTTGAGCAATGAGATGAGAATCTAATGTATACTATACAGGTGCGCTATTCATTCTTTGTTGCAGGGGATGGTCCCAGTTAGGATGGTGACAAGCACTCTGCTGCTGGCCTACACTGACTCAGTAAGCCAAAGGAAAACAGCTGAGGGTTACAAACTTTTCGGCAAGAAACTTGATTTTTAGAAAATTATTTGTTGGTGGGTTTTCTTTATTTAGAGTTGTTAGGTTAGTCTGCTAGCAGATTGTTCTAACTTCTAATTGCTGATAGCATGTAACCGAAATTTAGATTCTATCAACTTTTTGAATGTTGGATGGACAATTTTGATCCGCCTTAATGCTCTTAAAATCTAGTTTAACCAAAGGTTTATGTATTTTACTCATGATGATTTTTGGCCTGTGGATTTAGTGCTTTTTATGTAGTTATGTACTTATGTTAGCCGAATGTGATTGATTTCTAACAGCATGTATGTTTTGTAACAGTGCAGTGGTTGCCTTGCATGTTGTATTAAGCCTGAGTCAATAGCGTCCTTGGATGAGCGACAAAAAGGTTGTATAAGTCGAGGTCAAACCAGAAGAGTGCCCAGTATTTCCAGGGATTATTGGACCACAAGTGTGTGTGATATGGACAACAGTGCAATGCAGTCACAAGGAAGCTTATCATCCATTAACGCATCAATTGATACCCCTTCTGGTGTCAGCAACTCTAATCCGCCTTCCGAATATGTAAATCATGGCAAGTTCAAACTTCTGTGAAGATATTAGTCTCTATTCCGAGTTTTATACTCTCAATCTGTTTGTTTTAGAAGCAGAAAGTTCAGCTTCCATTTGTTATTCACTGCTTACATGTGGATGAAACGGATATCCAACGTTCATCTGGATTTAGTTGTTACATTGAGTTGTGTACTATCATGATGACGTAGTTTTAATTAAGGGACCTCATCTTTCTTCTGCAATGCTGCCTTTTATGTTCTGCAGAATTCATGAAATTTGGATATATTTTTGCTCTACAGTTGTAGTATCAGTATCTTCTGCCTCCATTTGTCTATTTCTCATTCGACTGTGTTATATGCATTGCTAAGGAGTGTGGTGTGTCAACATATGAATTTTTGGTTTGCTTGCCATCTTTTTTGAAGCATGTCATATAGGCTTTTATCTTAACTGCATTTTCATATGATTTTATTGTATATTCATCTTCAGTTCTTTCGATTATGTTGGTGCAGGTCTTCTTCTCTGGAACCAGACCAGGCAACGCTGGGTAGATAGTAAAAATCAAAGTAACAAAAGGCATCAAGTTCGTGATCCTAAAATTAGGTTGGCAGACTATTCTTATTCTGATGCTGTTCCAATCATGTGGTCCACTATATGCAAATTATACCATGATTTGTGCTAGTTTTCTTTGATGTTGCTGAGGGTCTTTCCCTGTTCTGAGTTTGTCAACATGTGCTTGTTCTGCATTCACCAAATTTCAAATGGTTGTTTAACTAGATGATTTAAGCTTTTAGAAGCTTTAGTTGAAGTAGAGTGATATATTATGTATTTGCTTCATCATTTATTTGGTGTCTTTGTTCACCATTATCAAGGGTTCCATGCGTGTTCAAAGACGTAAAATAGTTATTTGGGAAATTGTTAGAAAATTTGAAAGAGAACTATAGAGATGAGAAATTTTATTGGTGAACAAGGATGATGAGTATAACTTGTAAGGTTGGGGATCCTAGCAATAGCTGTTGTGAATGAAATTTTCAAGATAAGAAGGGCAAGAACTGTACATGTTGTATTGGTGGAGAAAAAGAAAATCTTCTTAGTTGGGTTGCTTACTTGGTGGGATCTAGGCTGGAGAGAGGTATAAGAGTTCTCTTTTATCTTGGTATTGCCTTAGAGGCTTTTTCGTACGTGGTCTTACATAAAAATAATATGTAAGTTGCAAGGAAATCCCCTACTCATTACATTGTTAATGGAATTCCATCCCTAAACATAGTGATTTTCTTCAAATTTCCATTCTCCCTCAATACCACCTCTAAAGTGGTAATTGATGGTAATGAGATTTGTTGAAAAATATCACAAGTTTGGAGGTGGACAAGCATTACCAATCTACCATGGATATCTACGCTTTATACAAACTACATGTAAATTTATTACCAATATGACTTATTACCATCTACCAAACAGGCCTTAAGTTTGATTACTTGGGTGGCACCATTCAATAAAAGCTAGGTCGATGAAGTGTCATTTGGCAATGGAAATATAAGCATCTGGACTTGTATATGGAAAGATCCAAGTGACTGAGCAAAGTAAGCTATTTTGAGTCCAATTTATAGAAATTGCCATCTAGGATTGTTCCTGAATGTGTTGATAATGGTACTTCTCCTGGTAGGACGTTCTGCAACATGCTTGAAGGGGGTTGAGAACTTCGATTACCTTACTTAACACACATTGAGGTCCAAGCGGCCTCCTTTTTATGTGTACTCATTCCTGCCCTTCCTAGTGTGCTGTTACCCCGTTGGGCAAAAACCAAAGGAAGCTTTATATTGAGCATGCTTTTTAAGCAACAAAAATCCAAATTTTCTAGTATGGTTTAGTGACTTAGTCTTTGTAGTCTTTGTGAGTATGAGAAAGAACTAGTGGCATCATCTCCTACTTCATTATCCTCACGTGCTCTCTTTGTGTCATTTGGATGGGACTGCACTTCTTTTTCTTTTCTTCTTTTTTTGGGGGGAGAGGGGGGAAGGGGGCGGTGTAATTGGTGGTGTCAGTTGAAGCAAAGTGATCGAGATCTTTTAGGCAAAAGCTTTATTTTTTTTCCTTATTTTTGATGCAAAATCATTCTGCATCAGGCTTTTATTCTTTTCTTGAAGTTTTAGTTTAAACCCTAATATGTAGTTTTGTTGATTTTGTAGACATCATTGTTCATTATCCTTTAACCTGAGGAATAATTGTTTTTGTTTCCGTCCTTTTTTTTTTTTTTTTTAACTTTTAAATGCTATATACTCTTATTGTTGAATTTTTTTTTGTTCCCCCATACTTTCATCCTGTCAGCAACCATGGTTACAGCATACTTGATTCGTTATGGCCTTGCAGTTGGAATGCAACCTACGAAAGTTTACTCGGGAGTAATAAACCATTCTCTCAGCCAGTACCTCTCGCTGTAAGCCAACTATTTTTTATATTTGATGCTCTATGGCTTAAAAATTGCTGGATTATGTACGTAAATCCTTCTTTTGCGCCAAATTATGTTCCAGGAAATGGTAGATTTTCTTGTGGATATCTGGGAGCAGGAAGGGATGTATGATTGACGAAAGCCAAATCCGGGTAGGTAGTAGCATCAATGAAGTGGCAAACCCACAATTTACATGCAATCCTTGAGCTAATGCTTTTAGAAGAAAGGATTAGGGAAACTTCATTTGTACCAATGTTGTGACTTATCTTAAAGGCTCCTCCTGGTTTCTTCTTGTGTTGTAACTGGGTGTTTTTTAAGCTAATGGAACTTGTTGCTGTTTCTCCATCTCTTTTCTGAATTTGCTTATCGTGCTCTTACACTTTGGAGATTTGCAATACTAAGCATAAGAGTGAAAAAATATTGAGCTAGTGAAGACAACTCAACATTTTGATTTCAAGTGTCAAAATTTTGTCAACTTTACTCTTAAATTTGTAGGAACTTCTTATTCAATTTATAATACCCAAATTATAGGGGCAAAGCCAGACTTGGTTAAGGAGTAGGGTCAAGTATACTTCTATTTTTTTATTATTATTCCATTTTAAGGGGTCACTTTACTAGAATTCCTAATTTTCTTTTATTTGGGCCTTATATATATTATAGGTACGGTTGGGCTAGTAGGGGTTATGGCCCTCTTAGGCTCCTTAATAGTCTCGCTCCTGCCAAATTATCTACACTATATTTATTAATAAAAAATAATAGCTATAATGATACTATTAATACTATAGAAATTGATTGTTAAAGTTTAATCATTAAGATGTCGAATAAGTACTAACGTAAATTACATAATGTATGAAATGGAAGTTGAATACCTCAGACATGGTGAGTTTTTGTCTCAAATATCGTGGTGTTTCTGGAAATGCAACAATTGGTTCTATAAAAGTAGGTCACGGCCTCAAGTCACGGGAAACGTAAGGAAAGGTGATAAAAATCAAAGATTTCAATAGCAAAATCAAAATTGTATATGTGAAAATGATGAACCATCACTATTTCAATCTGTCATCTTCATTGTCCGTAGGGAAAGTTCTTAGGTGTTTCCAAATATGTTTAGTGATAGATGTAGTCATGTACATTAAAAAAACTAATATGGACCCGGTGCACAGTAGCTTAGTGTGCACCTTATCCATCTCACGTGAGTTTTAATGATTACAACTTTCCGTTTTTGCCGCGTTCAGTCTTCCCCTATTTTCTCTCTCCTGATAACTTCTCTCTCCTCTGATAACTTTACTCTCCTGATAGTGTATTTTTGAAACAATATAGTGTATTTTGAAATGATATAGTGTACTTTAAAATGATATAGTGTATTTTAAAATGATAGTGTTTTGCTGAGTTTTTTGGCATGATTGTGTTGCATGTTATAGTGTATATTGACATGATATAGTGTATTTTGAAATGATATATTGTATTTTAAAATGATAGTGTTTTGCTGAGTTTTTTGGCATGATAGTGTTGCATGTTATAGTGTACTTTGAAATGATATAGTGTACTTTAAAATGATATAGTGTATTTTAAAATGATAGTGTTTTGCTGAGTTTTTTGGCATGATAGTGTTGCATGTTATAGTGTATATTGACATGCTATAGTGTATTTTGAAATGATATAGTGTATTTTGAAATGATATAGTGTATTTTGACATGATTGTGTTTTGCTGTGTTTTTTGACATGATAGTGTTGCATGATATAGTGTGTTTTGACATGATATAGTGTATTTTAAAATGTTATAGTGTAGTTTATTTGTATATTACACAAAATTATCATAATCGATCGTTATAGTGTTTGATATGATAGTGTATTTTGACATGATATAGTGTGTTTTAAAATGATATAGTGTATGTTTGTTTTGAACAACTGTTTTGTTAAAATTTTAGAGCGTTGAAGAGAGAGAAAATCGAGCGGATTTTGGAAAGCGGGAGTGACTAGTTTGTAGTGGGGGCACGTGTCTAGGCCTGGTCCACACTATTTTTAATGTGAACCGGGTCCACGCAAGACGGATTGCATGTACATATGGCCCCTTTTTTGCTCATAATACTATAATAGTCTCAAATAAACAAAATAAAATTATTCCAAGAAAATGAACAATCTTATGTACACTTAAGACTTAGGTGTACGTATCTTGAGAACATAATACTGATAGTGGTAGATATGTATTACTACTGTGTACTGTCAAGTGTCAACTATGCTCGCCAATCTTCCTTGGCCAAGCTTAGTACTTTTAGATTTAGAAACTAACAAATCCTAATCACATAATATGTTCATGTATAAACAAATCATAATACTCCAACAATTTCTATGTATTCTTCTCAAAATTAAAAAAAAAAAAAAAGAAGAGAAGAAATTAAAATAAATATACTTTTTGCAGTGTATCTCTTTCTTTTTGAAATTCTTCTCTTATTTTTAGAGCTTGTTACTTACTAGTTGTACTAAACTCTTTTAATAAGTTTTGTTATTCAAATAAGATAATATTCTCTATGGAAAAAACTATCTAAAACATTTTACGGAGTGATAAAGAAACAAGGAAGAACATATAGCAACGAAGAACGAAGTGCGCAATTAAATACTTGCTCTGTTTCTTTTTACTTGCAACATACTCCATCCGGTCTTTATTAGTTTACCCGTTTCTTTTACACAGAGTTTTAGGAGAAATAATGTTGTGGGACAAAGAAAGAAAGGGAAACTATTATTCTATATTAAAGTTGAATGTATGTATGATGGAAAGTTAGTGGTCCCATTCCAAAAATAGAAACAAAAGAAATGGGTAAACTAATAAGGGACATCCCAAAAAGGAATACGGGTAAACTAATAAAGACCGGAGTGAGTAGCTCATTGGCGTGCAATTTAAGAAGAAGATTAGAGAATATAAACGAAAAAAGAGTATCAAAATAATTTAAGTCTTAACATCCTGACTCATCCTTGAAAGTCCATAACATTATCCACCGATCAAATCATCTCACGACTGTTTAAATTATTTTAATATATTGGTTTACTTTTCCTAATTTTCTCCTTCAATTGTATTTTAAGGAGCTATGTTGCAAGTGAAAAAAAAAAAAAAAAAAAAGAAGTATGTGATACAACTAGAACTTAGGAGTTAGGAGAACAAGTGCAAGAGTAAATTAAAAAGTAAGTTTGAGAAGCAACACGTAGTTTCTATTTAGTTCTAGACTTGTAGAATTTGTAGTAAAGAGTTAGTGAAGACGTGTCAATGTCATGAAGTCGAGAAACTATCCGACACTTCCTTTATTTGATTTCCCTTTATATTCTCTTAATCTCTCAAATCATAATTCAAAAAAAAAAAAAAAAAAAAAAAAAGGAAGAGGTAGCTAGAATCCAATCTAAACGACATCGTAATCACCAAAATGGCTCTGGCAAGGCTAGCTTTGAAGAATTTGCAGCAAAAAACTGCATCAGCTACTACTAAAAACTCTCTTTTGCCTACTTCTAATAATTATATTGGGGAGAAATTATTGGGTGTTGTGCAGGGACAATATGGTGTTCAACAGAGATTATGTTTATCAACATCATCAGAAAGATCAGACGGTGGTAAAGAAGTGGCGGTTGAAAGTGATGAAGGTGGTCGGAGAAGATCAAACATGATGAAGAGCAAGTGGAAGTCTTTGTTGCCTAGGACACTTCGAAGGCCTACTAATCTTTGGAGGAGGAAGGATCATCATAATACCCGTGACATCACTCACCCCTTTGGTAATGGCACTCCTTTTTTCACTTTCTTTGTAATACTTTACTTTGAGTGTAGGTATTACTAGGGGCGTCCATAAAAAACCGAGATCGAAAAATCGTACCGAAAAACCGGTCCAAATGGGTGCTAATTGTACCGGTAAAAAAGTTTTAACGGTACGATTATTGAACCGGTAAAAGTAACAGTTAAACGGTACGGTTACGGTCAGTGGCGGATCCAGGAATTTATGGATGGTGGGTCACTATCAATTATTGACCATGTTTTTGTCCAATGCATGAATTAAAAAAAAAAACTTCAAAAAACGCATTTCAAAACTAATAATTTATATTACAACGTTAAAATATTCGGCTTAGCAACAAACAATTAACATCAAGATTTAGGCATTTAGATAATCTATGTAGCATCTGGACGGATATGAGAAGGATATCAGAATGAAAAACAACGAAATCAAAATTCAAAAAACGGGTACGCCATTCGGTCAATAAATCTTTTTTAAAAAATTATAGATAATCAAAATATACCTCTTTCATTCTGAAATAAATGAAACACTTCTCTATTTTATAATTACACATTCACATAACAAAAAAAAGTATCACATATGTTTAAGAGAAGTGTTTTGCTTATTTCATAATGGAAGAAATATGTACAAGTCACTACCACATATAAAGTGTTAGACAATTAAATATAATGTCTTGAACAATATGATTAATTACACATTTACATAACAAAAAAAGTACACCAAACTATTATTTACTCCCTAAGAAATTAAAAACCATCATCTACTCTCACGCTAAAAAAGAGAAAAGAAAAAAAAAAAAAAAAGAAAGGGAGAGAGAAAGAGAAATGGCTTCCTCGGCACAGTGCATTTCTTCCTCACCAAAGAGAAAATTTATCCACCTACAAAAAGTACAACCCTCTTTATTTCCTTCTTCCTCCTTATTTCCTACCCTCATTTGGTCTCCTCCCTCAACTTCATATATATAGAAATTAATCTAATTTCTAACTTGGGGATTTCCCATTTTATTCAAGAAATCCAAATCTAAAACAGAGAAAATAAAAGATGGGTTCTTTTTTATCTACATAAGTGAATGGATTAAACAACAATTCAACCAGATGACGGTGAAGAACCAAAGAAAATAACCCAGAAAATTCGTGGCAAGATCCCACAGCTCCACACTAGTGCAGTTTTGCTATTTGTAATTATTTTTTTTGGGTCATGGTGGGTCACGTGACCCACCATGACTAACAGTGGCTCCGCACTGGTTACGATTATGATTTTTGAGTGAACAACTAACCGAAAAATCGAAATATTCTTTTCCTCTATTTAATTATTGTGAAATATTTTTCAACAAGTACATTTATTATAATATTTGTTACTAAGTAATGACAATTAGGGGAAGTATGTGATTATTTGGAAACTTTAGTACTAATTTAAACACTATAATTAGGAAATGTATTCTTAGTGTTATTATGTTTTTCAATGGATTCATTATCGATTTTATATTAGAGTATATATAATATCAAAGTATATGCAAAAAAATAGAAAATATATATGTACATTAAGTAAAATATAATAGTATAACTTGAATAACGGTTAATGATTAACCGAAGAATCGTACCAAAGAACGGTAACCGGTCTAAACGGTTACGGTTCACAAAAAGAGCGAACCACTTTCGATTACCGATTGAAATATTGTTTCGAGACAGTTAACCATCCATGAACATCCGTATGTATCACTATGCGGCCTGACTAGTAGGGCTACCTAATTTTCCTTTTATTAAACCGTCGCAAAATTTTTGAACTTTTTGAGTAAAAATTAAAGTAAAAGGATGATAAATCTGCTAAGAAATTTCAAACGATTAAGCGATGCATTCTTATGGGTGTAATTAATAACACGGCTAACATACGGTTACTTATCTATACTATGTACTTCACATACAATTAAAAAATTAGAATATGCATGATATAAGATTTGATCACATAACCGCAAGCTTGTATACTAAAGTCTTAACCACTAAACCAATTAATGTTTGGTGTTATAATTCCAATATAAAATACTAGTAAATAAAAATTATGATTACCCGCGGTATAGCCTGGGCTTGAAAACTAGTTATATATGCAATATTTGATTACTTTTTTATACTTTTTAGGGTCTCTAACACATGTCATATTTGTAGTATGTTAATAATATTAGTTGTGAATTAATTAATTCCTCCCTCAGAATTTTGCAACAAAAGGATTTTTACACTATTTATACAATTCCTTTTGACTTTTTAGTAATGATTAATATGTAAGGTTAAATATAGTCATGTGGGATGTTCTTAGATTTGTCTCGATGTATACTTTTGAATTTTTTTTACTAATAAATAATAGAAGAGATCTATGATTAAAGTCGTGCATTGGGAGGTGTAGAAATTCAAGGATTACAAGTAAATTGGAACAGAGAAGTATGAATGAATATGTTAAGAACCTATGTAACACAATTTTACTTCTCCTGCCATATTCAGAATCCCAACATATAGGCCACTTATCAATAAGTACTCTGTACTAGTGTACTTATTCTTCTTGTATGTTCATGTTACTGCAGAAATTTTCCCAGCAGGTTCCAGCGTTGGAAACGCTCTACTAGAAGCAGCAGAAAACATGAACAGGCTATTTGAAAATGTAATACCTACCCAGATAACAGCACCCTCACCGGCACAGCTCATGGGCAAGTTTAAAGAGACAGATGAAAACTACAAGCTACGTTACGACATGCCAGGTCTAACTAAAGATGATCTTAAGGTAACCGTCGATAATGGTGTGCTGAGGATCCGCGGAGAAAGGAAAGTGGAGGAGGAAGACGAGTCCGATGACGAGTATTTTATGAGCTATGGTTACTACAATACCAGCTTAGTTTTGCCTGATGATGCTAAGCAAGATGATATCAAGGCTGAGTTAAAGGATGGTGTGCTTAATATTACCATACCTAAAACAGAGGTTCATGGAAAAGATGTTAAGGAGGTTAAAGTTTACTAATTTGGGACTTTGTGCCTTTGAAGGGGTGATGTAGTTGATGTTATAAGTTAATGTGTGTATATGTCGAAGCTAGTTTGTGTTGTGTGGCTTGGGGTTTTAAAAGAGTGATTGTTTTGTGTTAGGTTTTGTTGTGTTGAGTGGATGGTTAGATATGTTACCATATGCAATAAAATCTAAGTTTTATACTTAGTATTCTGTTGGGATATGTTATGTATATGTTATAGGTAACTTCAGCACTATTCATATTGAAAAAGATGACTCCTTAAAAGTAGGGATACAACTGGGGCGGGGCGGATTTTGGCATTCTCATCCCCATCCCCATCCCCACCTCACTTTTTCATCCCCATCCCCATCCCCATCCCCGCGGTGGGTCCGGAACTCATCCCCATCCCCGCCCGCCTATGTACACAATTAAAACCATCCCCGCCCCATCACCCACTTGGGTATCCATCCCCATCAAATCCCCACCTTCCCCGCCCCACTATCCACTTAATCTTCATTTGAAACTCACTAAATAATACTCATATACCATATATAATTTCAAATACTAATAACAAAAAATATATACAGCTAGAAAAACTATTAAAGAGTGTTATAGACTTGTAATTTGTTGAAAATTTAATATTTTAAGTGGGTAAAATGTAGGGTGAGTGGGGATGGGGCGGAGCGGGGCGGGGATGGGGAGGGTACAACTTAAAATCCACCCCCGCCCCATCACCCATGGCGGGTATAACTTTCATCCCCATCCCCGCCCCACTACCCACCAAACTAGGATCCATCCCCGCCCCATTGGGGCGGGGATGGGGCGGGTCTCCTACTTGACCCGCCCCACTTGCATCCCTACTTAAAAGTACTATTGTAGGGGCCGAGTATATGGATCAAAGAGAAGTGAATATAGGAAATCAACCTGATGAGCACAAGAGGATTGACTGAACATCTTTATAAAAGAACTTTACATGTATAACCTCTAGGTCAAGACTTTCTTGATAATTCACTCCGTTTTTTATTAGCTGCTACTATATCTATAGGTGTTTTTATTTAGTTGCAACATTTCTATTTTGATATTGTTGAGCTTATTACAATTATAATTTCACCCTTATTTTTGTCTTTATTCTACCTACTAATGATACCTGATATAATAAATTATTTTTAGCCCTCTATTTAATGACTACCTCCTAAACCCTAATTCCTTATTTACCTTTTCTCCGCCTCATTTTCTCCTTTCTCTCTCTGACATCCAAAATTCCTCTGACTCTCCTCTTTATCTCTCTTCTCGCTTCTAAAAATCTCAGATCTTGTGATTTCTATTTCGAATTTTTTGGGTTAACCCTTTATTATAATGTCTTCGTTTAAGTGTATAATATTTCATTTGGCTTTTTCTATTTACTATAGTACGTAAAAAAATGACCCTATTGAGGATTGAGCTCATCAGAGACACTAAATGTGGGACCAAAATGCATGCCTATAAATAGATTACATGTAGACATGCCCGTGTACAACAGTTAACTACTCTCTTATACATATCTCTGTTCAGTTAATCCATTCCATCATCAAAAATTAGTTTATGTGTGTTATTTTAGACAATATTAACACTTCAATTTCACAATTCAACCTATCTTTCCTCACATATACAAGTGCACCATTTAATATATTGTTTCCAACCCGAAAAAAACATACTGAATAAAACTTTTAACATGTTAAGGTGGAAGCCTCATGATTTAAGACACTAGGGTACAAATTATGAATTTATGATTAACAATATAGTTTTGCATGTGTGGTGCAGTAAAAAGTATGAACCAAGATCAGCTGGTCCCAAGGAAAAAAGGAAGTCTAAATTCCCTTATTTGCCAAACCTTACCTGAGGTCGTCTGTGGTTCCTTTGATGAACAGTTATATAAGTTTACGTATCAGACACTGATATAGCAAGATGCCAGATACTATTCAGAGCTGATTTCTTACCCAAAGGTTAATATTTTTGCAGCTTTTTTGCCAGTGTACGGATTAAACTTTGGTAAGAATTAAATATGTTCAACATCATTAATTATTCCTACTATTTGCTAAAGGTTTGATAATGGACAGCCTTCATGTCAAGAGCGAAATACTCCATCCGTTTCATTTTAATTTACTCACTTCACTTTGGGGGAGAACCAAGTAATAAGTACAAAAGGATGAGAGAGAAACTGAAAAGTGATAGAGAGAAAGTAAAAAGTGGGTTAAAATTTAAAATATTAAAAAGTAGATGACATGGGTGGAAAAAGAGGAGAAAGTAGATGTGACATGTTACCTGAAATAGAAAAAGCAACAGTGTGTAGATTAAAAAGAAACAGACCAAAAAAGAAAGTGTGTAGATTAAAATGAAACGGAAGGAGTAATACTTTACGTGGTTGGTCAAGATAAAAAAATAACGACTATTGTATTGGTTATGAATCATGATCACTATCTATTGTGACATGACATAAAACTAAAAGCATAGAAATATATGTCGCTCTAATATAGTACTACTCCCTCCGTAACGAATTACTAGCAACAATTGAATATTTTACCTCTCACAAATAATACCAAATGTTGCTAGTAATTCGTTACGGAGGGAGTATATGCTAATTTTGTCTGAAAAATGAATCAATGCTGGTTTGTATGAACAATTGAACAGGTGAGGAGGGAGACATCTAGTAAGTGAATTTGTTGCACATCAATTCTTTTGTCTTGCTAATGGATGGTCTTTATTTTCCACTCCATATTAGTCTCTTGGAATCAGACTCCACGGATAGCTATATACTGAGATAATAAAACTTTGTAGCTAGCTCTAGCCTTATAAGGAACACTTAAGGGGTATATCCACTACTTCTCACATAACGTGCTTTGTCCTTTACTTTTTAATTATTACACCTTCTTTTTAAGGTATTTGACACATGTGTTTTACAATACTATTGACCATTTGAAAATAAACATTATAAGGATTAAGGACTCTAACAAGATCTCATGTTGTTATAATATTATGACACTTTTATTAATGAGATAGGGCTAACTAGACCAGATCCTTGTACCCAAAGAAAATATAGAAGTAAAAGACGACAACTTAAGAGTTGAAAGATGAATAGATAAATAATCCGACTAACGATAATTATGTTCATTACTCTACTTTTTTATACTTCCTCCGTTTTGTTTTAAATGAAACATGGGGTGAAATGACACTATTCATTGATCAATTTTGACTCCAATGTATTGTTATTATATAAAGAAAAGCACATCACACTCCTTTAATTCCGAATTAAAAAGGTTTAACCTTTGAAAAATCATATATTTTAAAGAGATTTTTTTGGAATATTTGATAAAGTACCCATATATTTTTTTCATTTTCTATGCTATGTTCTGATTTTTTTTTTCTTTTCAAATTGTAGCTTTGATTTTTTATTTGTTCAATACTATATCCCTTTGTTAAATCAACATTAAGTTTTTCATTAGTTTTCTTATTTGTAGTTCTTCATACTTACATTGTAAGAGGGAAAATTCGTCGACTTTAAAAGGGTTGGATACGATAGAGTAGTACGGTAGAGTTTTTATGGGAAAAACTTTCTCATTATGTAAGTCTAAAGAATATAGTATTATGAACCATATAATAATATAGTGTCATATTTTTTAAAAGGTTATAAGTGTTGTTTAGAGTGAGTTATGTTATAGTATTATGAACCATTATTTGGACAGTTATTTTGTGCTATCCCTGATTGAAAATTCTGGCTCCGCCACTACATACTACATTAGTGACATTATTACTACTCATTCCTCATGTTGTGGCTACCTACTCCCAATGCAAACACCTCAATACTATCCTATAATTGAAACAGCGCGTTTAGTATAGATTTGTTTAGAATCTGGCTCACTACAAACATGCAGAAGAAGTCAATTCACATGCACATAGATGGTAAGATGGGACACACCGATGGCTGTCTTTGTGCTATTAAGTTGTGATAAGATTCTGTAGACGGTGTGACAAACCACTGACCAATATAGTTGCTTTTACGTACTTTATCAACTATGGACAAAACACCACCCCTTCTAATTTTGCATAAATTTCGGCATAGTTTGACATATTAGAAACTTCATCATTGATAAATACAATTATCCTTAGCTTAGCTTTAATTAGCAATACATTTCCAATAAATCATAAAATCTTCCTCTTAAGTAAAAGATTAACATTATATGTACTCTCTCCGTTTTCGAAAGTTCTTCCTACTTTGACCAATTTTCTCTCACAAAAAGATTATAAATAAGAACAACAAAAGAAAACGGACGGGGAAACTAATTAGATGACAATTTAATACAAACTTAACTTACTATAGGAACTAGACTTATATTCATACGACTAACTACTTTAAATTGATAATATAACATGCGATCACAATAACCCTAATTTTTTTTCCAAATAATAATGTACAATAATACAGATCAGATTAATTAGATTAGACATGTAGAGATGAGAGAACTGAGTACTCTTAAACAACCAACGTTAATTACATAAGCTTTCATGGATGAAATAACTTATTTCCACATTTGCATTTCCATGCTAGAAGGTAATAACTATCATGATTATTATATCCATAATCATAAGATGTTACTGAGATTCCATCTTTCATTTGATGGCGAGGAGGAGCAACAAGCGTCGCGATGCAAGGATTACAACTCAAGCACTTGTTCACACATTTAGGTGGTCTTGAACCCAACATCATTTTTTTGTTCTTCATCACTTTCACATCATCATCTAACACAAAAAAAAAAAAAGATAATTATAACACAAAACTTTATAACAAATATATGTTACATGTATTTGGACTATATAATATATAGTTTACCTGATTTGCAAGGTAAAATTATTAGGGAAATGATGAGGGTAATAGTGATAGCAACTTGAATTTTAAGTTGATATCTTCTTGATAGAGCCATTTGAGTCTAAGACAGTGCATATGCAGTGAAAAAAATGATGTTAAATAGAGTGATAATTGATGGAAGAGAGAGATATATATATTTGGTTGGGATTGGAGGAGCATGAGAAAGGAAGAAAGAGAGATATGAATGTTGGAAAACTTGAGGTGAAAGGTTAAGAATTGTTTCCTACAAGAGAGACAAATGCTTCGATATGAAGGTCCAGTTTCTTCACTATTTGTTTCTCAAATGGACCATTGACCACTTAGCAAACTTTTCAAGTTTTTTTTGACTTATTCTTTGTCCTCTTTGGAAACTGTTGCTTTGAACTTCATGCTCAGCTTGTTGATGGGGAATTATGAGTTTTTGACTTAGGTAACTTTTTCATTCAATAAAAATCGGTTACGACATTGATGTACGTTGTAAATTGTATCCCTATAACTTTCGGAATGTATAGACGTTTTCTGGTTATAATCAATTGAATTAGATCCAGTTCTTCTTCAAAACTATATCAAATCATTGGAACCCCTTCGTAAAAGACGGTTTTAGACTGCAATGGGAACGAGGGTATTTAGACGGTTTAATCCTACTCAACGATCGTGATTTTGCCAGATTAGAACTATGTTTGTTTCGGTCTAATATGTATTTGGTAGTTTATGACTTCTCTTGTAGATATCGTATGACTTCATATCAATGAATGAATTTTCACTTCAAAAAAAATACTTTTGGAATGTATAATATATATTCTTTCTTTTTTTAAGATTTGTAAATAGAAGTGTCCTATTAGATCGTAACCTCTTGCATGCCAACTCGGCCCAGCTATACAAATAAGGTCCATTGGGAGTGTGGGGAAGGGTAAGAGAATCCCATTGCCAAAGTACCTCTAGTGGGGTTTGATCCCACAAACTTGATGTTGTAAGATACAAACCTTACTGATAGAGTATAAAACTATTCCTAGGACTTCAACCATCAATTTAAGCTTTTGGTTGAGTTGGTCATTTGACATGGTACCACAGCTAGCATGACATAAAGGTCACGGGTTCAAATCTCATCCACCCCTCCTTTCTAAGTGGAATATATAGCGCCAGGTATGAGGAAATCCTGTGTTGCATCCAATAGGCTCTCGCGTGAAGGGGCATGATAGAATATATAACTATTCCTAGGACTCGAATTATCAGCTTAAACTTTTGGTTATGTTATACCAAGTACTACTTGGTATAAGTTTTTTTTTCTTATTATGGTAGAGCTTTGTAAGTGTATTACAATTTGGAATGTATTGTAAATAGTAACCATAGCTTTGTAAGGCAGAGTCGCAGTTAATATAGATAGAATATGTGACCTTCAGGTTACAGGGTAAAAGCTTGCCAAAAGACAACAGTTTTAAGTGTATTATGAGTTAATGAACTCCAAAATCTCAATTTATACGTGGGAATGATTGCATTGTTTAGAATTTCATACCATGCTATTTGTAGTTTTAGTTAAAAATAAAATTGAAATTATGGAAGTATTTAGCCTACAGGCCCTACATGATTAAACAAAAGATAAAGACCTATGTCATCTTTCTTAGTTTAAATAAATTATTTTTCTAGCATTTCATAAATTTTATTGTGTAAGTGGCTGTTTGTGTTTCATTTTATAAATCACTATGATAGTAAATATTGTAATACAGGTTTTGACCCTAATAATAGTGTTAGAGATTAATAAGTGAGTGAGACATAACTTATTTATAAGTAAATAAAAACATGAGTTAAAAATCATTATTTTAAAAGGCAATTTTACGCTATATATATATGGTGCAATTTAAACATAGATAGTAGCTCCAAAAATAATATACACACATAAATACTGAACCTACATTGGAACTTACTTTTGCTAAGATATGGAGAAGAGAAGCATTTATGTTTATTTGCTTTATCTTTGCTGCAATTTAAACATAGATAATTGTATTACGATTTGATGAACCTCACTAAAAACTTCGAGTTGAATTTGATCTCTAAAAAGAATATGACATATTAAAAAGAAGAAGTACCCTACTAGATAAAACAGGTTAATCCGACCCAACTTCACAAACTCTACCACTAATAGTCAAACTACAAGATAGTTGGATTATTGGATATTACAAAGTTTCTCCTAATTTGGACAAGAAAGATGTTTTCTCATGGATTAAAAGACATGCAAAAAGAGAAGCCAACAACCCAACTCAACTCCTCACAAGTCACAACCCTAGCCCAATTTTGCAATCCAAGGCCACAATACTCCTAAATTTCCTACTTAACAAAACAACAACAACAACAACAACAACAACAACAAAATTTCAACACCAAGATAAACTTATACCACAAAAAGAAAACACACACACTTGAACTTCTTCTTCCTTTTGTCATTCTTTCCCAAAACTTGAAAGTTCATTTTCATGGCTTCTCTTTTCCCAACTAGCGCACACCATTCTAACACGCAATACAACAACAATTGGGTTCACCCAATTTGGAAAACTTCAATTCCATTTTTATCATCTCATTTAGTATTTTTTCCTTGTTCAATCAATCATAATTCTTCCCCAATTCATCTCCACCGTTCATTTTCTGGGTACTCTTCAAATCTCAACCGCACGATTCTTCGTGCTAGTCCGGGCCCACCGCCTTCTCCTCCTGGACAGGAACCTCAGCGTTCCATTGGTATGGATTTTCTTAATTTCATTTTCATGAAGTTTCAATTTTTTTTGTTGGGTGTTTAGTAATTGTACAATTTTTTGTGTTTTTGGGTTAATTTTCTGATGTTTGCTTGGTTTATTGCTTGGAATTGTGTTTCTATTTGTGTTTTTTCTGTCAAAAATTTGATTTTAGGATTAACAAGATGCTAATCCTTAATTTGAAGTATTTTTTAGGGGAGTTCTTTAGAAATAGTTGGTAAAATATAGATACAGATTTCTCAGAATAATATGAAGAAAAAGAATATATAGTCTTTCCTTAGTTTTTGCTTATTACACTTGTTATAAATCTATGCTCTTTGTTTTAAATTTTATGTTCTAAGTTACACAGTAAAATTTTAATAAATCGAGGCATTTTCTGATTTGTTGAATTATTGATAGAGTAAGGAGACAAAACTCCTGTAAAATTCTCAGAATATAGTGCAAATGTGTTTTTTTTTTTTAATTTTATCTCATTGGGGGAAGGGATTTTCAAGCTCTTCTGCTGTCAGAAAAGAAATTGATACATTGTCTAAACCATTCATAATTATTGAGGATATGACAGAATTGGACTAAAACATCCTCTACTATTTCGGGGTATCCAAAACTTAGAGAGCTTATCGGCGTCTATCTATCAGATAGATTGGTACCAATATCTCTTTCAATTGGTGTCATCAAAACTACATATTGGTCCCTTTTGGAAGGGGATACCAATTGATTTATTCTTCTTTTTTAGTTTTTTGGTACTAATTGGAAGAGTTTTTGGTACCAACGTAGCTGATTAGATACCAAGTCTGCATCTCACATATTAAAGATAGGATTTCCTCTCTAAATAAGCATACTTGTATATTATTGCTAGATGTAGTCCGTGGATCTTTGCCTTTTTTTCGTTTGATATGTTGGAAATGAATAATGAGCAAGTCTAACAATGAGGACAGTAGCCGTATAAGTGAAGTCTAAATTGCTCGAGGATGCTTTATGATTGAAATTAGTTGTTAAGGCAAACTGGCGTCTTCGGTCATTAGTTTTTGTTTCAATGAAATGTATTCACGTACTTATAAAGTTTAATTTTTGAGGATTAGGATACTATACTTAAATGTTTGGATGAACTTGAAAGAGGTAAAGTGAGTGAGCAAAGAAGAGAGTTAAGTAAATTAATAGGTGGTCTACAGTTTTTTATCATTCCAGTATCTACTGAAGCTCTAAACTAAATAGTTTTCTAGCATCAGTAGCATGAGAGCTTCCCATCTCGCAAGCTGTATGGAAATTATGCAACATTTATCTTGGAGAAGCTGGTGTTTCAAGACCTTTGTTTAACATCAACTAATAAACTTTCACGCTCCTTTATGTAGCCTGTAATACATGGTGGTAACAGGATGAGTATGTAGTTTTGCTACAAAGTTCTATGTGAATGCTATGGTAATGGAACTTCATCCCTAAACATGTATTTCTCTTCATAAATCGTCATCACCGCTCAATACCACCTCAAAATTGGTAATGGATGATAATGTAAATTTGTGAAGAAAAAAAGAGATTGGGAATGGACAAGCAGTACCATATATATTGACATGAAGCTTTTTTCACAAAATTACATATGAATTTACTACCGTGACCGTCATTATTTCCAAATAATAATCGGGCCAGTCATATGAAGCTTTGGCTTTGAGGTCTCAGTTGTAAACTTCATACTTAATAGTTGCATCACAAGTTTTGATATGAAAAAGGCTTTAATTGGAAGTTGTTGAATATGGAACATATTGATCTTTTTAATGTTTAATATATCATCTTAGCAAATTGTGTAAAGTTCTTTTGTGTGTCATCTCCCATCTAAACCATAGTCCATATTCGCAGATATTTGGCTGTGTAATGCATGGTGAGTTAGATTTGACTGTTTCATTATACTTCTATTCGATATCACTGTCGTTCTGAAACTTTCTAAATCTTCCTTTCAACTGACTATCTATGTAAGTTGAATAGTTGATGAACTGCATAACATCTTTTCTTGCGACCTTTCTCCTCCTTAGTAAGGTCACAAGTCTTTGGGCTCCTTTGATTTTTTGATGATGCTTCCAAATTCAGTATTTTGGCGCCATCTAAGGGTTATATGTGAATGTGATCCAGGTATTGCAGCAACCTTTTCTAGGCTCTGGGACACACTGCAGATTTTTGTTGCAGTTCTTTTCTGGATGTCTTTATTCTTCTGGGCATCTGCTTCAGATGGAAATAATTCAGGAAGAAGTAACAAGAGCGATCGTTTTAGAAAGTGATTTGTAAGCAATTTTATATGTACATAGTCATAGGTTACAGTACGAAGTATTAGATATACATATATTGATATATATATGTCATTTTACTGTGTATTTTTTTGTTAGTTTAATGAAGATGAAAATTACAGTTTGTGCTGTTGTGCATGAAGATAGCTGTGATGATGAAAAAACATACTTATCCTTAGGGGTTGAAATGTTGAATCATAAATGTAGACTTTCTTGTGCTGTTGTGCATGAAGAGGGTTGTGTTAGTGAAATATCTGTGAGGTTTTAGTATTATTTTTTGTTCATATGATGTTACTCCTCCGTTTCATATTACTTTGCATAATTAGATCGACTGCTGTTTTTCCGGTGAAGTTGACGTAGCATTGACCGAATAAGAGTACAAAGAAAGTCAACTTAAAATGCCTACAGTAATATAAGAAGATCATCTTCATATCAAGTTTTTTAGTTTACGCACTGTGTGTTGTGGCATACTGGCATTAGTGGCTATTTCTGTACTAGAGCTATTGAAATATGCCACTTACCTATATTTTTTAATATATTTCAGATTGGTAGAAACATTAACGCAAAGGTAAACTGTTTTAGGTCAATTGGAATGACAAATCCTTGATGAGCTTTGGTTATTGTAATTCTTTTGAAGGTGATTGTTGTATTTTTGTTTAATTGTTATAGTTTTATGCTATGCTACTTAAACTTTCTTTTGTAGAGGCTTTGTTACTTGGACTTTTTGTAGGGGACTTGGACCTAGATACACATATTGGACACAACATCAAATCTCCTATATCATGAAAAAAATTTCCATGATTTTGGTCCAAAATGACCTGCCAAGTGTACATACCATTTTAGAGAGTTAACACATATTTTTGAGGTAAATTGAAGAGTTCGAATAACGTAGGTTATATAGTGTTGAGTGGTTACTGGTTGAAATAATACTTGTACTTAGTGGGAAGAAAGATGGAGTAATTGTGAAGTTTGAGTATCATGAATGTAGAATTGTAGAAAGTAGCTTACCTTGTTTAGAAAAGAGGCATAGTGTACAAAGCTGTTAATCAATGATTTATTGCCACTTGGTAGGAATTTCTCCCTATCTCAATTCCAAAACTGATTTATTTTGACGGTGAATTAGTACTACTACTAGTATGCAGGAATAAATAATATCATCATGTTTGTTAGATTCATTTCTATGTGTATTTTTAAAATATATCTTTTTATGATTCTGTTTGCATAATGTGTAACAGAAGATAATAATCATTAAGGATGTATTTTGGCGACCATATAAATATATCTTTCACTTTATATTCTGTTAGAATAAACTAGTAGTTTGTTGTAATAATAAGTTTGTTACTAGCTGTAACTAACTTTCCTTCTCTCATTGTACAGCTACTATAAGTAGCTTCTTTCTCTCTTGTAAGCTTCAAGAAAACACATTTACATTTATGGAGAAATAAATTTCTCTCATTTTCTCTCTACATTCTATTGAAGTTTCACATGGTATCAGAGCAAGTCGCTCCTAATACCTGAGATTTCACTTGAAATTTATCAATTGTTAGTAGGGATATGCAAAAGTCGGGTCTGGGTCGGGTCCAGCCAGGCCATAGACCGACCCAGGCCCTAATTTTTTTTGCAGACCCATACCCGGACCCTAAGGGTCTGGAAAAATTAGACCCTGACCCAGACCCTTAGGGTCTGGAGGGTCCAAGCCTAGTATTCTTTATTTTGCCAAATTTTCAGCATTATTAATATCAATAATCATCTAGAAAAAATACCCATAAATAAGAAAACTATAAAATACAATAATAATTATGTCTAGAGCAATTTATACTATTTAGGGCAATATAAATAATGTCTTGGAAGACTAATATCCAAAAAAAAAAAAATGAAAAAAAGACTAAAAAATGTTTAGTGGCCTCATAAATTCTTGTAGCCATGAGCCCATTACTCAATTCATGCATCCTCAACTCCTCAAGCCTCCATAATCCATATGCATCCTCAATCATATAAACTGAAAAAAACGAAACAAACACAAACATATAAACTGGAAAAAACGAAACAAACACGAACATATAAACTGAAAAAAAACGAAATAAACACAAGAGTTCACCATAATATGCTCAAAATTCAAACAAATAAACTAAAAAAAAGTAAACAGAAAATACCCAGAAAATTCGAAACAAAGAAAAAAATACCTGGCGTGACTCGTGAGGCGATGAAAGATACAAAAAACGAAACTGGAAAAATGAAACGAAGAAATCAGGCAATGAACGATGAAACGATGAAAGATTGAAGGAAATCAAGCGAATAGGCGATGAAAGATACCTGGCGTGAGGTGATGAAGTCGGTGCTGTAGAAGTCTCTCACTCTCTCTCACAAAAACAGCTAGGTTTTCAAAGTGAAGGGCTGAACGCTGAAGGCCCATAATGATGTTTTGGTATTTTAGTGTTTTAGTTTAGGTTTTAGTCTTAAAAAACATTAAGTTTGTTTTAAAAAAAAAAAAGTTAAAATCATATATTAAATAAGTTTAGGGTCTAAGGGTCGAGTCAGGGTCTAAAATATCAAGACCCGGACTCGGCCCCTAAAAAATTTACTTGGACCCAGACCCGGACCCTTAGGGTCTGAAAAACTTGGACCCATACCCTTAAATTAGGGTCAGGTCCAGCAGGGTCCGGGGCGGGTCCTAGACCCATGCCCATCCCTAATTGTTAGCTGATTCCAGCACAATTGAGCTTGAAATTCTTGTTTGAGGTTTGTTCTTGGCGATTATTCTTCTGCGAAAATGGCGATTGAAGAAAATTCGAATGCCAACACAAACAATTATGAGAATTCAACTGGAAATTCTCACAATGTAAGTCATGTGTATAATGGTCCGTATTTCATTTCTAGTTCTGATCAAACATTAGGAAAATTAGTTGATGTAAATCTCAACGGAAGCAATTTTCTTAGCTGGAAACGAAATGTTATTCGAGCTTTAATTGCGAAGAACAAATGAGGTTTTCTAGATGGATCTATTAAGAAACCTGATGAAACTGATAAAGAATTCAGTAGATGGATGAGATGTGATTATATGATAATTTGTTGGTTAGTGAATTCTATAAATGAAGATATTGGAGAAAATTTCACATTTGTGGAAAGTTCTGAACAAATATGGAATGAAATATGTGAGAGATTTGGACAATCGAATGGACCTCAAATTTATCAGTTGAAGAGAGAACTGGATAATTTAAGGCAAGATAATATGTCAATTGTCAATTACTATGGCAAGATGAAGAGGTTTTGGGATGAATTACAAAATTTGAGGAAGTTTCCTTCGTGTAGTTGTGGAAAGTGTCCAAATGTAGCTGTGATATTGTCAAGAAATTAGCTGATTTTGATAATGAGGACAGATTGATGCAATTTCTTCTTGGTTTAAATGTTGGTTTTGATAATGCAATAATTAGCAACATCTTGTCAATTTACTTTCTGTAAATAAAGCGTTCTATATGGTTCAACAAGTTGAAAAACAGAAAGAAGTGAGTGGTTTCAACCAGATTAGTACTCAAGAAGTGAGTGCTCTTGTTGCTCAAAGAAATCAAGGTAAAGGTGGATTCAAGAAAGATTGGAAGAAGGATAAATCTTGTTATTTAACTAGGAACAATACAAGAGGGGGGTGAATTATATGTGTAGAAATAAACATAACTTTTTGCGGAATTTTAAACTTAAACAAAGAAACAAGCTAAAGGAACACAAGGGATTTTTACGAGGAAAAACTTCTTGGGCCCAACAAGAAGAAACAACCTCGACCACTAGGGATTTTAAACTCAACTCTTTCACTAATTAGGCCATACAACTCTATTACAACCTAATTCTACCCACGGGCCACACCTTGAGTTCCTAAACTCAAGTTCCCGAACAACCTGTTCCCTTAACAACTAGAAGAGCCAATGTGATCAGGGTTGATGAGATACCATATGGAACAGAAGATATCGATTGATGTGAACATTAATGCTTAGTGGGAGATTGCGTCTGAAAGATCCATAAAACTAAATATACGGGTCTATGGCCAGAGATTACAATATGCTGGATTGTGAGATTCAAGCCTTCAAGGCACTAAGTTTGGGAACAGTTGCTAGATGCAAAACAAAATTTGACTGTATTGGCTTCTGTTATGATATAGTGGCCTCCAAGAGCGTAGATGACAACGAGATACACCACTTGCTGACCCCTATAATGGTCCTTCCTGAACCATCCACCCTGACATTCAGGAGTCGATCTTCATCTCCATTGCCATTCGATAGATAACTAACTTGGTTAACTTATCCAGAGTTCACATAGACATTTATCACGAGGGACTCAAATTCTCCCAAAACACTACACTGGATAGAAGTCCATTGCCAAGACAAGATCTACATGCTACTCCCTGCTCGCCAACACAAGCACAAGGCTGCAACTCAGTTATAGTGGACTTGATTGTCTTCCAATGGCAAGTGTCAAAAAAATTGTCACCTGCAAGACATCACAAACAACACTTGCACAAAAAAAAAGAGGACTTAAGGGGGTGTAACAAAAATCATCACCTCACTAGTCTTGAGCTTTTGTAGGACTTCAAAAATAGTCTAAAAGTTCAGTATCTCACAAAATCTGATGAGCTGCAATTCAAATAAGTATGTCAAAACCCAATGTTGCTGAAACAAAAAGACAAAAAGAAAAATAGTCTGTTACTGGTGAAAACAGAAAAAAAATTGATGATCATAACCGATTATACACACAAAAAATAGAGTGAAACACATGGTATGATTTGCGTCAAATAATTAGGCTATGCTTATTGTAATGCTCGAGCATGACAAATTCAGCATATAATTATATTAATTGATCAAGTTCATGAATCAAGATATATTGCTGTCACAATCTCATAACTCTACAAAAAAAAAAAGGAGTACTGTTATAGTATCATACAGCGTGAGAATATTTCCAATTATCATACATCATGATTGATAAGTACTGCATGATTTTCGATGATGATGAAGCAAATCATGATGGATTAACACATGTGCCTTACTATTAAACGAACATCAACAAATTCAAAGAAAAGAAAAACAAATAAGAAGAAAATTGAAAAGAGAAGATAGAAAAAAAACAACATACTAGTTGGAACGTAAATAGGAATTTCGATAGGATGACGACGCTGGTAAAAAGACTTCAACGCTATTGGTAAGAAGGAAACAAAAACAATCATTATTTGATGAATCATACGAAAGCCGAAGTACCACTGCTTTGATGTTGTATTCTACCAAAAGAAATACAATAAAGTAATAAATAATTTGGTAGTCCACCAATTCCACGAACATGTATGATGATGTTCATGATGAAGGTGCCAAGGAAAACGAATAAAAAAAAGAGAGAAGAAAAAAAAAAGTAGTGGCAATGTGGCATACCAACAGTGAATAAAACGAAGACCCATTGCTAGTTGATTAAACGAAGACCAACGGCAGAAGAGTGATCACTAATTGCCTTAGGCGTGTATTTATACATCTTTTGGTGAATAAAACCCTAATACTCATGCGATTAGGATTATTTTTTTTAAGTCCATCAGAGTTGTAAGTAGTTCATGACTTTAGGCAACAAATCTTAGCACCACGGTGATTGTCACCTAATTGCTAAACCAAGCTCAAATTCGAGACCTTGTCACAATTAAACACTTCAAATCGTGTACGTGACACTGTCTCGAGGGGGCAATTTGTAGACACTAAAAATTTATTAGTGTTCTATATTAAAATAAATTGATTATTATTGAGCTAAAATAAATATAATTAGCCCACTTTAATTAATTTAGCCCACTCAAATAAGATATCCAAACTAAACAAATATATTTTGGGTTGTAAATATTTGGGCCAGTCCATATCACTAGTCCAAATGAGATGGTCAAGTGGCAAAGGTAAAAAAGACTTCCAAGTCATAAACGGACCTAAGCCCAAAAACTACCAAGTCCATGAAGGGATCTTCATTCCCTATAAATAGACCTCACCTCCTTCAGTTGAGGGGACGAGAAAATCATTATTCTCAAGAGCTCATAAATTTCTCTTGGAATTCTCTCTGCAAATAGTCAACAAGCACATCAAATCCGTGCCGACTGTTTAGATACACTCAAACACATTCGAATGAGATTCAAGCTTTTGTCAGCCCTCATTCGACTACACTCAAACGAAACTCAAACTCAGGTTGACGTTGACAAAACGTCATCCCAAATTCAAACACAGATTGCCGTTGACAAAACGTCAGTCTACACTTAGCTCTACATCGACATCAACATGTGTCATCTCCAGCTACGGAACAGAATCAGAGGACTTAGTTTATTTTTATTATAAACTGTCTACAGATATTGTACTCAATACATTTATTGAAATATAATTTATTTGTTACTTTGTTTCCTGTCTTATTTATTTTGACTCGAAATTTGTGTATACAGTCCCCTAATTCTCTATGGAGACGAACCCTACTATATTTAATTGTATAAGAGAGTAGGAATTTTATATTTGAAATGTGCATGGGAACTCCTCTCCTTTCCTTTTAGATATTAGGGTTTTAAGAAATGAAATTAGTTCAATTTGTTTAGCCCATAAATTAAATGTTAGAGTTTAAAAGAAAAAGGGATTACTTTTTTTTAGCCCACATATTAAATAACTGAAAACAATGGGTTAAGAAACTAATAGTTTTAACTTTTAACTCAACAAGGATTATTTCAAAGAATTAAATGTTTAAACAATAAAAGTAAAGATAAAAGAAGAATCAATAAAATAGTATATAATAATTTTTCTTTTAAAATAAAACAAATACTATGAATAGATATTCTAAAAATATGGAGTACTTCTACGATATCTGATTTCTGTAGGCGCCTGGGGCAGTCGCAGTGGACTATAGAGCTGGGCAATTTTAAATCTCATGATTTCACGAAACTTCTAAATTTATTACTTCATATTTGAAATGTTGGTTCCCCGACAAGCATTAATTCAATCTTACATTCAAATATTCAATGCAACTTTCAATAATAGCAAATGCTACAACTAGTTTACCTTTTTTTTTTTTAAGTGAAAATTCATTTATTAATATAAAGTCATACGACATCTACAATAAAAGTCAGAAACTGAAACATACACATCAAATTGAAAGAAACTTAATTCTAATATGGCAAAACCACGATTGTTGAGCAGAAATAACCCTTCTAAATACCCTCTTTCACATCGCTGTCTGATGCAGCCTCCTACGAGGGGGTCTAACGATCTGACGTAGTTTTGATGTATACGCGAAGTACTGATCGCCGTTGCAATCCCGCCCAAAATCCTATCAACAAATCAACCTTCAACTGGAGCCAGGGTCCAAACCCCGCTAACACACAAAGAAACCAAACTAATAGACCCGCCGTAAAGGGGTGACTACAAAAACCATGAATGAGACTAAAGTCATCACATAAATATGACTTATTAAAAACTGCAAAAAAAGGGAAAAAAGCAAGAAAATAAACTAGAAACTGCAAAAAGGAGAGAAAGAGGGGATTACCATGGACGAAAACATCCATGGCAGCCCCTCTATAGGGTTTTCTGTGAAAAGAGGAGAGGAGGGAATAGCGGCTACAATTAGTTTACCTATGCAACTATTAGTTGAAGTTTTATTATCCTCGATCGAATTGGGCCACAAGGCTGCTCCTTACAAAGGTGAAATTAGTGGACTTGGCAGGACCAAGAGGACTCGAAATAATACAACATGCGCTTAAAAAATGACAGAAATTAATTATGATCAATAATATTGGTTTTCATGCTAAACCAAGTTAAAATAGACTAGAGTCGGAGAAAAGCAGACCGACTAAGCACTACACTTCACCATACGGTCATACCGAACTTGATCCGAATGAGCTATGATTTTTATGGCACAACTGAAATATACATTCTTGATGTTATATCTGAAATTTAATACTTCTTCTATCAAATTTAGAGCAACTTAGTTGTTGTATTAAATCATAGAACAATGCATGAATCCCTTTAAATTGCCCAAAAGACCTCCTAGTGCTGCTTGCTGGTTACATTGCTAGAAAGCCCAAAGAGGCCTGTGAGGCTGGGACAAATATAATGGTCAATTGAATAACTGAAAAGAGTCTATTTGAACAAGGTTGACGAGACACCATATGGAAATGGAATAGAAGGTTTCTATTGATGTGAACAATAATGCTTAGTGGGAGATTGCGTCTGAAAGATCCGAAAAACTAAATAGACAGGTCTTTGGCTACCAGTAAGTATAATCAAAATACTTCCTCCGTTTCATTTTACTTGCTACACTTCTCAATTCACGGACTCCTAGGTAATTTTTAGAGAAGAGAGAGGTAGAGAGTAAAAGGAAAAGAGACCCATGTGAGTGAGAGGAGAGAGATAGAGAGAGTTTATTGCCCAAAAAGGAAGTGTAGCAAGTAATATGAAACTTCCCTATATGGAAAGTGTAGCGAGTAATTTGAAACGGAGGAAGTATGCTATTTGGGATCACTTGCTAGATGCAAAACAAAATTTGAATGTACTGGCTTCTGTTATTATACAGTGGCCTCCAAGAGTGTAGATTGATACACCACTTGCTCACACCTACAATGGTCCTTCCCGAACCATCCACCCCGACATTCAGGAGTCGATCCTCATCTTTAATGCCATTGGATAGATAACTAACTTGGTTATCCTGGATTTAGATAGACCTTTATATCACGATGGACTCAAATTCTCCCAAAACACCACATTTGGATAGAAGTTACATTGCCAACATAACATCTACATGTGACATTGTGACTCCCTGCTCGCCAACACAAGCACAATGCTGCAACTCGGTTAAAGCGGGTCGGGTTTTCGAGAGAGTATTACCCGACCTTAGGTACCTGCTAAGAAATACATCTTAACTCTCCATCAACTAATGGAGTCATCAAGGGAAGTGTACCTTGGTGCATACTATCATATACTGTCACGACATGTCTAAATAAGCTTCTTAAATCACTATTGATCATCACTTCTGGTTTCGCAA
The DNA here is from genome assembly GCA_947646795.1 of Beta lomatogona. Classification (NCBI taxonomy): domain Eukaryota; kingdom Viridiplantae; phylum Streptophyta; class Magnoliopsida; order Caryophyllales; family Amaranthaceae; genus Beta; species Beta lomatogona. The sequence goes on from CANSNZ010001274.1 coordinate 2,049,892, forward strand.
AGATTAAAACCACACCTTCCTGAACGGTGTGTATTAACTATTATGCCACAACTTAGGAAAAACAGAGGGAAAATGAAGTACTATAACTTTGAAGTCATAAGTGCTAGAGATATCAAGATTACAAAATTACAAGCAATGCATTAATACAACTACAAACAGAATAACTGAATGTGCATATTGTACTCAATTACAGGACGAAAAAGGGAGCAAACCTAATTGAACTATTTGGGACCAGGGGCCTTCTTCTTGCCAGGAATTTGCACTTTCTTACTTTTTTAGCCTTTAAAGTCCTACAGTTGTTCTTGGTTCGTCGCGGCAAGGCAAGCTCTGAATATGCCTCACCCCTCTGTAGCATTGAATCTCCTTCAATCTCCTAATCGCTAAAAGATTGAATCGCCTCTGCGTATATATCCCAAATTCATATCATCAACAACCATCACTCAAATCTATCACAATCCATTAACAACAACAACGCACTCCATCTTCTTAAAAACATAATACTGTAGGCTCATAACTCAAAAATTGTTGGAACACAAAATTTCATCCATCAATCTCCCATCAAACATCTATCAATGGGTTCGAACCGCAAAAATGAAATATATGCCATCAAACAACATAATTGATTAATGCCCAAAGTAAAAATGGACCAAAATCCAGAAACTAATCTTAATTCTCCTATATCATGGCTCCCAGTGAAACAATACCCAAAACTGAAAACCCAACTCAAAAAACCCTGAATTGATAGGCATGTATAATAGAATTTGGTATTTGAGCAAGAAAAACACCAAAACTATTGAAGATACTCAAGCTCAAGTTCTTCCTGCCACCTCAGCAACTGTACCTTATTAAGTTATACAAGTTTGTTACAATTCAGTTAATTAATTAACTAACTTCCTCTAGAAATCTCTATTGTAATTCTTACGTTCCTCCCTTTCTAGCTCTTGTATAAATTCTCTGAGATTAATCATAATAAACACTTCATTTCCTCTCTTCTACATTGAACTCTCTCTAAAATGATTCTACATTTCTGAAATTATCAAAAATAAGTTGTAGCAGTTTATCTCTAAATTGAAAGAAAAGGAAGAATGAAATTACCAAGTCACCCTCTATCATGTAGGTGGAAACTTTATCTCTAATCTGGATAAGCTCATCCTCAGATAAATCCTTAGTAAGTTTGTTCTCAAAACTCAAATCACAAAGAATTTGACGTCTGACGAGCTGTTCAACGTCCAATGCCATGAATGTACTGAAGAGAGTATTCAACCCTCTTGTTGTTTGGAATTTCGACATTACCAACACGCACACATTTTATGCTTAATCCACCTACCTGAAAATATTGAAACAATTCATAGTTCTTCAATCAATTGGTGTAATTAGCTTAATAAGTTGAAGAAAAAAGTATAAAGAATGAACAGGGAGGAAGAGGAGAGAGAAAGAGAGGACATGGTGTTTTTTATTTTTAAAAAAATTTGGCCCTTTTACCGGGCACTTAAATACAACCTACCCTAAAGCCCCCAAACCCCCTTGATGAGAATCGAACCCACAACATGTAAATGGTGATAAGGATTGACTAAGTCATATCCTATCCTATCTCTACTATACTTAGCTGTTGTTATTTATCCTATCTATACTAATACTTAGCTACTTGATTTAATTATTGAACTTGTAATTATCTCTTCCTAGTTTCGTGCATTACGTAACTTAGCCTTGTATATTTATCTTCTCCTAAGTTGTAGCTAACAGTTGTAACCTCCTCTTTAGCATGTATATTTATACGTGAAGTATCAATGAGAATTAATGTATCCTCTCTAAAACATTCTCTCTTTCTCAAACCTTATATGGTATCAGTCTCGATCTTTTTCCACCGCCGAACTTCTTCATCAATCCATGGCTGCCTCCAACCCTACTCCCTCCTACCAAATACCCAACGGTGCTGACCCATCTCGGCCCTTCATCTTCCTCAACATTCACAACACCATCAAACTTCAAACCACCAATTACCTCTCCTGGAAACTACAAGTAGATGCTATACTTATTGGCCATGATCTTTACAAATTTGTTGATGGAACCTTTCCCTGCCCACCTCCCATCATTACTACCGAAGGTACCGACGCCCCGAACCCCGACCATATCTACTGGGTCCGTCAAGATAAATTGCTCTTTGGAGCCTTAGTTGGCACTCTTTCCCAACCTCTTATTCCATTAATCTCTCGTACCACCTCTTCTCACACCTTGTGGGAAACTCTTGCCAAAACATATGCTCTTCCTAGCAGGGGCCATATTAAACAACTAAAAGACCAACTTAACTACACCACCCAAGGAACCTCCACCATTATCGAGTTTATGCATGCTATTAAGGCTTGCGTTGACCAACTCGCTTCCCATGGCAAACCTATGGACCATGAGGATCTTATTGATCGCATTCTCATCGGTCTCGATGACTTGTACACCTCCGTTATTGAGTCCGTCAATGCCCGTGACACTCCTATCTCATTTGAGGAACTCCATGAGAAACTCATAAACAAAGAGCTTCTTCTCAACCAAACTCGCTCCGACATCCACCATCCTGCCACCGCTCTAGCCGCCGTCGCTCGTCCTAACAACCGTAACCATGGTCGTAACCTCAACCCCGGCATCCTCCCTCATCCATCTACTCATCCTCCCTCTCGCTCTCAACCTCGGCCTTTCTTAGGCAAGTGCAAGTGGTGTCGTGAGCAAGGCCACGTAGTTTCTCAATGCCCTCTCTTTACTGCCCGGTTTCCTACTGCCAACCCACCTCCTCCATCTCACAACATCAACCGTCCCTCCTCTTCTAAACCTCAAGCCAACGTTGCTCCTTGACAGTGGTGCGTCTCACCACGTTACTAATGATCTTAATAACCTATCTCTTCACACTCCATACGATGGCACGGAGGAACTCATCATAGGTGATGGTACGGGCCTTCATATCTCTCACATTGGCTCTCTTACTATCTCTTATCTCTCACACTCTATTACACTAACTAATGTCTTATATGTTCCTTCTATGTCTCGAAATGTTGTCTCTATTTCACAGATTTGTCTTGATAATAATGCCTCTATAGAATTCTTACCTCACTCTTTTGTTGTGAAGGATCTCAAAACGGGGGCATCTCTATTCCAGGGTCCGGGTAAATCGGGAGTCTATGAATTTTCTTCCGTGTCTCCTCAAGTTTTCACAAGCACCACTCTAGCGTCTCTTGACTGGCATCACCGTTTAGGCCATCCATCAAATAAAGTTTTTAGGCATCTTATTTCTCGCAATAATCTCAATATTTCTAGTATCTCTACTTTAGATTGTAATGCTTGTGCGTGCAATAAAAGTCACAAACTTCCTTTTCATGTCTCTTCTATCTCATCTATTGCTCCTTTACAATATGTTTCTACTGATTTGTGGTCTTCACCTATTCTCTCTCACGATGGCTATAAATATTATGTTGTTTTTATAGATCACTTCTCCAAATATACATGGCTCTATCCACTTAAACTAAAATCTGACACAAAAACGGTATTCATTCGTTTTAAAGCCTTGGTTGAGAAATATTTTCAAAAACCCCTCATCTCGCTCTATTCCGACAATGGTGGTGAGTATGATGCTCTCAAAGAATATCTATCTGTTGAAGGTATCTCTCGTCTTACCACTCCTCCACACACCCCTCAACATAATGGTCTCTCCGAGCGACGTCATAGACACATTGTCGAGACCGCTCTCACCCTCCTTACTCACTCCTCCATGCCCCTCACCTACTGGTCAAATGCATGTGCCACAGCAATTTATCTCATAAACCGCTTGCCTACTTCTACTCTAAAAAATGCTTCTCCCTATTCTACTCTTTTCGGCACTGAACCTAACTACATCAAACTATGTAGCTTTGGGTGTCTTTGTTACCCATGGCTCAAACCTTACAACTCTCATAAACTACAACAAAAATCCATCCCATGTGTGTTCATAGGATATTCTTCAACCCAAAGCGCCTACTATTGTCTTGATCTCAAAACTAATCGTGTCTATTGCTCACGTCACGTTCACTTTGTTGAACACACCTTCCCCTTCTCATCTCTCACTAACTCTCCTATTAATCCCCCCTCAACTCCTAGAAGAATGGTGTCCCTTGACCATTCCAACTCTTATTCCCAACATCCCTCCTCCTGATCACCCAACCTCCCTCTCCCACAATAATACAAACACTCCCCCCATCTACAAACTCCTCACCATCTACTGTCCGCTGCTCTACTCAACCCACGCCTAACCCCCCTCCCTCTCACGCATTCTCACCAGCATCTACTACCTCTTCCCCCACGTCCAGCACACCCCATGCATCCCCTACTCTCTCGTCATCTACCCCACACACCCCACCCGCATCACCTCCTGCCTTCCCCTCATCACCTACTGCCTCAACAACCCAGCCCACCCCACCCCACCCGCATCACCCTCACTTCCCCTCATCACCTCCTACCTCAACAACCCAAGCCCACCCCACCCGCATCACCTACACTCCCCCCTCCACCCAAAACGACTCAACGTCACCCCCCACTGCCCAACTTACCTCACCACCACCCTCCTCAAACCCACCTCCTCCACTCCACAACACTCGAATAAGTCACGGGATTCGCAAACCCATTGACAAACTTAACCTCACCGTCCTCACCCAAGAAACCGAACCCCGCACTATCACTCAAGCCCTTAAAAGCCCTGTGTGGCGCAAAGCCATGGATGAAGAAGTTTCGGCTCTCCTCAAAAACAAAACTTGGGACTTAGTTCCACCTTCTCCCTCTCAAAATGTAGTCACGTGCAAGTGGGTTTTTCGAATTAAGAAAGATCAAGATGGTAACATCTCCAAATATAAAGCCCGCTACGTTGCCCGGGGCTTTAACCAACGTGTTGGGGTCGACTACAGTGAAACCTTCAGCCCTGTAGTCAAGCCTTCCACGGTTCGGTTGATTCTCACTCTTGTAGTAACTCAAGGGTGGTCTTTACGACAACTTGATATAAATAACGCTTTTTTGCAGGGAACTCTCACCGATGAAGTTTATACCATTCAACCTCCTGGTTATGTTGATCCGAAATTTCCTAACTATGTTTGCAAGCTCAATAAAGCTCTCTATGGCCTCAAACAAGCGCCGCGGGCCTGGTACACCGAACTACGTCAACATTTACTTGATGTGGGGTTTCGGTCCACCATATCCGATTCTTCACTCTTCACTTACAAGTCAAATAATGTTATTATCTATTTAATTGTCTATGTTGATGACATTATTGTCACAGGCAACACCCCTTTGGCTCTTGATACTTTTGTTACCCAACTTGCTTCACGGTTCTCTCTAAAAGATTTGGGCTCATTATCGTACTTTCTCGGTGTTGAAGTCTTACCTCATCCCCAAGGTATATTTCTAAGCCAAAAGAAATATATTAATGACCTCCTATGCAAAGCAAACATGGAAGAAGCAAAACCCGTAGCTACTCCCATGGCAACGGATCCACCTCTCACACTACATGGCACCCTTCTCTCCGATCCCACTTCATATAGACAACTTGTTGGCAGCCTACAATACTTGGGTCTTACGCGGCCCGATGTCGCCTTTGCTGTCAACAAGCTTGCTCAATACATGCAACGTCCAACCGATGATCACATGCAAGCTCTACGTCGTCTCCTTCGTTATCTTCATGGCACTTCCCATATGGGGTTACTTATTCTGACTCCGATTGGGCTCGTGATAAAGATGACTATATCTCAACTACAGCCTACATTGTGTATCTTGGTAAAAATGCAATTTCATGGACCTCAAAGAAACAACGTACGCGTGCTCGCTCCTCCACCGAGGCTGAGTATCGCGCCGTCGCCAACACCACAGCTGAACTACTTTGGGTCCGTAATCTTCTCGAGGAACTTGGTTGTAAAGTTCCACAAGCTCCTGTCATCTATTGCGATAATGCCGGAGCGACTTATGTAAGTGCCAACCCAGTGTTTCACTCCAAAATGAAGCACTTGGGCCTTGACTATCATTTTGTGCGTGAAAACGTCCAAGCTGGCCTCCTTAGCGTTTCTTACATCTCCACTCATGATTAGCTCGCCGATGCTCTTACCAAGCCTCTTTCACGTGCCACATACAACTTCTTGGTGCGCCAAATTGGCCTCTCCTCCTGGCCGCCCAATTCGCGGGGCGTGATAAGGATTGACTAAGTCATATCCTATCCTATCTCTACTATACTTAGCTGTTGTTATTTATCCTATCTATACTAATACTTAGCTACTTGATTTAATTATTGAACTTGTAATTATCTCTTCCTAGTTTCGTGCATTACGTAACTTAGCCTTGTATATTTATCTTCTCCGAAGTTGTAGCTAACAGTTGTAACCTCCTCTTTAGCATGTATATTTATACGTGAAGTATCAATGAGAATTAATGTATCCTCTCTAAAACATTCTCTCTTTCTCAAACCTTATAGATGGAAGATGAAAGGGCTTACCACCCTTCCACTCCCTCATTCTCAGAGAGGACATAGTGTTGCATATGAGAGAGAGTGATGGTGTCACTGGCGTTGAGAGAGTATGCGCCATTTTTTTTAGGAGAGAGAAAGAGGGAGAAGATGAACTATGGCTAACTTCTCTCATCTGCTTCTGACTGGTAATTTTGAGAGAGAGGGAGAGAGAGTTTGTTGGTACCCTAATCGTCTACTGTTGCTGTGGCACAGTCCAAGTTATGTCTGGACAGTTAGGCCATTTACCCAATTTCTTTAGGCTATTCGACATTGAAAATTGGAATCCATCCTTCTTTTAATAGTTATACTACTTACTACTTACTACTTACTAGTTACAGACTTACAGTTCCCTTCTTCAATTTTAAGCTTCTGTTTTATTTCTTTTGATGGAATTCTTCAAATTAAAAGTAACAAATTAAAAATTGATTATTATCTTAGAAGCAATACTTTTACATTAATCTTTTTAAAGAAGTGCAAGAATTATTTATGATTGAAAAGTTAACGAAATGGTTTGGATTGAATTGGTAATTTTAGACTTAAAATGGTTTAGTCCAAATCCAGTCCAAACTCTTTCTAGTCAAATTTAATTCGATAGTTTAGACTGGTCTTTGGACTTTTCTCAGGCCACTTGAAAAGTTGTAACTAGTTATTAGGCCCGGACGATGCTCCGGATTATTAATATTTTTATGTCTCGCACAGCCTATTGTCTCGGACAATCTATGGGTAATTTGATTCTGTATACTTCAGCCTCTCGCACAGCAATCGAGAAAACACCTTCCTTTCATCAATTCATGTCTCCTCCCAAATTTTCACTTCAATGTCTATTGTCACTTTTGCTTTGTGAATCTAGATAGGGACATCAATATAGAAATCTAACTATACAATCAACTAAGTCAAAAATTGGATTTAGGGTGTTCTTTATAAATTGGTAACTACAAGAGTTAGTAGACATGTTTTGCTTGGATTAGTTTGGCCTGTTCTTTGCTCCAGATTATAATTTTTGCAATTTGGGCTTTACTACACCTCGAGTTTCTGCAGTAAACTGATATATAGTGAAATACAAACAATGTGCTTTGTCACGCAATATTTTTCTGCTCTGGGGTTTTTTTTAAAGGTCTTGAAAGTTTGAATTTTGTTTGAAGTATCATAGAAACCACGAGATATGTCTGGGATATTTGATCTGGACTTTCTATATTGACATGCTATGAAGTCTTGACCTTTCTATAGTGAAACGCTATGTAATATGTGATCAATAACGGAGATCAGGTTATTCTAGAGGAATCGTAGGTGTGGCATGCAATATATGCTTGTTTGGCTAAATGGGCCAGGAACAATATTTTGGACTCCATTTACTTTGTTCTGGGTATTACGAATTGCTTATTTTGCAGTTAGTGATTTCATGGATTATCGAAAACTCTGCTATGTTGGAGGTGATGGTGATTTTTTTTTGGTAAGGTTATGATTATATGCTTCCTGCATTAGTCGCAATTCTGTTGGATTTTTGAATTCTTCAATATGAATTTTATGATTATGGTTGTTTCCTAAGGAATAGCATGAAGGAGTATTTGATTGATTGCTTGCGTTTCGGATGGATGCTAACTTTCAAGGATGAGAGGTGTCTAGCAATACCTAGAACTTAAAGTCCAAGGATTACGGAGTTTACTAGGCATGATTATTTTGTTCATGTCTTTGTGTGCTTGAATTCGTTTTTCATTGCTGAAAGTGGATAAGTGCGTGGCATAATTGTCCTCAAGATAAGCTTAGTTACCTTGAGTTGTAGACTTGTAGTTCCCTAACTCGTGGCATTCTGACTTCCTTTTTTAGTTTCTGTAGTCCGTATACTTGATTGATCATTCACTTGTGTGTTTTTTTGGATTGTTATTTGAAAAGTTTGGTGCAATATATATGAATGATTTGCTTAGTAGTAGTAGCGATGGAAGGCTGATGGTGAAGCATTTTTTGACTAATTTTGGGAATCATGACATCTTATATACATATGTGGTTCTTGTGCTGAATTGCTGATGGTGATGTTCTATTTAGGTATGTCATGAAGTAGATTCGACTTGCTCGACAGACTGACAGACTTCGCAGATGTGCTCACCAAGAGGTCGGTTTTAGATGTACTTAATTTTTTAATATATTATTTTTAGTTTGCATTTCGTTCTGTTCTTTGCTTTCTGCTATTATTGTAAACTATGAAATTCAAGCTTCGCTTAGAAAGCTTTTATTGGATATGAAAAGGATGGATGGTAATCGTAGTATGATTGGTATATCTATGCCTTCAAGACTGGTTGTCTTTAGCCTCGAAGAATAATAGGAAATAATTTGTGGTAGAACATAGCATGACATCCGAACAATGACAATTACCTCATCCATTCCTAAACTACAAAGGTTGATGCATATGAATGATAGATTTAAAAACATACCACTTAACAAATTAATGCAAGGATTACATATTGTACTTCCCTCTTTCTATTATAAAAAAATCCATAACTAAACATATCAGTGCTTCCAGAATACGGCTGTAACACAAAAAAATTGCAATTTTAGAAAAAAAAACAAATCTGACTGAGGGGGCGTTTGGTTCATATGATTCTGGTATGAGGTATGGGTTTAGAATGAGCAAAACCCATACCTAGTGTTTGTTTACAAAATAAATAGATTTAAAACCAATACCTCGAACCCATAAGGTATGGGGTTTAGAAACCCAAGGGGGGAGGTGGGTATGGCTCATACCAATACCTCAAGCCATCAAATAGAAGAAAAAAATTTCATTCCCAAATAAAACCAAACACATGGTATTAGGTATCAAGTTCCAAACCTATACCACCTTGGTTTCATTCCTGATTCCAAACCCATACCACTATATGAACCAAACGTCCCCTTGAAAGTGCTTATTAGAGTAACACACAAACTGAATCTAACCAGCTATCACTTATTAGAGCATTAGCAAGTCTACTAGAACAATATATAAACTTAAGCAAATACACAATCACATTATGGATGCTTTATTGTATATATGTGCTTGCGGCTAGAAAATCAAGGACATAAACATGGCACATGAGTGGGCAGTGAGGCAGTCCCTTTAGATCACTAAGGGAGTGAGATGAGTGCCCACACCCCTGCTCGCACCACAACAGTGCACACACACTGCATAGTGCAAACACAACCCTGCCCACCCCGTGCACATACAACCCTGCCCCCTGCAGACACCCTCCTCTACGTGAACTCGAAACTCCATATATATTTAGGCTTTCATGTGAACAGAATATACTGATTATAGCCTAATTTGTGAAGCCTAATTTTGCAGGGTATATCCTAATTGATTTCCATACTCTGGATTTAATTGATTTTCAAACACAAGCCTAATTTTTAGTTAAGATCCCTGAAAACATTTGTGCGTTGCAAACATCCTAATTGATTTCCAAACACAAGCCTAATTTTTACATCCTAATTTTACATGCCATGTTCACATGAAACTCCTTCAATGCCCTAATGGATATCTCTTGGTTATGCAAAACCTTAAATTACCATTACAATATTTTGGAATTACGAATACCACAAAACCACCCCTCCCACTTTCTCTACAATCCTCATTAGTGCAGCTCCTTTGAAATATACGATTGCAGCGAAACAATTTCAATTCCGGGTAAGTTACCCATCTCTCCTTGAATGTATCTCTTGATTATCTACTTTAATTAATGTTTGCTCGTATCTAAATTAAGACGTGATAGAAACTCATATCTAAATTAGAGAAGTTAGGATAAAACTAGGAAAAGTGAGCTAGGAAGGAAGGGGGAAACATGACAAAATAGAAATAGTTTGGCTTTCGTAAAATGTCTAAAACTAATTAGAGAAAAAGATAGGTATGGAGGGAGGATATGGTAGAAGGAAAGAGAATGAAGAAGTTGGAGGTCTAGAATTAGAAGAAGTTAAAAATATTAGTGCTATATCTACCTCAATTCTGTACACAAATCCACTTTTTTACGTGTGGAACCTGTAATGAATTGCAGTCTGTTGAATTTTCCCCTTAAATTACTGCTTTTGAGCTAGATAGTCACTACGCTGAAAATAAGTAAAGAAAATCGAGATAAAGAAAAACCACCTGCCGTCAAGGTCTAAAGGAGAAAGCCACCAATAGAGAAAAGCAAATGTTCATAAATAATTAGTAGAAAACAGTGTTCATATGCATAAAACATGATCTATGTCATGGTATTTATAGACAAACCTATCTTAGCTTGCAAGATATATCAAAGTTTATACTTATATCTATAGCATATTTATTTGGGTTAAGAAGCAGCATTAAGCAGAAGTTGACCAACCCATATATAATATATGCCAGGGTGGTAATATATTTGATGCTCTGCAATTTGAGATGTACTTAACTTTTCTTGTAGATGTTAGGTTTATTGTAATTTAGTGTAGGATTGACAGGGGATATGAGTGACCTGAGTCTTAGGATTGGTTGATTTGGAAAGAGTTGAGAGGAGGTATTCCAGAGAGATTTGAGGAAGAAACTTTATTTGCAATATTCTCAAGTTCTGGTTTGTTTAGGTGTCTAACAAACGCTGAGTGGCGATAAGTCAAAGCATCAAACTAAAAATACAAGTTGAGCTGAGATAGGCTATATCTAAGTACTTTTTTTTGATGGATAGTCTACATCTAAGTAGACAGGAAGAGGTACTGAAAATTTGGAAGCATACAGAAAGATCTTTAGCTTCATTTGAAAAAGTTATTTAATAAGTTATTTGAAAAAGTTCCTAAGCCTACATGGATTTCTTGCAACTATGAAAATAATAGTTTGGCTAGCTAATTTAATTGTGATTTTACAAAGAAGGTTTAAAGAGCTGATTTGATGTGTATTTATGACAGTAAGGACGCTTCCAAGAGGAAAGATATTAGGCCTTGTATATATGGTTGCATATTTGTGTTGTATAGTTTTGGGTTTTGGCCTTGTTATATTATTAGGATGTATATAAGCTTCTCATTCACAGCAATACAACTTAACACAAAAGATTAAAACCCCTAAACAATTTGTCATGGTATCGGAGCCTCACTGTTAAACCCTATATTTTTTTTTCTTGCCATTGTCGCCTCTGTGCCGGAGCACCACCCGCGTGGCCTAGCTTCTCGCCATGACTGACGGCGACAAAATAGAACCTGCCTCCCCTTACTACCTTGGCTCGGAAGATCAGCCAGGTAACGTGATTACTCACGTTATTCTCACCGGCGACAACTACGTCGCTTGGGCTCGGGCGATCACTCTCTCGTTGAAGGCTCGCCGGAAATTTGTGTTCCTTGATGGCACACTTTTCAAGCCTACTGAACAGAAGAAATTATTGGATTGGGAAACCGTTAACTCTATGATTGTATCTTGGCTTTTAAGAAGTATGGATTCCAAGCTTGCCATGTCCATTCCTTTTCATGATGATGCTCGAACTCTATGGCTTTATCTTGAGCGTCGGTTTTGTGTGGCCAATGGTCCTCGCTTGCAGCAACTTCGACACTCCATTACTGATTGTAAGCAATTGAATTCCATGACTATTGATACATACTATACCCAATTGATGTCCTTGTATGACGAACTATCTCGTTTGAAACCCTTACACGCTTGTTCTTGTGGCAAATGCCTTTGTGATGTTGCTGCAAAATTCGCTCTTGATAGGGAGGAAGAAAAACTCCACCAATTTTTTATTGGCCTTGATGATGATCGTTTCGGCACCGTTCGATCTAACTTGTTGTCCCACTCTCCTCCTCCCCCCACTCTCGAACGTGCCTACCAAGCACTCATTCAGGAAGAACGCTCGCGGGATCTTGCTCGCAGCAAGATTACTTCTGCCGAGAATCATGCGTTCGCCTTGCAGGTTGATCGCCCCCCTTCTCGGCCTGATAAGACCAAGTTGGTCTGCTCTTATTGTAAGCGACGAGGGCAAGACAAAGCCTCGTGTTTCAAGCTCCATGGCCCTGCTCCTTGGTGGGTTGAAAAATTCGGCCGGGGGGGGTCTTCCTCTACTGCTTCCCTTGCTGCCGCTATTGCCACCACACCGGCTGTTGCTCCCCCTGCTCGCGGTGGCCCAGTTCGGGCTCACGCTGTGACTGACGCGACGGGGACTGTCTCTAGTGCCGCGGGCTCGTCTTCTCCTCTTGAGGAATTGAGTCCATCTCAATTTCAGGTTTTGTTAAATATGATTAATGCTGAAAAACCCAATATTGATCGTATGACATGTGATTCTCTCCCTTTATTATGGATTCTTGATACTGGTGCTTCGCATCATGTTACTAGCAATATGTCTTGTTTAACTGATGTTCACTGCATCTTGGATTGTCCTGTTGGGCTCCCTGATGGCCAACGTGTTATTGCCACCATGAAGGGTCGTGTGATTCTCTCTCCGGTCCTTACACTTGATAATGTGTTATATGTTCCATCTCTCACTTGCAACCTTATTTCCGTTTCTCAAATGATTGATGAATCTTCTTGTATAGTTCGATTCATCGATTCCTTGTGTGCTATTCGGGACCTACGCTCGGGAACCTGATTGGGAGCAAGGTGAACGTCGAGATGGACCCTACTTCTTTCTAAGCCTTCCTACTATTCATGCTGTGTCTGCACCTGTTCTCTCCGAGTTTGAGTTGTGGCATAACCGCTTGGGGCATCCTTCTGACAGAGTAGTCAAGTTATTTCCTGCTATTCGTGAGCGTAGTTTTAAGAAAAAGTTGAATAAAGCTTGTGTTGTTTGTCCTCAAGCTAAACAGACACGTGATTGTTTTCCTGTTAGTGATAGTAAATCTGAACGTATTTTTGCCTTAATTCACTGTGATTTATGGGGTCCTTATCGGACAGCCTCTTCTTGTGATGCTATATATTTTTTGACTTTAGTGGATGATTATTCTCGTTCTGTTTGGGTTTACTTGTTACGTGACAAAACAGAGGTTAAGAAAGCTTTCTCTTCTTTCTTTGCTATGGTACACCGTCAATTTGAGACTACTGTCAAAATTGTGCGCAGTGATAATGGTACTGAATTCCGTTGTATGTTAGACTACTTTGATACCTGTGGTATTCTGTTTCAAACATCTTGTACTGGTACCCCCCAACAAAATGGTAAGGTTGAGCGTAAACATCAACACATTCTCAATGTTGCTCGTGCTTTGATGTTCCAAGCTAACCTTCCTGTTACTTTTTGGGGTAAATGTGTTCTTACTGCGGTCTATCTGATTAATCGCACTCCCTCTAGTGTGCTCGGAGGAAAAACCCCCTATGAGGTGTTGTGTGGCAAAGTTCCTGCTTTTGATGTTATGCGAGTTTTTGGTTGTTTGTGTTTTGCTCATGACCAACGTGCCAAGGGAAATAAGTTTGCTCCGCGGAGTCGGAAGTGTATTTTTGTTGGTTATCCTAATGGAAGAAAGGATGGAGATTGTATGATCTTGCTACTGGGATTTTTTTGTTTCGCGAGACGTTCAGTTTCACGAAAATGAGTTCCCTTTTGCTTTGGATTCAGATTCTACTTCCTTTTCCCATGATGATGCTCATTTGTCGGTTGATGTGAGGTTTTTGGATGATCTTGAATCCGTTCTTGATACGGATGCTGCTGCTGGACCGGAGGTCCCTTCTCCTCCCTCGCCACCAGTCGAGCTCTCGGACAGTTCACCTCCCTCATCGCGTGAGCTAATGGACAGCTCACACTCTTCGTCGAGTGGCCTCGACGCTGTGGCTGCCCCGGATCCTCCACCCGAGGAGCTTGGGCGTGGTTTTCGTACCAAGCAAACTTCGGTTCGTCTTCGGGATTTTGTGACAAACTCAGTTCAAGCTTTGAGTCCATCTTCGTCTTCGCCTACTCCATCTTCTTCCCCAGGTATTCTGTATCCCTTAGCACACTTTGTGAATTATGAAATATTTTCTACTCCACATCGCATCTTTCTTGCAGCTGTTACCGCTAGTAGTGAACCTCGTTCTTTCACTGAAGCCATGAAAGATGATGGTTGGCGTGCTGCCATGCAATCTGAAATTGCTGCTTTGGAGAACAATGGTACATGGTCTGTGGCTGCATTACCTGCGGATACAAAGGCTCTTGGTTGCAAGTGGGTCTACAAAATCAAGCATAACTCTGATGGGACTATTGAACGTCTCAAGGCACGCTTGGTCATCTTTGGGAATCACCAGGTGGAAGGTATTGACTATAACGAGACATTTGCTCCAGTAGCGAAAATGGTTACTGTTTGGGCCTTTCTTGCTATTGCTGCTGCCAAGAACTGGGAGCTTCATCAGATGGATGTGCATAATGCCTTTCTCCATGGCGACCTAGACGAAGAAGTCTATATGAAACCACCTCCTGGCTTCACTCCTTCCCAACCAGGCATGGTGTGTCGTCTCATAAAGTCTCTCTATGGTCTTCGTCAAGCTCCTCGTTGCTGGTTTGCTAAGTTAGCTGCTTCCTTGCTTTCGTATGACTTCACTCAATCATATTCAGATTACTTTCTGTTTACTCTGTCTCGGGACGGTATCCAGCTTTCTGTTCTCATCTATGTTGATGACCTCATCGTATCGGGTAATGATTCTTCCGCTGTGGCTTCTTTCAAGTTTTATTTGGGCACTTGTTTTCATATGAAAGATCTTGGCCCTTTGAAGTATTTTTTGGGGATTGAGGTGGCCCGTAGCTCAGATGGTTTGTTTCTATGTCAACGCAAATATGCGTTGGATATTATCTCGGAAGCTGGCCTCCTCGGGGCTAAACCAGCTGCCTTTCCTATTATACAAAACCATACTCTTGCTCTAGCTTCAGGCCCTTTGCTCTCCGATCCCGAGTCTTATCGGCGGCTCGTTGGCCGACTCATCTATTTGTCCTTCACTCGTCCGGACTTGGCGTATGGTGTGCATATTTTGGCTCAAGTCATGCAGCTACCTAGGCAGGAACATTGGGAGGCGGCTCTTCGGGTTGTTCGTT
Organism: Beta lomatogona; assembly: GCA_947646795.1. Classification (NCBI taxonomy): domain Eukaryota; kingdom Viridiplantae; phylum Streptophyta; class Magnoliopsida; order Caryophyllales; family Amaranthaceae; genus Beta; species Beta lomatogona. The sequence continues at coordinate 2,065,330 of CANSNZ010001274.1, forward strand.
ACTTAAAAGGTTGTCCCGGGCAAAGTATCTTGCTTAGCTTTGCCTGTGATTTATCCTTGTCTGGCTGGTGTGACTCAGATTGGGCTAGTTGCCCTCTTACTAGGCGTTCTCTGACTGGGTGGCTTGTCTTTCTTGGTGCCTCACCCATCTCGTGGAAAACTAAGAAACAGCACACTGTTTCCCGCTCTTCTGCAGAAGCTGAGTATCGTTCCTTAGCAGACATCACTTCAAAACTTAAGTGGCTCAAAGCTCTTCTTGAAAGTCTTGGCGTTCATCATCCTCGGGCCATGCGCCTTTATTGTGACAGTAAGTCTGCCTTACACATTGCTCAAAATCCGGTCTTTCATGAACGCACCAAGCATATTGAAGTAGATTGCCACTATGTTCGCGATGCTATTCAGGATGGCCTTATTGCTCCAAGTCATGTGTCTACAACGGAACAACTTGCGGATATTTTCACCAAGGCTCTTGGTCACAAACAATTTCTCTCTTTACTTGGCAAGTTGGGCATTTGTAATCCGCATACTCCACCTTGAGGGGGGGGTATTAGGCCTTGTATATATGGTTGCATATTTGTGTTGTATAGTTTTGGGCTTTAGCCTTGTTATATTATTAGGATGTATATAAGCTTCTCATTCACAGCAATACAACTTAACACAAAAGATTAAAACCCCTAAACAATTTGTCAAAAGACTTCAACTTGCTCCTGCATCAGTACCCATCAGTAGATAATGGTGATGATGGTGGCTGAAATCAAACAATACTGGTGTCAACTTTGGGGAAGGGGTGAGTTGAGATGAAGTGCTGGATTTTTTTTTATTTGTTCTCATGTAACAACAAGATTTTTGTGCGCTTCTCCTAACGCGTGTTTTAATCTAATAAGAGATTTTAATGTTGCGAAAGAGATGTGGCCGAACTTTCTATTTAGAAGAAAGCTTGGTATATTTGTTAGCATTTTCAAGAGAAGACAATCCTTACGACACAAATGTGGAGATTTGCATTAAATGATTATGGTCTAAGTACTTCCTTGAATTCACTCTTTTCTTCCTTTCATTTTATTCTTCTTATTTATCTGGTTTTTGCATTTTTTGTTTAACTGATCATGAATCGTTACTTTTGGAACCTTTTCATTAATGATGAAGCTAATGCAAAATTGAGGAACTCCTAGGAGGAAAGAGAGAAGGAAATAATGCAAAGTTGAATAGAGCAAGAGATTGAAGCTTTTGTGTGATGGAGAATTCTAAAACAACATTCTTTTATATCTTATATAGAATTTATTAATGTTCCCTCAAAGAAATTAATAAAGTATTACTAATACCTAACACAACTCCCGCTCTTTACAACATTCGCAACTATAAGTGGAAACGTAGCTGAAATAAAATTTTAAGGGCAATCTTGGAAGCAGAGAGTTTATGTAGCTAGACATCTTGATACTTGAAAGGATATTAAGATACAATTTGTTGAATTGAATTCAATAATAAGGAAACAAGGCTTTATTTGGCACATGTTATCATGAAAGATCAAGGGATGTAGTTACTATTGATTTCTTCTATTTTAACATCTATAATTTAAAGGCATACATGAGTGGTTTTATTCAATTTTCAAATGGAAAATGGAGAAAATACATCCTAACTCGAGTATTGTAAATACGTCGTTGTAGGGGGCACACTTTTTCACTTATAAACTTCACTTTTTCACTTATTCGATCTAGCATCAAACATCTAACCTAATTTGAATATTGAATCTACAATGAATATCATCTATCTGTTTAGCATCATACCCTTTCTAATTTTGTTCACTTTCCTTTACACATGTAAAACCTAGATTGTATCAGCAATGGAAGTTAATCAATATAATAGCTTCAGTCGCAGAGATACATATGAAAACTATAATTCTTACTTCTTTACAAACTCATACATGCACCACTGCATTATAATCTTTAAACACATGCCCTCCCCTACATTATGTTACTAACATTGTTATCATACATTTTTAGGCTCAAACTACAGTGTTAGGTGCAACCCACTGGTTGAAAATTCGCATTCTTGAACGAACTTATTCAGATTTTCTTACATATATTGGATGTAATACTTGCGCCAAACGCGTTTCCTTCGAGCAATGTGCCATATAGCTGTTCAAATTGTTTTAAAGAGAGTTTATCTGTAGCTACGTATGCAGTTCTTACATAACTACTCATCATTATATGGAAAAGAAGAAATAAAATGACAATTCCCCTTTACTCCTAGGATCCATTTCCAAATCAAAGCGTATGACACTGGTTCAATGTTTCTTACTGCCTTCACCAAAGAATGTAAAACTCTTTTCAGGATGCTAGTCGAACATATTAATAAACTACCTACCGATGTAAATATCTTCTATTTTTGCATATATTCCCATTTGAATCTCAAATATAATCTAGATTCTAAACTCTTGTACATTTACATTTACTTGCTAGCTAGCCTTCACCACCATCTTCAATGAATTAATGGCGGCAAGCTTTTATATCCAAATCACGTCAACTGTATTGATTTCCAAAAATAGAGTTCTGTAGTGGAATCTTATATCCATCTTGTGGGACTAGACCAAAGCTCCATCTCAAAAGCATTCCAAAGGCATGTGAAATGACCACAAGTTAGCAACAAGTTCCAATTTAGATGGCTCTTTAAAAATACTAGATTTTTAGCTTCAAATTGCACGTCAACCTGTTACTATAATGTATATTGTTTACCCCATAGTATGGTATGAATAAATTGTTTATGAGCACCTTGTTTTAGTTGCTTTACCCATACACCCCAGGCAACAAGTGCAAGCACCAATTGTTTTGGAACAGTTATTTCACAATCATCTTGCTAATTAAATTCAACGTAATTCGAATATTGCAAATACGCTATTTTGGGGAGCCGCGCGCGTAGGCGCGTGGTGCAACAACTAGTTTAAGAAAAATATGGCAAATAAAAAAAGCGGAGGGAGTAACTGCATTCAATGGAATTCAAGTCCATCAAATTTAATTGAATTAATTGCAGAGTCCAGTGATGCTTAACATACTAAATTACTAAGGCTAGACGTGAACCCAAGTAAAATAGGAAATGCTAAAGTCTGCCATCGACGGCGACTCTGTCTCAATAAACCAAGACAACAAGACTTTTTTTTTTTTTGACAGGCAAGACAACAAGACTTTAGATAGAGAGAACGGTTATATTTGTCAAGATAAAAAAAAAATTGGTATATTCGTTTAGAAGACTGTAAATGTAAATCTATCCTCCATTCTTGTTGAGGATTTTTTTAATTCTTTAAGTTTAATTGTTCTTTTTTTTGCCATTTTGTAGTTTACTCCTAGCTTTCGATGCTTTTAAGATAGCAAACCCACCGGTGACAAGAAATCCCATGTACTTAGGGCGTACTCCCTCCGGTTCCAAAATATCCTCCTTGTTACATATCCGATCCGGGTGATCCGATCCGTGACCCGATCCGATTTTTCAGATATCCGATCCGCTTTTTTAATTTTCGGATATTTCGGATCGGATATCCGAAAATTTTTGGGCCGGATACGGGTCGGATTTTTTTGAAACATGACAAATTTTCGTTTTTTCGGATATTTCCGGATATCCGATCCATAATATCCGTTTTCAAGGCCGGATATCCGAAATATCCGACGATCCGATCCGAAACATATTTTATGAACGTTTCCTTTGAAAATTTTATCTGAAGAACTGTGCGTCGTAAAGTGTCTCACAAAAGACAAAGGTTTGGCCAGACAAACACGCCAAATTGATACCCATGGCTGCACAACAAATAAACAAGTAAACATCATGAATTTTTCTAAACCTTTTCTAAACTTCCATTTTAAATAAAAAAATGTAAAAATGTAACAAAATGTAAAAAAAATGTAACTGTAAATAATCAGATAAAAATCTAAAAAAAAGTGTAGGAATTATACATTAAATAATCAGATAAAAATGCATAAAAAACATAAATAGAAAAAAGGCATAAAAAAACAGATCCAAGCAAAAAAAATGAAAAAAAGTGAGAAAATTAAATGCAACCTGGGGAGAAAGAGAGAAAAAGTGCAGAAAATTCTAGAAGAAGAAGTGCTAGGGTTTTCCGTTTTTCAGGTTGTGAGGATTAAAAAGGAAGGGTCCAGGGCTCAAGTGCTAGGGTTTTCCCTTTTTCAGGTTGTGAGGATTAAAAAGGAAGGGTCCAGATTCATTTAAGATTTGGGCCATGGCTCAAGTGCTAAGGTTTTCCGTTTTTCAGGTTGTGAGGATTAAAAAGGAAGGGTCCAGTTTCATTTAAGATTTGGGCCAGGGCTCAAGCCTAAATGCCTAATAAGTAACAACCGGTTCTACAACTCGTTTTTTTTTAAACATAAATTCTACAACTCGTTTACTTATTATTATTACTAGGTTTGAAGCTCGTGCATTGCACGGGTTGTTGTATATTTTATTTTATTGCAAATTTTTTGTTAAAATTATTGTTGATTTTGTGTTGTTGTAAAATGAGATTTTTCATGATCATTGTATTTATATACTTCCTCCGTTCTTTTTCTATTACAATAATTACCACTTTAGGTAGTTTCATATTTTGGAACCATTCCACTTTTGGTAAAAAAAAGAAACTACAGTTGACAATATTACCTTTACTTTATGTTAATAAAACCATCATTAATTACCCGAATTGCCTTATAAAGTTGCGTTTACTTTAATAAGGATTTATTTGTCCCCTACTCTAGTTAACTAAAGAGGTACCTCTATGCAAAACTACCCATTTTTTATTTCCTAAAAACTATGTCCAAACCAATTGTTGAAGTAGAAAAAAACGGATAAAGTATTTGTCACTATACTGTAATTTCTAGATTTGTTATTATAAATTTTATAATTTTTAATATTCAATTGAATATTGTAGCTAAGTCTATTATTAAATGGTATCTCAATAACAGGTATGACTAACAATAGCTAATACAGTTTTAACATGAATAATACCCGAATGATACTTTAAGAAAGTAGAGGGTAATAATTTAATTGATGCAGGACATAAAGAATACTTTCTTAAAAATTGATAAGAATGTTATGGCATGCTTAGGTGGAGCTCTTTATAATATTCTAAGGCTGTTTTATTTAAATCAAACTCTAATTTTTACATAATCCAAAACTCTAATATGTAACTTTATCGCTATAGATTTTAGTTAATAAATTTTGTTGCAATAATATATTGTTTTAGTTTAGTTGAGTAAGGTTGAGGTTTTGAAAGATAATATGTTTAATCCTGTAAATTGGACCTATAATCAAATGTTATAATCATATATAATACACTATACTTAATACTTATAGCTATTATTATATTTATCTAAAAAAAAGACTAAATAATGTCCTACAATGCATCTAATTTAATATATTTTCATGAGTTGTAAAACTATATTGTAAATAGATCATATTTTGAAGCATATTTCAAGCACTCTCCAATGGTAAAACAATTATAATGTTTTGAATTAGGTAGCAAAAGTTAAATTCAATTTACATAATATAATAATTTAGGTTGTTTATTCAAAACGCAACTCTAATTTCCCCCTACCCAAAACTCTTTATGTATTTAAATATATGTAGAATTCTATTTTTTTCAAATATTTAAAATAAAATCTAATGACATGGCAATCTTAAGTGGCGCTCTCTATTTCATAAATTGTAGAACTATATTGTAAATGGATCTTATTTCAAAGCATATTTCGAGCACTATCTAATGGTACAAAAATTATAATATTCTGAATTAGGTAGCAAAAGTTATACACAATTTACATAATATAATAATTTAGGTTGTCCATTCAAAACGAAACTCTAATTTCTGCTTCTCAAGACTCCTTATATGTATTTAAATCTATGTAGAACTCTATTTTTAGAAAAAAAAAATAAAAATTGATGACATGGCAATCTTACATGGCGCTCTATATTTCATAAATTGTACAACTATATTATACATGGATCTTATTTCGAAGCATATTTCGAGCACTCTCTAATGGTACAAAAATTATAATATTCCGAATTACGTAGCAAAAGTTATACACAATTTTCATAATATAATAATTTAGGTTGTTCATTCAAAACGAAACTCTAAATTCTGCTTCTCCAAGACTCCTTATATGTATTTAAATCTATGTAGAACTCTATTTTTAGAAAAAAAATAAAAATTGATGACATGACAATCCTACATGGCGCTCTATATTTCATAAATTGTACAACTATATTATAAATGGATCTTATTTCGAAGCATATTTCGAGCACTCTCTAATGGTACAAAAATTATAATATTTCGAATTACGTAGCAAAAGTTATACACAATTTTCATGATATAATAATTTAGGTTGTTGATTTATATCCAAACTCTAATTTTCGCTTATCTAAATCTCCTTATATGTATTTAAATCATCTAAAACTCTATTTTTGTAAAAAAAAAATATAAATTGATGACGTGGCAATCCTATGTGGCGCGCTCTATGAGCTCGAAATCTTGAGGAGCTCCCTATGCTAAATAATAATAAACACAAAAATTTGAAACTCGAAACTAACAGATTGCTATACTAAACATATACGTGTTTGGTTAATCCTACCGCCAGATAATTTAAGGCATATATCAACATTATTATTATTATTATTATTATTATTATTATTATTATTATTATTATTATTATTATTATTATTATTATTATTATTATTATTATTATTATTATTATTATTATTATTATTATTATTATTATTATTATTATTATTATTATTATTATTACAAACATATATATGTTGACCATACTTGTTTAAAAATTGAAACATTTATATAAATTTACAATTGATCATATAATTGTATTAATCAATATATAATACTCATTGTTACTGTGATCGATTATATAAACAGCGCAAATTATTTCAATAAAGTAATTTATGTTAAAAGAAGTAAAGCTTAATGACGATTAACTTAAATGAAGTATTGTTATCTTGAATAAACTTGTTGACTTACATTCATACATTTATTTTTTTCAAGAACAACTTGTTTCAATTCAATTACTACATGTTTTCAATTTCGAAGCTAATATATCTTAATAACGATTATCTTGAATGAAGTATTGCATTTTGAACAAGTTTATAGACTTACATTGACATGTTGATCTCATTGAATAACATGATTCTAAATTGTTTCAAATCTGAAGTGATTCCTCTCAAACACGATTAACTTAAATAGATTAATACTGTTATTTTCAATTAGCTTATCAACTTATATTATTACTCATTGATCTCATCTGATAACAACTTGTTTCAATTTAATTAAATGTTTTTAGTTTCAAAAGCAATTGAACTTAAATACGGTTAACTTAAATAGAGTATAATTATCGTGAATTAGCTTGTCGACATACATTGACACATTAACAACAGTCCTTTACTTTCCTTTTTCAGATCTAATTAATTGCGCGCATATATACACGGTAGTAACCCTAAATTTCCCTCCCTTAGAAAAATTTCACGAGCGAAATCAGGCAACTCCACTGCTTCTTGCGCGAAACCCTAATTCCGTCTTGCGCACCACCACAGCTCTGCCTTGCGCACCACCATAGCTCCGCCTTGCGCACCATTGCTTTTTCTCTTATCTCCTCCACTGCATTGCTTCTTCTTTTCTCTTCTCTCCTCCACTGCATTGATTTTTAGTGGGTTTAATTTAGGGCAGCGCCACCAATCATGCATCATATACAAATTTTTTATGGTAACGTTGGCAATAATAATGCAAGTGTGTCACCACCACCTTATTCGGAAGGAACTAATTATGCTCTCCTTTAACTACAAGGAGCATATCACAATATTTTGTAATATTATAATTGTTTTTTACCTTCCTGGCTTCCTTTACTTTATTTTGTATATTAATAAGTAGTTAAGCTGGAACCCCTCAAAAAAAAAAAAAGAGGAGTAGTTAAGCTGGAAAGTAGCTAGTTTTAGGGATGATAAAGAGTGTGGATTGTAGAAATTCCACCCGGAAGTTATAATCTATTATTGTACTCTTGGTTCAATTTCAAGCAAGAGCAAGTAGCAACGAAAGCTAAATAAGTTCCTGTCAAAAGAGAGAAAAAAATATAGAAGCACAAGGGTTTGTAACTTCTTCCTTTTGGTTTCGCAATCGGAGACTATATTACTACCTTAAAAAAATATTTTAAGTTGATATACTAATATTAAATAGAGGTAATCATGGATCGGGCTGGGCCGGGCTTTGGCTAAAAAAAGAGGGGAATGGAGCCTGCTTTTCAACTAATCAAAAAACCAATAACCAAACACTTTTGTTTGCTGTTTGACCAAACTGAAAAGCCAAAAGCCAATGAAAAAATCATTTACCAAACATGGCAATTATCCTAACGAAATATGGACCCCAAAAAGCGTTAAACAAAAGCAAGATATCTGTTATACTTATACCCTTTGACATAAGTATTTCATATCATTAGGTATTAGTTACAAAAGAATATCACACGTAAAATATACAAAATAATTAATTATCCTTTCTTTTAGTAACAACTTACTTTTCATGTAGCTGGCTAAACTTCAAACTTCTATGTGATGCACTATCAATCAAATTAAGGAAGGTCTTGATCCAAAAAAAAGGAGATAATGGAAAATAAGAGAAACGAGTTTTAAATGTTAAAACTAACACTTAATTGATAGAACTAACAGAAAGTACATTGAAATAAAGTTTAGGATTTAAGAGTAATTATGTGTATCTTAACTAGCTTTTGCACTAAAGAAATCTCAAGATAAGACACCATAATTCCGTAATATGTTAGCTATTAACCCAAATAACTAGATTCTTTTTCCTATAAAAGAGAGGTTTTCCATGAGTTTCCTTGTCTCAAAAGTAATTAGGTCTTTTGTGAACATATCTGAGATATACGTCGAAATAGGTATTTTTAAAATAAGTTTAAATGTAATATGTATATTCTTAATTATAGCATATATGTAATTAAATTATCAATTTATAACATAAATAGAACCTTAAGTATACCTATTTCTAAGTACACCGGCTGTCATATATGTAAAACCGTTGTCCGTCTTTATCGAAAAAGATTGTAAAAGACTTGCATTGCATCTAATAATCTTCTTCTTTTATAATTACTCGCTTTTAGGATTGTCTTTGTGGAGAAGTAATAAATAATACTCAAATTTATCTAACGTGCATATATAGTAGGATATATTATTGTAAAGGATATCTTGTAAGCCGATATACCTTGCATAGTTGCATTGGAATAGCTAGAAAGGCTTCGACTGCTTACATCAATAGGCAGAGTTCTGCAAGTTTGACCTTCCCATAAGATTCAAAAGTGTGGAGTACCCACAAAATTAAGGAATAATTAGATTCCAATCTTAGAAAGTATGAAAATCTTGAAATAAATTTAGCAGAGGACAAAAACTAAACCCAAATATACGAGATAACCCAACTTTAGAGGTCTTAGGCTTAATGAAAATTAAAAAGGTTACAAAAGATATACTTTGAAGAAAAGGTAAGTAATATACTCTCTTTAGCAGATTCCAAGCCTCCCTAAACAAATGACCCAAAATCTTAATTACTTTCTTCTCCTACTTTAGATATGGAATCTTTCTGACATTTCCTTTTCCACAAGTTCAAAATTCGCCTTCCTTTTTAATGAAGTGCACCTTCACCTTCCAATTCCATAAGCTCGTCTTAGAATAAATACTTCAAATGGTTCAACAGTGTTAGTATTAACAAGCTCATTGATCTAATGGGGTTCTTCTCTTGTTTCTTCTTCTCTTTTGTTCTCCTCTCTCATCACGGTATGTATGTCGTTTCTTTTTTACAATATTGGATCATAAACTTCATGTTTTAGGTCATATTCAGACGATGAGTCAGTCCATTTGATTTTGGTTTATTAGGTTTAGGCTCATTAATGAGGTCTTTAATTTGTCAATATGTTATCCTGATAGGAAGTCAATTCCAGAAGAAAGACACATATAGGATTAAACTTTTTAATCCGATCTCAAGGATCAACTAAGAGTTTATTCCTAAATGTATCACACGTATGTGTACACTATGCATGAACAACAAAGGCATGAAATTATGATTTAGTTACCTTATATTTGCAATTTGAGCGCGCATATGAATCACGTATTACATGCATGCTAAATTGCTAATAATTATTCTTCTAATAAGCTTAACTTTTTCTTTACAACTACTTGATTCTTTTCCTTCTATGTTCATGCAGCTTTCACCACAAATGCATTTGTTGGAACATATGGTGTAAACTATGGAAGAATAGCTGATAATCTCCCCCCTCCGGAAAGTGTAGTAACCCTCCTTAAAGCCGCGAAAATAAAGAACACAAGGATTTACGATGCTGATCACAGTGTTCTAACCGCGTTTGCAGATAGTGGAATCGAAATAATTATAGGACTTGGCAATGAATTCTTGATGGACATAGCTGCAAATGGAGATCGTGCTATGGGATGGATAAAAGAGAACGTACAACCATATCTTCCTAGGACTAAAATAGTTGGTATTGCGGTTGGTAACGAGGTCTTAGGCAGCACGGGTGATCCAGCCCTTTGGGGAGCATTAGTAGGCGCGGTGCGAAATGTCTATCTTGCCCTTGATCATCTCCAATTAGCTAGGACAATACAAGTCTCAAGCCCACACTCGGAGGCTGTCTTTGCTACATCCTTCCCTCCTTCCGCGGGGGCATTTAGGGAAGAAATTTTACCTTACATGAAGCCACTTTTGCAATTTTTTGGCCAAGTTGGTTCTCCTTTCTACATAAATGCCTACCCTTTTCTAGCTTATATAAGTGATCCTACACACATTGATATCAATTATGCCCTTTTTAAGAAAAACAAGGGCATTTTCGACTCGAGGACTAAACTTCACTATGATAACATGTTTATGGCACAAATTGATGCTGCTTACGCTGCATTGGAGAAGGTTGGGTTTGGGAAGATGGAGGTGATTGTTTCGGAAACCGGGTGGGCGTCTAAAGGAGATCCGAATGAGATTGGAGCAACGTTGAAAAATGCAAAGACTTATAATGGTAATTTGAAGAAATTGTTGTACAAAAAGAAAGGTACACCTTATAGACCGCATATACCTATCAAGGCATATGTGTTTGCCTTGTTTAATGAAGATTCGAAACCAGGACCTCTTTCTGAGAGAAACTTTGGATTGTTTAAGTCTGATGGTAGTGTTGCATATAAGATTGGTTTCACTGGTATTGGTAATTCAGCTCCCTCATCCATGTATAAGGTATGACAACTATTCTCTAATCATTGGTCCATACAGTATATGTTAATGTTATGTGCCCTTATTATAACTTATAACTTACAAACATATATTATTGAATGATACGTTTAAGGGAGTAGATCTGTAAGAATAAAAATCAGTATATTGTGTTATTATAACTTCAACTTATAGATTAGAGGATATTAATTAGTGCTCAATTATGCGCTGGACGAGAAAAAATGAATAGTTGAGGACTATCATATTGCTCTTGGTCTCGAGTCATAACAAACTTGTCAAGTAAGATAATTTTGTCCCTATATATAATTACTATTCGTATTTTGGGTATTAGGTAATTTTGTCAGCAGTGCGCACATTAACTTGTTAGGTATTGGTCAATATCGCAGATAACATATTTTAGACAATATTATAGTGGCTCATGTATTAGAAACGATATGTCGATATTGTACTTTATATATAATTTGTCGAATATAATAAGATTTTGACATTTTTTAATTGCAGACACTTGGAACTCAAGGGTGGTTTGGATGCTCCTACTTGTTAATCATCACAATTTGTACAGCCTCTGTACTTTTGAATTAATCTCCTAAATTTTGTGGGGAAATTTCTTTTCTTTGAGCAACCTTTAATGTATATATAAGGTGAATTGTAGAGCATACTTACTAATTTGTACAAAATACAAATTTCATTACTGAATTCTGGAAGGCCTGACTTGACTATATTTGAAGAAACTTCTTTGTTATAGATCAAATTTCACTCTCAAAAACATTGGCACTAAATCAAAGACGGGCCATATTTGGGCCGACAATGGTTATTCGAAACTGGTCCAAATCGGGCCGTCCGATCCATGGTCAAATTTATTCAAGATTATCTCTGCTTAATTACTAAGCTAATATTCTCACCTACTATTAGAGGGTTGGTCTACGGCAAAAATCATTGGATAACCCTAATGCGCTAACATTTTTATATTATTGGGCCTTTTCAGAGGCCCACAACTTCAAAGCAAAGTTTTATCAGATTACATCTAGCAATAACCAACCAACGGCTTATAGTAAACGGGCCTTGAGGATGATAATTTTGAAACGACAATATCTGATCAAAGGACATTATACTATAGAGTACAGACTATAGTGGCCAAAGAGAATCGTTGGTGTCACATGTATAACAATCTCAATAGCATTGTCATAGCAGATCCATCCAATGGGATATCGAGAAATGATAAATATCTAATCGATACTCGATAGATGTTTATATTTTGGTATCTAACACATAAATATATAGTGCTTATGTTTGGTACATATTGTTTTTTAAAGAATCCGAAATAAGAGATTAAAAAACTATATACCAATGCATAAACACTATATAAAACACTGTTCTTTTTCATGCGTTAGATGTTTACGGTTTACCATTCATCTAGGATTTTATCCTATTCATCTGATCAAAAGCCCTCACATATGATAATGGTAAAGATCATATTCGAGAGGGTAAATCAGTAAGTAAATAAATAAAAAGATATAGAAACTAACAAATCAAATTCGAGAATGAGGAGCTACCATGATTATGTTCTTTAAGGTGGTTGAATTGACCAGCAAAGCTTTGAAGTTTTTATAGTAAAATTGGACCCATTAACAAAACATTTATGGTAGGAAAATGATGGTGGCGATGAAGAGAGATAACAACCATACGTGGTTGTGAATTGTAATTGGTTAAATTCATGGAGGAAGGTTAGACACCAAGTTTTTAGGTGGAGGGAGGATGAAGGCATTACTGTACTGGACCACGGTACTAGACTTGGTTGAAATATGGACCAAATAGCTCTCACCAATTATTTATTACCGGGTTAATTTATTTACCCCTAATTGAACGGAACACGTTATTTGATTATTAATTTTTGTTCTTTTCTCCCTATTTCCCTTTCTTGATATCTTTTCCTATTTCGATTGTCAATCAAATAGCCAAAAGTCTAGGTCTATCATTCCAGCAACAACCAATTGATTTAACGTTGAAATTGATTTGATACATTTGTTGCCCAAAAAATATCGTATGCAACTATTGTTTATTTTAGGAAAAATTGACAATAGAGGTCTCAACTTTGGGTGATAATTTTTAAAAAGTCTGAACTATTGATTAACCTGAGTAGGTCCCAGCTTTAGGGGTTCTTAACTTTTAGCGGGCCTTAGTGACTTAAAACTGGCTCAATAGGTCATAACTTGTAAAACTTGGGTCACACTAGAAGGGTTAATTGAAGGAGGGAAGTAGGAACTAGGTGAGATTTTATAAAAAAATCGTCAATTTTAAGTCATCGAGGCCCGCTAAAAGTTAAGACCCCCCAAAGTTGGGACTTACACAGGTTAATCAATAGTTCAAACCTTTTAAAAATTATCGCCCAAAATTCAGACCTCTATTGTCAATTTTTCCTTTATTTTATGTGATGCAAGTGTCTAACCAATTACTATTCACCTTTATCAATCTGGAGTTGTAAGAGCGTTGTATTACTAGTAGCATGATTATTAGTTGCTATGCGTGTGGGCCTCATATAGCTTCAAACCATTGTAGGCTTGTGACTTGTGAGCTATGACCCATGAAGATTCGACAAAGCTGAAATCGGTTTTGTGGTTGAACAATTAATGACATAACTCATAGTATTTCGTAATTTAATTTGTTTTCTTTTATAATGCATCAGTACTGCAATATACTTAACGGACCACTATTTTGTTTTTCTTGTATCCGTTAAGGTCTTCCTGTTAGTGGTCCAAATCAATATAGTGATATACTTATGGAGTTATGTCTTTCTTTTTAACTCTTGCAAATGTAAGAGGCTTTGGGTTCGAGTACTCAAGTAGGAACACTACATGTATTGAAACTTCAAAATGTTAGGTCGTACTTCTTTATATTTTTTGATAAGATAGGTTGTACTTCTTTTTAATCTACAAGTAATCCATTTACCTAAAAAAAATATACTTCTTCCTTTAATAAGTGACACAGAGAGAAAATGAGGGAATACCAAGGAGTCTAGAGAAAGAAAGTTGGGACCACTTGTTTAACCAATCAAATTTGAGTATTGGATAAAGTACGTACGTGAAACAATTAAATGATAGCAAAGATGTAATAAATGAGAAATATTATTTACTACTTTAAGCTATGTGTCACTTATTGTGACATTTCCCTAAAAGGAAAATGTATCTTATTAAAAAACGGAGGAAGTATAATTTTTCCATTACAAGACCAATCTTTTTAAAAGATTTTATTTTTTCGGGAAAAAGTATTACCATGAAGTGTATTAATAGAGGATCATAAATTTATTAAAATGGATTAATATTCATTGCTTTCACCTGAAGTTTATTCAATTAATAAGTATTCCTCCCCTTTATTATTATTTGTTATACTTTGACTTTTACGTTAACATGCGTATATCTTCGACCATTAATATTATTACTAATTATCTACTTCCTCCATTATCTTAAAACCGCAACTTTTTGACTTTTACACGATCATAAACTAAGTGTATGTAACCATATTTTTGCTAATATAAAATATAAAATAAAAGATTTTATGTAATATATCGTTATTTGGTTAATCTTAATTTAGATTTTCTTAATAAACTTCTTATAATTTATGAAATATTAAAGATACAAACGGTCAAAGTTGTGTGGTGACAAATATGAAAGATAGTTAATTGTAATTTTAAAATAATTCAGAAAGTATTAAGTAGATAAAGTACTTATAACAATATCAGATGGGACTCAAACACATGAGCAAAGTGAACGACCGCCTAGGGCCCCCGATTTAGGTTCTATGAGTTTAGATCCGACAAAAAGTTCTACATTTGTTAATCCAAAATTTTGCCCCTAATCTATATACTTTTTTCTTCATATTTCATAGATTATTTTTATTTTTTTTGAAAAAATTGACAATATAAATCCAATTTTGGTGTGTTTTCCCATATTAATCCCAACAGAAGGGTCTCAAACACATGAGCAGAGTGAGCGACCGCTCAGGGCCCCAATTTTAAGGGCCCCCACCTATATTTTATTTTCTTAGTTTTTAAATTATTTGAGTTTAGATGAAAATTACATTTGTTGATCCAAAATTTTTGCCACTAATCTATATACTTTATTTTTCATATTTCATAGCTTATCCTAGTTTTATCCTTGGTATATCTTTACTATATATTCTTTTAAATCTAAGTTGTCTCCTTGCTAGAAACGAAAATAACATTGAAGTATTTAAGAAAGTTAATTCATTTTTCAACCATTTTTAATAAAAATAAATAAATTAGTTATTAATAATATGGGATTAGAGATCCGTTTTATATCCCTATAGGACCCTGTAAGAATTTAGATGCTTAATGCGGAAAACGAGTATCACATACTCAAACATCTAACACCAAGATCTTTGCATAAATTAACATGAATCTATAAAGAGTATAGAATATACCTCTTGATGCGTGAATTCCACTTCCACCCCGAGCCTTCTAGTGGAGATCCTTTAGAACGTCAAACGTCGTTCCTCTAGTGTTGGTCCACGAACAACCCTTAGATCACCACGTATGCTAGTACGGAAGAGAGAAGAATCCTCTTGCTTTTGAGGTGTATATGGCCGAATGAATGGGAGAGATGAGAGCAAAAGAAAATCAGATTTTCTCTTACTAAAGTGATGTAATCTACCTCTCCTTTGTAACCCCCATATGATTATATAGGGTGGTTACAAAGAGATGATTCATGAGGCTTTATTTTGCCTCATAATGTCATACATTATGAGCCTAATAAACTCATGAGTTATAAATCTTCCATCCATCATAAAACTGCCCAACCCATTTCACAAATGGATTTGGGTAATATCCAAGGGTTGTCACATTGTGTGACCTCATAGGACCCAATACATATTAGTAGTTGGCCTAAATATACTAGCCCAACAAACCGCAATTAGCTTCTAGCAAAACGTTACGGTCACCTAATATTATTGAATACATTATCTTTATAATTTTTCCATATACATTTAGTTTGTTACACTTGATCGAGGACAAAATCCTTCAATCTCCCACTTGTCTAAGAACAAGTGTGTAACCTTCAAATTCCTTACGTCGCTTAATGTCTAACTTGATGACATGGTAACATCGTATGTAAACCATACCAATATTCAAGTTGTTTCTTGAAATCCGAGTTCGAACTGTCGAAACAAATGATTAACTCCTTAATCCATTTGAGCACGGCCATGCATTTTCAGTTCTCGCTCTTCAAGAGGCCAAGACACCAATCCTAACTCTTAGGAGGACTTTATCCAGTCTTGTATAACCAAGACTCCCACTCAATTCGTAGCAGTTCCGATCACTGCTTTTATAGCCTCCTTTTACGGCACGACGTTTTGCAGTGTCAAAAACATACTAATCCTTAAGTAAGAATAGTGTCATACTCATGTCTAAGGAATCCACTAAATATATTAATGAGATGCTCATAAACCTTTTAGAGAACTCCCACTAGGTCTGCCCAACGTGTATCAACTATACACGCATATACAAATGACTAGACATCTCTATGTCCCCATAGCCCATGAAACTGCGCTATCAATCAACTTGCAATCTAGCCCATGAAACAGAATCATTTACGTTCAATTTTAATGATTCGAACTAGGGACAAAGGTAAATTATAACTCCTGTTCACTGGATATGGTTTCATTCGTCAAATCACATATTTGACAATCCTATCAAACGTTATAAAATACTTTGAACGTTTTATTTAATACTAAAACAAGATTAAATAAGAACATAACCTTTTATTGATAAACATAACCAAACATATCACGGGAGTAACTATAAGCGTGAACTAATTAAAAGTAAATAGTACACAATCAAAGCCACTCTCCTACATGCTTATGTCCTATAGCCCTAGTATGACTCTCATGCTTAGGCCGAGGCAATGGTTTAGTCAAAGGATCGGCGACATTGCTATCCGTATGAACTTTGCTAACTATTACATCTTTTCTCTCAACGATTTCTCGAATGAGATGAAACTTCCTAAGTACATGTTTACACCTTTGATGTGATCTTGGTTCCTTAGGCGAGCTATGGCACCATTGTTATCACAATGTAAAACAATACCATCTCCAACACTAGGCACTACTCCTAGCTCCGAATGAACTTCTTCATCCAAACGGCTTCCTTTCTTTGCATCCGCCGCAGACAATGTACTCGGCTTCGTTGTAGAATCGGCGTCATTACTTTGCTTTGAACTTTTCCGACTCACTTTGCCCTCCATTTAGACAAAAGATGAAACCAGATTGGGATCGGAAATCATCTTTGTCGGTTTGAAGCTTCGCATCTCGTGCAACCCTCAGCCAATTAATTCACTTTCACCTCCATACACTAAGAAATTATCCTTAGTCCTTCGTAAGTACTTTAGGATATTCTTAGCCGCACTCCAGTGTGCGTCACCTGGATTTGATTGGAATCGCTACACATGCTCAAGGCATATGAAACATACGGGCGAGTACAAATCATGGAGTACATAATGGACCCTATAGGCGACGCATAAGGAACATTACTCATTCGCTTAATCTCATCGGGTCCGGAAGGACACTCGAGTCTTGCTAAGCGAAACACCATGTTGCATGGGTAGAAAACCTCTTTTAGAGTTTTCCATATTGAACTTAGTAACGATCTTATCTATATAAGTTCTTTCGCTAAGTCCAATCATCCTCTTAGACCTATCCCTATAGATCTTGATCCCCAAAATGTACTCGGCGTTTCCAAGGTCTTTCATAGAAAAACAACTCTTCAACCATTCCTTGATCGACTCAAGCATGGGAATGTCGTTCCCTATGAGAAGTATGTCATCTACATATAAGACCAAGAAGACTATGTTACTCCCACTTTCCTTCTTGTAAACACAAGACTCTTCTCCGTTTTTGAGAAAACCAAACAGTTTGATTGCCTCATCAAAACGAAGATTCCAACTCCGGGATGCTTGCTTCAATCCATAAATGGACTTTTGAAGCTTACATACCCTCCTAGGATATTCTGGATCCACAAAACCTTCTGGTTGTGTCATATACACATCCTCTTTCAAGAACCCATTCAAGAAAGCGGTTTTGACATCCATTTGCCAAATCTCATAATCATAGAAGGCAAAGAATCGCTAGGAGTATCCGAATGGATTTAAGCATTGCTCTTGGTGAAAAGGTTTCGTCATAGTCTATACCATGAACTTGCTTGAACCCTTTTGCAACCAATCTTGCTTTGTAAACCTGAATGTTACCATCCTTGTCTGTTTTCACTTTGAAAACCCATTTGCAACCAATAGGTGTAACCCCATCGGGCAATTCCATCAAGTCCAATACTTGATTTTCAGACATAGATGCCATTTCGGACCTCATGGCCTCAAGCCATTTTTCGGAGTCTTCACTCATCAAAGCTTGCTTGTAGGTAGTAAGTTCCTCAAATTCTAAGATCATTATCTCAGAACTTTCGGTTAACAAGAAATCAACAAACTTCTTGTTTGGTATTCTTGATCTACTAGTCCTACGAGGGGCTGCAACAGGAGAAATTTTCTTCTCAACAACTTGAGAATTTTCGCACGAATTAGATTCGAGTGGGACAGTAGGAGGTTCATGTACAGGATGCACGTCCTCCAACACTTGGTCAGTTATGGGAGAAGATTCCTCTAAAGGAGGAATTACTTCAAGCTCCACAGCTGGCACTTGTGCTTCTGACTCTAACATAGGTTGAACTATGTCCATTTGTTGCTTTTCTCGAACCTCTTCGAGAAATATATTACTCCCACTTGCCTTTTTGAAAATAAAATCTTTTTTCAAAAAGACACCACGACGAGCAACAAACACTTTGCCCTCAGTCCGATGGTAAAAGTAATAGCCCTTGGTCTCTTTGGGATAACCCACAAAGAAACACTTATCTGGTTTAGGGGCGAGTTTATCTGAAAGTAAACGTTTTACATAAACCTCACAGCCCCAAATACGTAGAAAAGACAAACTTGGAGTTTTTCCACTCCACATCTCATATGGTGTTTTTTCTACTGCCTTTGATGGAGTTCTATTAAGTGTGAAAGTAGCAGTTTCGAGAGCATATCCCCAGAAGGAGATGGGAAGATCAGCAAAACTCATCATAGACCGAACCATATCAAGTAGTGTTCGGTTCCTCCTTTCGGATACACCATTCAACTGAGGTGTTCCAGGTGGAGTAAGTTGTGAAAGAATTCCACAACTCTTCAAGTGATCACTAAACTCTTGGCTCAAATATTCACCACCACGATCGGATCGTAGTGCTTTAATTGTTTTGCCAAGCTGGTTTTGGACTTCATTCTGGAATTCTTTGAATTTTTCAAACGATTCCGACTTATGCTTCATTAAATAGACATATCCATATCTACTTAAATCATCAGTAAAAGTAATGAAGTACCCAAACCCTCCCCTAGCTTTTGTGCTCATTGGTCCACACACATCACTATGTATTAGACCCAATAGATCACTGGCCCTTTCACCCTTTCCAGTAAAAGGTGACTTTGTCATTTTACCCATTAAACATGATTCACATACATCAAATGGCTCAAAGTCAAAAGATGTTAGAAGTCCATCTTTATGTAACTTCTGAATGCGTTTCGCGTTTATATGTCCTAAACGACAATGCCATAAGTAAGTAGGATTAGTATCGCTTGATCTATGTTTTTTGCTGTCTATGTTAAGGACATCTTTGTCTAAGTCTAGGAAATATAGACCATTAGACCTTTTAGCAATGGCATAAAACATTGAATTCAAATAAACAGAGAAACAACCTTTCTCAATTGTAAATGAAAACCCTTCATTATCCAAAACAGGAATAGAAATAATGTTTTTGGTAATAGCAGGAACATAATAACAGTTATTAAGCTCTAATATTAAACCAGAAGGCAAAGGTAGACAATAAGTCCCAACTGCAACGGCCGCAACCCTTGCACCATTTCCAACGCGCAGTTCTACCTCCCCTTTAGCCAAGGTTCTACTCCTTCTTAGTCCCTGCACATTCGAAGTAATGTGAGAAACACAACCGGTATCAAATACCCAAGAAGTAGATGTTGCTAAATTAATGTCAATGACATAGATACCCGAAGAAGAAGCCCCGGACTTCTTATCATTCGAGATACTTTGGGCGATTACGCCTCCAATGGCCAATTTGACCACAATGGAAGCACTTGGCATTTGTGGCCACCTTTGGCTTTGCCTTTGCCTGTGGCTTATCAGCAGTCTTAGCGGCAACTTGCTTGCCCTTGTCTTGCTTTTTCTTGCCAGCCCATTCTTTCTTAAAACCCTTCCCCTTTTGAACCATAAGAACTTCCTTCTTAGGTGCAACAGAGATGTTTTGCTCGGCAGTCATGAGCATCCCATGTAACTCAGCAAGGGTTTTCGACACCCCATTCATATTGAAGTTCAACCTAAAGTGGTTGAAGCCTTCATGAAGTGAGTGTAGTATGATGTCAGTAGCCAACTCTTGGCTATAAGGAAAGTCCAACCTCTCCATTGCCTCGAAATAACCAATCATTTCGAAGACATGAGTGGCGACTGGCTTGCCTTCGACTAACGCACACTCAAGAATAGCCTTGTGAGTTTCATACCTCTCTATCCGAGCTTGTTGCTGAAACATGGTTTTCAACTGTCAGATAATACTGTACGCATCCAAGCTTGCAAACCTCTTTTGAAGGCTTGGTTCCATAGCCGCGAGCATAAGGCAGGTAACAATTACCGACCTTTCTGCAATGGCCTTATGGGCCGCCTTTTCGGCTTCAGTAGAGGTGGTCGTTAAAATCGGGATCGGGGTTTCAAGAACATCCTCTCGACCTTCGGATCTAAGAACAATTCTCAGATTCCTTTCCCAATCAAGAAAGTTGTTCCCGTTCAACTTATCCTTTTCAAGGATTGAACGTAAGTTAAAAGGTGAATTATTGTTGTTACCAGACATGATATCTACATAGAAGATGCAAAAGTAATAAGTATGTTTACCATCAATAGCTTTTAACAAATTTTAAACACTTTAAAATGAAAGTTATGCACTTGACCAATTTTAAAAGTGTCCCCTTTGAATCAAGTGATTCTAAGACCCTATCAAACATGATTTATAAGTGGACTTTGGCCTCAACTTAAAACCAAATTTAAAAGGTAAGTAAACTCTTTTACTAATTACAACAATTGTAATTCTTAGTTGATGGGTGATTGCTAAGGTGATGAAAGTTCCCAGGTAAGGAAGTTACCCACAACGTTGGGGAAAGCCTTCCTAATCCTAGACAGAACTTGCCACCCAAACACAAAAACCCAACCCTTTGCTTCAAAATCCAAAACCGTTTTGATGATTTTGTTGGGCCAAACCAAACTAAACATGCAAATTTCGGAAATTTACTCTACTTAGCCCAAGATTGGAAGTAACACTCTACTTTGGCAGAACCTATTACTAACGATCAAGATTTTAGTAGATGTTTATTTGGAAAAGCAATTACCCAATATTAGCTTTAGGGACCTAAGTAGATTATTATGTGATTTAATTACTAGTGAACTCTTTGCAAAAATAATTCACATGCATAATAAAACTTAGAAAACACTCAAAAGCAATATTTAAATGCATAAAATGAAATGTGATCCTAGTATGGCCCCTAACCCTAAAGACTACTCTTTAAGGTCTCCATTCTTGAATCACCTTGGACCTCCATCCTTGTGCTTCATGGAATAAGATTGAATCACCATTCTTCTTATGACAACTTGAATAATCATTTTTGGAATTTTAAACTAAAATTACAAAAATACCAACGATACACAGATCGTATTTAGATTACAAAAATACATTAACGATACGCAGATCGCAATTTCTATCCAAGTTTGGGCCATACTAGTCACCGCATGCAATTATAATATCATATATATAAAACATGCATTTTAATCAACTATTAAAATAAATTATTATGCTTCAACAACTTTAAAACATAATAACATCAAACAAATTTAATCTCATATTAAATTAAATGGTTAGTACCTCTAGACAAATTCAATCATATTAGAATTTATCTCCCAAGGGCTTTAAAATATTAACCTAACAAATTTAATCAACTATTAAATTTAAAGAAAAATATATAAGCACTTTAAGGTACCACATATATTTTAATCATATTAAAACATAAAAGCATTGCATGACATTTAATCACAAACGCTAGCATGTAAGAATTAATCAACTTATTAAAACTAACATCCTAACATAAAATTAAATGTCACAAAATGAAACTCCCATCATAATTTTAATTCATTTAAGTATTAACATAGGATAACATGCATAATAACTTATTAATATGCATTAAGGGATAAACGGATTTTAACGTTTTTATTCGTTGAAAGAGAGACGAGCCAAGGATGGCAGACAACTGCTCGCGACTCGCGAGAAGCACACTGCTTCCACTTTTCCGATTTCAATTCAAGTAATTTTAATCGAAATACGTATGATTTTCTTTATACACTAAAACACTTTTATGCATAACTAAATCAAACTTGGCCTCAAATTCAAGAATTCATGCCATGAAATTATACATAATCAAATTAAGCATAAAAAACCTCAAAGCATGCAAATCATGAATCATATATATATACTTCACATTCTAATTAACAACTTAACTAAAACATGAAACAATATAACAATTATATATGTATATATATATGTATCAAAATGTATAAACAACTTTTATACTCCCACTAGATTAAAATCCAATTTTAATCATGCAAACAATATCCTCATGCTAATACCCTCCCCTAAATGAATTAAAATAAAGGAAAACATGCATCAACATGATCATATTAATCTATGCAATAGGCTAACTAATACCACTGTAAGAATTTAGATGCTTAATGAGGAAAACGAGTATCACATACTCAAACATCTAACACCAAGATCTTTGCGTAAATTAACATGAATCTATAAAGAGTATAGAATATACCTCTTGATGCGTGAATTCCACTTCCACCCCGAGCCTTCTAGTGGAGATCCTTTAGAACGTCAAACGCCGTTCATCTAGTGTTGGTCCACGAACAACCCTTAGATCACCACGTATGCTAGTACGGAAGAGAGAAGAATCCTCTTGCTTTTGAGGTGTATATGGCCGAATGAATAGGAGAGATGAGAGCAAAAGAAAATCAGATTTTCTCTTACTAAAGTGATGTAATCTACCTCTCCTTTGTAACCCCCATATGATTATATAGGGTGGTTACAAAGAGATGATTCATGAGGCTTTATTTTGCCTCATAATGTCATACATTATGAGCCTAATAAACTCATGAGTTACAAATCTTCCATCCAACATAAAAACCGCCCAACCCATTTCACAAATGGATTTGGGTAATATCCAAGGGTTGTCACATTGTGTGACCTCATAGGACCCAATACATATTAGTAGTTGGCCTAAATATACTAGCCCAACAAACCGCAATTAGCTTCTAGCAAAACGTTGCGGTCACCTAATATTATTGAATATATTATCTTTATAATTTGTCCATATACATTTAGTTTGTTACATTTGATCGAGAACAAAATCCTTCAGACTCATGTTTAATGCATGGCACAGAGCCCTAAATTGTATGAGACGTCCCTGAATCCCAAGTATTGTTATTTCTGTATAATCCCAAGTTTAAAGGTGATTTTCCGATAGCGGTCCAAGTAACCTAGCTGTAACCTCTTTTACTAGGTAATTAACTCTTCTTTACTTCAAAAAAAAAAGTAATTAACTTTTCTTTCTTCTCTAATCTCTCTTATCCATAGGCGGATCTATAGGGGGTGCAAGGGGTACAGCTGTACCCCCATTAATTTTGATGTGGAGGTCTTGAGTTCGAAACCCCACAAAGTTCTTTTTTTTGCTTTTAATTACTCCCCTTTAACTCAGGTTTAATTTATCTTCAACACTTCTACTATATACTACTCCCTATGGGCCTATGGCTATTAGTCTGCAACTACAAATTTATAAGTAAGCTTACTCTGCAACTACAAATTCATAAGCCCACAAAGATCAAAGCTCCAAACTAATTTTTTGTCTCTAATTCTTTTTCCCTCAAATTTTTTTCATTTATATACTTAAACAACTGTTTTTAAATTGAACAACTTATTTTTAAAGTTGTGATTATTTAAATTGAAACATTGAACAATTAAATAGTTAGCAATTATATTTAAGTTCTTACTCAAACTTAGGCAGACAAAAATGTTAACAAAGCTTTATTTTGAAAAAAAAAATTTGACGAGTCTAACTACTTACGCATTCGTACCCCCATGAGTAAATTCCTAGATACGCCACTGCTCTTATCTGTCCCCATCCACCATTTTCTAATCCTATCTTCCAGCACTTGAGACAGTTGATAGTTGAGACCCGCCGAATTACTTGGGAAATGCTCTCATGGAGGTCTTAAAACCGGTTAAAATGTGGGTTTGTATTTCGTTAAAATCAACATTATCTTGATTAGTTGATTTTGTTGTATTTGAAATTTGGAAAGAATATAATGTACATGCATATCACATGTTTGAAAAAAAGGCCCATTAGAACTTAGAAGTAAATATTAGATGAAAAACATAAACAGAGAGTTAATGAAGAGATGGAAAGAAAATAAGAATTAGAAGATAAAGGTTCTGCCACGTGGCATATCAACTTGTTTAATAAGGGACACCTTAGACTTGAAATTTATATTGCCGATTTTTCCTTTGAAGTATTTGAGAAAGTTGATACTTTTTCAGCCATTTTTAATAAAATATTTAAATCAGTTATTAAAAGAACATGATTATGGATTCATTTTATAGCCCCATAGGGCCATGTTGAATGCATGACACAGGGCTTCAAAATTGTCCGAGACAGCTCAGAAGGATATTGATATTTTGAAATCATATATTAAGAGAAATCTAATGACAACCAAAATAATAATATTTGATTTTATACATCATATGGAATTATGGTCAAAGTGTCGTAAGTGAGCGGTACGTGTAAATAAAAGTTACCGTGCAACATATTGTTTTTTTTTTATCCATATATGAGCCACGGGCGAAAGCATGCATCTGAAGGGAGGGAGGATTCAAACCTGTGACCTATCGTTCACAGCACCTCAATCTTAACCACTAGGTCAAAGACATCTTTGGTTACCATGCAACATATTGTAATAACAAATAGAGAGATCATAGTAAGGGGATTATTATCGTTGTTAATTTGTTATCATTGGAAAGTTTCATACGATACCTAGCTAGTTGATTAGTATAAATTTGCCAATGACGATGACCTCAATCAAGATCATAAGAGCTGGACGATGGCTATTGTCCATGATTCCCCGTAGTCGACGGTGGTTGTCGTTGATTTTCTTACAATAAAATTAAATTCATGTACCTTAAATAGAAATACTACAGATGAAATAAATGATTGATACTTTATAAACCAATGGAAAGAGCGGCGTATATATATAATTATATATGTAGCACAATACAATTGTACAAATAGATATGAATGAGATAAGAGGATTTTTTTATTGCATGGAGATATTTTTTTTGGTGCTATCCTGCATGGAGATATTGATTTGACATAACTTATTTTCTCTCCCTAAATTAAAGTGTTGTTCAATAAAAGACGACGTAACATCTGACGAGCTTTCCATGAAATAAATCAAAATCAGGGATTTGTTCATTTGTTGCTTTCCTTCGGCCTAATAATTAAGGCCCTGTTCATTTGGACTTATTTTCAGCAAAAATAAGCAAAAATATGTTTAGTTCAGTAAAAATAAATAAAAATAAGTTCAGTTCAGCAAAAATAAGTAAAAAAAAGTTCAGTGCAGCAAAAATAAGTTCAGTTCAGCAAAAATAAGTAAAAATAAGTTCAGTTCAGCAAAAATAAGTTCAGTCTTATCTAATGTTGTAATTATTATTTTTGTTTTCAATATTACTATTAATATTGTTATTATTACTAATATTATAATTATAATAACGATGAATTTGTAATTTTATTGTATTTTAATTTTTTTTTAATTTTGTTAATTTTTTAATTTTATTTTATTTTTCTATTTTTTTATTTTAATATTTTTAATATTACTATTATTATTTATTATTTATTATTATTAATTTATTATTTATTATTATTTATTATTATTATTATTATTATTATTATTTATTATTATTATTATTATTATTATTTATTATTATTATTATTTATTATTCTTTATTATTATTATTTATTATTATTTATTATTTACAATTATTATTTATTAGTTATTATTATTATTATTATTATTATCATTATTATTTATTATTTATTAGTTATTATTATTATTATTATTAATATTATTATTATTATTATAATTATCATTATTATTTATTATTATTATTATTATTTATTATTATTTGTTATTATTTATTAATATTTATTATTATTATTATTTATTATTATTATTATTTCTTATTATTATTTATGTTTTAGTTATTATTATTATTATTATTAGTTATTATTATTATTTATTATTTATTATTTGTTATTATTTTTATTATTTATTATTTATTATTATTTATTATTATTATATATTATTATCATTATTTATTATTATTTGTTATTATTTATTATTTATTATTATTATTTCTTATTATTATTATTATTTATTATTTATTATTTATTATTTATTATTTATTATTTATTATTTATTATTTATTATTTATTATTTAATATTATTATTTATTATTATTATAATTATTTATATTTTACTTATTATTATTATTTATTATTTGTTATTATTATTTATTATTTATTATTATTATCATTATTACTTATTATTATTATTTATTATTTTTTATTATTATTTTTTATTATTATTATCATTAATACTTATTATTATTATTTATTATTATTATTATATATTATTTATTATTATTATTATTATCATTATTATTTATTATTATAATTATTATTATTTATTATTTATTATTATTTATGATTTACGGTTATTTCACCAAATACCCCCGACAAATTAAAAAATTCACCATATACCCTTGAGTTTTCGAAAACGTTCACCAAATGCCATTTTTCTAACTTCCGTTAACTTTATTTACGATTTTGCCATTATTAAGGCCTAACCCGAAGATGTAAACCCTAACCCTAACCCACCAAACCCTAAGCCTAACCCACCCAAACCCTAACCTCTAACCCTAACCCCTTACTGCCCCCACCCCTTCCCCTCCACCCCACCCCCTTTGATCCAGCCCCTCTCCTCTACCCCCAGCCACAGCCCCTCCCCACACCCCCGCAGCTCCCTCCCCCCCCTCCACCGGCCGCCGCCCTCCCCCTCCACCGCCGATTTCCCAGCCCCACCCCTCCCCTTCAAATTCCCCGGTCCCCCCCTTGTTTTCGTCCGCCCAAAATCGAACCCCTCCCCTCTGTTTCGAATTTCTGGGTTTCGTCGACGGTGGACGAAGAGGGGTAGGTTTCGTCGACGGTGAACCAAGAGGGAGTGGGTTTCGTCGACGATAAACGAAGAGGGGGTGGGTTTCGTGTGGGATGCTCGTGTGGGATGCGCCGTCGATCTTCGTTGCTTTGCCCGTATCTTCGACGAACGCCGCATGTAGAAATCGACGAATGCCTGGGGGAGGTGGCGAGGGGAGGTGGCCGGCGAGGGTTCCGGGCTCGTGACGTGGTGAGGGAGGGGGCTGGCAGGGTGGGGAGAAGGAGCTGAGGGCCTGGGGGTGGGGGAGGGGGAGGGGATGGAGGAGAAGGGGAGAGGGTGGGGGTGGCGGGGTGGTGGGTTTGGTGGGTTAGGTTTTGGGGTAAGGGTAAGGGTTTAGGTTTAGGATTAGGGTAAGGGTTAGGGTTAGATTAGAATTAGGGTTTAGAGTATATAATGGCAACCTCGTAAATAATGGCAACGGAGAGTTAACGGACGTTAGGAAAATGGTAAATGGTGCACAGTTTTGAAAAGTCAGGGGTATATGGTGAATTTTTAGAATATTGAGGGTATATGGTGAATTTTTTGATTTGTCAGGGGTATTTGGTGAAAAAACCGTATTATTTATTATTATTATTTAGCAAAAATAAGTTCAGTTCAACAAAAATAAGTTCAGTTCAGCAAAAATAAGTAAAAATAAGTTCAGTTCAGTAAAAATAAGTTCAGTTCAGGAAAAATAAAATAAGTTCAGTTCAGTCAAAATAAGTTCAAAAGAACAGGGCCTAAGTGCGCTGATATGTGCATACCCGGTATGGACACTGTTTGTCCATACCGTGGCAAAGTTGTAAATAAATACAACTTTTTATCTTTTTTTTTTTTTTATGGTTTTTTACTTACATACATTCATGATCTGATTCACATTATAGTTGATCGGATTCATATAATAGTTGATCTGATTTCTCTCCTACATGATCGGATTCGTCTAAATTGCCATTAAGGCCCTGTTCTTTTGGACTTATTTTCAGCAAAAATAAGTAAAAATAAGTTCAGTTCAGCAAAAATGAGTAAAAATAAGCTCAGTTCAGCAAAAATAAGTAAAAATAAGTTCAGTTCAGCAAAAATAAGTTTAGTTCAGCAAAAATAAGTTCAGTATTACTTTTTTTTTTTTTTGAGGGGAGTTCAGTATTACTATTAATGTTGTAATTATTATTTTTGTTTTCAATATTACTATTAATATTGTTATTATTATTAATATTATAATTATAATAACGATGAATTTGTAATTTTTTATTTTTTTATAATTTATTTTTATATTTTATTTTAATATTTTTATTATTTATTATTTAGTAATTATTATTTATTTACTATTATTTATTATTTATTATTTATTATTTATTATTTATTATTTATTATTTATTATTTATTATTTATTATTTATTATTTATTATTTATTATTTATTATTTATTATTTATTATTTATTATTTATTATCTATTATCTATTATTATTATTTATTATTATTATTATTTATTATTATTATTATTATTTATTATTTATTATAATAATTATTATTATTATTTATTATTACTTATCATATATTATTTATTATAAATTATTTATTATTTATTATTTATTATTTATGATTATTATTATTATTATTATTATTATTATTATTATTATTATTATTTATTATTATTAATATTATTTATTATTTATTATTATTATTATTTCTTATTATTATTATTCATTATTATATTATTATTAATTATTATTATTATTTATTATTTATTTATTATTATTATTATTTATTATTTATTTATTTATTATTATTATTATTTATTTATTTATTATTATTATCTAATATTATTATTATTATTCTTTATTATTTATTTATTTATTATTATTATTATTTATTATTATTATTATTATTATTATTATTATTATTATTATTATCTAATATTATTATTATTATTATTTATTATTTATTACTATTATGATTATTATTTATTATTTAATATTATTTATTATTTATTATTATTATTATTATTTATTATTATTATTATTATTTTATTATTATTAATTATTATTATTATTATAATTTATTTATTATTTATTATTTTTTATTTATTATTTATTATTTATTATTTATTATTTAGCAAAAATAAGTTCAGTTCAGCAAAATTAAGTAAAAATAAGTTAAGTTCAGCAAAAATAAGTTCAGTTCAGCAAAAATAAGTGAAAATAAGTTCAGTTCAACAAAAATAAATTCAGTTCAGCAAAAATAAAATAAGTTCAGTTCAATTCAGCCAAAATAAGTTCAAAAGAACAGGGCCTAAGTCAACTTTTTTTTTTTGTCTTTTTCTGGTAAAACTACTAATGCATAATCTGATTCACATTATAGTTGATCTGATTCATATAATAGTTGATCTGATTTCTCTCCTACATGATCAGAGTTGTCTAAATTGCCATTAAGTCAACTTTTTTTGTCTTTTTCTGGCAAAATTACTAACATACCCCGGTATGGACACTGTTGGCCCATACCGGGTATGCGCCAATACTTTCTCTACTAACTACATGTACAAAACAATTGGATCATGAGTTCATGACCAATTGTGTTCAACAAGTGTGAAACGAAGTAATTAAATAAACCTCTATTCTCTAGAAGAAAATGCAAGGATATAGTTGACAAGTACATTGTACACAAGTCTTGAGTCTTGATTGCAACCCTCTTCCTCGAAGTTAAGTTGTTGGAGCCTTGGAGGGTATTTGTTAAAAGTTCACTATTAAAATTGACGTATAACTAGTTTTGTTTGAAGTGATTGGCTCTTATGATATAGACGAATTAAAAGAGTTTCATTCATATTATTATTTTTGGAAAGGTTTTGTTTGGGTAGTTTTGTCATTTCAACTTTTGCTTTTTGCAATTGTTTTGCATCTTGCAGCTCTTAGGAACAAAAAAACTTACATATCGTCCCTAACTAGTATACATATAGCCTAGCTATTCTCGTCTCTTCTTTATCTCTCTTATGCTCGTCCACACTCTCCATTTGTATTATTTGCCTCTTTTCTCACGGATTACAAGGCTCTAAATATGAGTTAATCCAATTAATTGGAATTAAATAATATTGTAAACTATTCGAGTCAGTTTTGAATTTAGATCAATTTTGCGATATTTAGTTAGAAAACATTAGTTTGAGACGTATATTTTTGAATCTCTTGATGGACAAGTTAAATTAAAAAGTCTCCTTATATTAGATTTGGGTCTCAATCAACAATAAAGTTGTATAATATATTAGGTACTATGTACATAAATTTTAAGTTAGTGATTAATGTAATCTAGCAGGTACCTCATAAATCTCATAAAAATATTAATTAAAGAAAAAATCTGTTTTAGAAACTTTAATTTTAATTATCTTAACTATTAAAATAAAGTTCTATTATAATTTTTTTTTTTGAAAGAGAAATTTCATTAATTGAAAGCCAAACGGCATCTACAATAAGTAATAAAGAAAAACAGGATACAATCAAACAAGATCAGATCAACTTCGTCTTCGATGAAACTACAATGAACCAGATCGAATATTGTGGCGCAAGTCCCTTGTATTTGTTGTCCCAATCAACTATTAATGGAACCGTCTATCATTTTGACATAGTTTGCAGAAGAACCTTATTGATCTATCCATATTGACCGCATCCGAGCTTCCAATACCTTCATGTTGATAGTTTTGGACTTCAACCAATGAGAACAATTTCTCATACCTACAAATAAAAAAACTTGACTCACAACTCCCATAAGGGAGAAGGAGACCTCCACAACAGAGAAGACTAGTCTTCCCATATTAGGGCACAAGAAACTCTCATAAAGAGAGACTAACTTATTCAACAAAACAAAATGACAAACTAGAAAGTGAAAACAAGAGAGGAAAAGGGGCTTACTATGGATGAGATCATCCATGGCAGCCCCTTACTGATGAAGGGAAAAGGGAAAAAGGGAGGCGGCTAGAGAGAAAAACTAGGTTTAGGGTTTTCAAGAGAGAGCTTTAGGAAGGAATGAGTACAATTAAGTCCTATCATAATTAATTGAAGATCACGAGTACTCCCTCTGTTTTTTTTATTGTTACGCTTTCCTTTTTTGGCCGTTTCTACTTAATTGTCACACTTTTATTTTTTTTTTCTTATATGATAATATATCACATCAATTTTATACAATTTTCTACCTCATATACCCCACAATTCATTTTATTAATACACCAAAAAAACTTATCTACCTCATACTTTTCTCCCTCCTCCAATATTTTGATGGTTCTTTATTTTTACAATTCCCAAAACCAAATATTCTTTAATTTAGTTTTAGTTCTTTCATTTTTTTTTTTCAGAATTTCTTTGATTCTCCCTTATATAATGAACAATCAATTGTAAATGGAGTGAGTATATAAGCTTTAAACATTTCTAGGGCATCCGACCCTAGTATTGATCATGGCATGGGACCAAAACACCCAAAAGGAGGATATGGGAAAAAGGACATCATATACTTGATTGTGATGATGATGACAATTCAAAGGTAAAGATGGGTTCGATATGGACAAGACAATTTTGGTTGACGTGGTGTTACTATTGGAGCGTACCCAAGCCCTTATCATTATGTAATGAGTTGAACTTGAACATATTTTGTCATGATTATTTTTTATGATTTATTTTGATTAATAAATGGCAATTGTCTTATTATTATATTGTGTGTATTGTTTCTATATCCTTATATAATAAGTCCTTCATTAAATTTCTAGACGGGCCATTATAGTGGAGATTATGATAATTAGAGTTAAAACTTTGAGACTTAATAATCTAAATAGGAAAATTTGTCAAAAACAATATTTTAAATACAAGTTTTTGCGAGAACAACCTTTTTAAAAAAATCTGGTAAAATAAGACCTTAAAAATAATTTTTTTTGCGAGGAACAACATTGACCCATATTTTGGGTATTGACCAAGTATTTTACGGCTTCAATTCACTAAAACCAAACATGGCAAGATACGTAATCCACATTTCTTATGTTTCAATCCCATTGCCCTTCATATACTGATGAATTCAACGTCGAAAAATATTTGGTCAATGTCGAAAAATGGAGAAAACAGAGTTGAAACATAAGATATACAGTTCACGTGCCCTCCGCATGTTTGGTTTTAACGAGTCAACATTGAAAAATGCTTGGTCAATGCCAGAAAATGGGTCGAGGTTAAATCTCGCAAAATATTTTCTTCTTAAGGTCTTATTTTGCCAGTTTTTTTAAAATGTTGTTTCTCGCAAAAACTTGTATTTAAAAGGTTGTTTCTGACAAATTTTCCATCTAAATATGCATGGTTCTTACTTATCAAAAAAAAGATGCATGGTTCTTGATCTGATAAGTGATAATCTGGAGTTTAGTACATACACACTGAACCGCTTTTTCACTTAAATATTGGTGGTTTTAGATATAGAAAGAAATATATTTGAAATTTCAGAACATATTCTCCATATATATTTGGAATGGTACTCCCTCCTTTATTTTTAGTTTTTATACTATTCTTTTTCATCAATTTTTTTTAAAAATAGATGCTCCTTTTTTTTTTATTGAAGGCAATTTTTCATCCCAAAATAGCTATATATATTCCATATCAACTATCCATTTAATTTGTATTAAAGATAGTTTTTTAAACTAGATGTTCCATATCAAAGGTAAAGAGTAAAGAGATGGTCCATTTAAATTAATAAAGCTTAACTGAGTTACTTTGTAATTAATTAAGATTGCCTATATGCTTACTCTGAAAGTTTATGTATGTCCAAATGAAAAGAAGTAACTAAGAAAACTGATGGAGTATTGTTGGTAGACAATATGCTTTTCAGAATATCTTGAACCGTGTAGATGGTAAGGCGTGATTATTATTAGTCAATTCACAATATAAAGAATAGCTTGTATTTTTGTCCACATTAATTTAATAATAATAGTTATCAACTACTCCTCTATTCTTTAATGGAACACTTGAGGTTTTTGGTGTCCCTCTAAAATTTCTAAAATACACTTATGTAATAATTAATATTTTATTTTATTTTAAATGTCAATATCTTAGTGATGAAATAATTTTTAAAATTATTTTTTATTCTATCAATAATATTTTATTTCTATACATCAATGCACACATCACGTACATATAGCACTAATAAAAGTATAAGTCAAGGGCCAACTGGCCAAGTGTTTTATGCGTTGTATAATAAGGTCTTCATAACAGAATAATAATAAAATCGTCTCCTGACCTTGTAGATTTATTTGATAATGTTGATATGTCAGTTTTTTATTCCAAATTTATAGAGATTCCTCATACATACACTGTACTCTCAATTATTTTCTGCCGACTTTCTAGGTATTTATAAGATCAATAGCATTCTCATTTCTCATATTCCTCTTCACTCATCTCTTCATTACCAATTTTATCATTCTCCCTCCCTTCTATTCACTTCAACACAAAACAAAAATTGCAATAAAACGGACACACAATTAGTTTTGAGTGTAGAAGAAGAAATATAGAAAAAAGAAATATGAAGTTGGGAGAAAATGGATATACTTCTGATAAAGAAATACAACTAACAGTTTGTAAGACCTCTCTTTTCTTCAATGGTGATGGTTTCACCGTTTATGATTGTCATGGCCAACTCGTCTTTCGAGTCGACTCGTATGGTCGCGATCAACTCGCACTCGTACTCATGGATGCTTCTGGTCATTGCCTCCTCACCGTCAGCCGAAAGGTTTGTTAGCCCTTTCTCTATGTACTACTACATCCGTTCTTTTTCTATTGCAACAATGGATTTGGACACGGTTTTTAAGGAAGTAGAAAAAGTGGATACTGGATAGTATGTATTTGTGCAACTTTCGTTTTCTTGTGTGACTTTCTGTGCACGGTGAATTTTTTTGGTAAGAATAGTTGAGTAATAACCAAGATCTAGCAATTCTGATACATGAGAATGTCTTAATTATTCTCTTGCGACACTGCTTGAAAGTTCTGATCATAAGATACTCCATTTAGAAAGTATATGTTTTTAGAATAAATTCTTGTTTCATGGGAACACTGAAAATTTTGAGCACTTCTTTTTAGTTCCAAAAAAAGGGTATATGATCATAGACATAGAAAAAGATAGACTTTTCTCTTATCATGTGTATATTACTTCAAATGAATATAAACTTTAATATGAATAAATAATTCTTTTTTATTTTGTTTATAACGTTTGTAGCATGTTTATATGTTGATGAATGATAATAGGTCAATCATTGTTCATTTTTGTCAACGAGTAGTACTGTTATCATGCACATGCTTGTAGATCTTAGATCTTGTCTTGGGTCTTGTATATGGATTAGGATTTTTTTTAAGTTTTCCTTTCTTGGATCATAACACCTAGTGATCTCATTATAATAAAAATAAATTTTCAAAAGTCACTTATTTTCCTCAAGAACTAGCAATTCGAGTTTTTTTTTAAGTCTTGAAAGATTCAGATCTGATCCCTATAAGTCTCAAATATATTTCTGATTTTATTATATTGGGATATTTCATAACAATTTATACATCTCCTTTCTCGTACGCTAAGAAGTAAGACCAGAATTCAATCATAATATATAGTAGAACAAAATTATTCACTATATTCAATCATATCTATATATTTTTTTAGACACATATAGTATCTTAGAATTTATGGTATGGAGATACATAATTTGATATGAAAAATCAAGTGAAACAACTAATAGAGAATGAAGTATTAAAGAATAAATTTGAAATTAAAACACTATATTAAGATCTAAATTATATAATAAGTGGTTGTTTGTTATACAGGATATTATGCTGGCAATAGAAATTCCCATGATTTTTTTATTTGGGTAGTTGTCGGTTGACATGAACTAGGGAAAATGGGGGCAATGAAAATTCCTTGGGAAATTGAAATTCCCACAAATATATGTTCACCCAACCCTCCCTTGTTCATTAGAATTCCCACATCAGTTTATGGAAAGTGCAAATTCTTTGATGTCAACCAAGCCCATTAAGCCCTTCCTAGGAATTACATAAGAAAAAAAATTCCTAATGGACCGTTCTGTTCAACTTATTTTAACTTATATAAAATTTTATATGATCAGATTAGAGAAGATAAGATAAGATCAAATCAGATAAGATAGGACAAGATCAGATAAGATAAGATAAGATAAATAAGATGTTCTGTTCAACTTATCTTCACTCATTTCAGAATAAGATAAGATAAGATAAGATAAGATCAGATAAGATAAGACAAACTAGGTTGAATAGAACAGACCCTAAGAAATAGAGCTTTCCATATATACCAAACAACTACTAAGGCCGGTCAAAAAAAAAAAACAACTACTAAGGCAAACAGTAACACTTTATGCAATATTTTATGCATTTTTCAATATCTAATTAATGAACTAATCTTAAAAAACAAAACCCTTATTAATATGAGCTGGATTGTATATAATTACAGAGGCCAAGCTTACACAACAGATGGGAAGGTTACTTAGGAGCAGAAAGACTGGAAGGATCAAATCTAAAGCCAATATTCAGCGTGTTTAGATCATCAATGATCGGACGGTCAGGAGTAAGTGTAGAAACATATGAAAATACAGGTGAAGAATATCATACAGAAGGTTCATTTGCACAAAGATGTTGTACACTTTATGTTACAAAAACTAGACAAGTTATGGCAGAGATCCAAAGAAAAGTGGATGCTCCATCAAATGTGATCTTGGGCAAAACCGTCTTTTCACTGCTAATTAAACCCGGATTCGACGCCGCCTTTATTATGGGCCTTGTCATGGTGTTGGACCAGATCAGCTCCGATGGGCTTGTGGATACCATTACTGGTTTTGATCCTGATGATAGCAATGTTATTGACTCAATCAGCCCTAAAATTGGGCCCATTGATGTGACTTTACTTTAAACTTTTGGATCACATGGGAACGAATCGGGTGATAGGGCTACAGGGGACAATTTCACGAAGTCCATTTGATATGGGCCCGGCCCTTTTTCTTTGATTGATTGTTCTCCGTTTACTTTTCTAAAATTTATGTGATAAAAGTGATATATGTGAATTTTGTGGACCTAATGTGTTCTTTCGTTTTGGTAGGTGGTCTTGTCTTTGTCTATTAAGATATTTTTTGTGTGTAAATTATGAATTCTAATGTTATCAATGAAGTGATGCTTATTTTTAATGATATTCTTTTTTTCTAATAGTTGGATCTTGGAGATCAAAGTTGGTTGGAGTCTTGTTGTTCCTAAATACACATTCTTCTATTTTTGGGATGATTATTGACCGGGTAAGGACAAGTTAACTCTTGATGCAATTTCATTTTCTAGCAAATTTGAGTATTATACATTTAATTAAGTGGATTGAAAGGTAGGTACAATCACTAGATTATAGTACTATGTACATCCTTCGTTTTTTATGGCTATCTTTTTTTTTTTTTCCAAGAAAAGAAAAATTAAACCAACTTAATTTTTTCATGGTTATCTTAGTTTGACATTTACATTATGTTGATCTAGGAAAATTTTACCTTGCCAAAAATGAAGTCAAATGAACCTCCCTTGAATTTAAAATAGCCTTTAAAAGTCAAGTACAATCGAGAAAAAGAATACCTTTAATTAAAGCTACCTATTTTGTCATTCACATGTTCTGTAAAGAAAAAGTTGAAAGTGTAGACAAAAATAAAAAAGCCACCTCATGACTTCATTAGTCATGTCATATTTTTCTAAAATATCAAGAGTCAATGTTTTTAAAAATTTAAATTAGATTAATAAATATATAGAGGAAAAGAACTTATTTTTGGTGTTCTCAAAAGTTGCTCGCCATTTTGGAGAAAAAAAAGTTTTTTTTAGCATTGAATTAAGAATCAAAACTTCTGTACTTGTAATCTTTGCATTGAACTCAAATAGATTGGACACACTTCATTCATTAATAACCAGGTTTAATGAAAAAGTAAGACAACTTTTCAATGTTTCTCTCCACTTCAAAAGTTTAAGTACAGTTTTAATTTCCCTTCAAATTAATTCATTGTAAGATAGAGATGACCTTTTCTTGAAAAAATTTTGTTCATAAAATTTTCCACCTTGTAATTTATTAAATACATAGTTGCTAAAATAGGTTAAATGTGTTTCTTAGTTTGTATTTCCAATTAAGAGATAATATATACAACCTATCTCTTTGAGTGGCCCAAGCCCACACTAAATATACTACAAGGCAACAAAGGCCCAAGGCTAATACAATGTATACTCCAATACCCCCCTCAAGTTGGAGCGTGAAAGTTACAAACGCCCAACTTGCTAAGTAGATACAAAAATTGACTCTTGCCAAGAGCCTTCGTGAAAATGTCTGCAAGTTGTTCGGTGGTAGAAACATGACTAGGATCAATGAGACCCTCCTTAATGGCATCCCGAACATAGTGACAGTCAACCTCAATATGCTTCGTGCGTTCGTGGAACACGGGATTTTGAGCAATATGAAGAGCGGATTTGCTATCACAGAATAAGCGCATAGCCTTATGGTGATGAATCCCTAAGCTACTTTAACTCATAAGTAATGTCCGCAAGAGAACGATACTCAACTTCCGCAGAAGAGCGGGAAACAGTAGGCTGTTTCTTGGTTTTCCAGGAGATAGGGGAACCACCAAGAAACACGAGCCAGCCAGTCAATGAACGACGTGTCAAAGGGCAACTGGCCCAATAAGAATCACACCAGCCAGATAGTTGTAAATCATAATAAGAGCTGAGAGGGATACCTTAGCTAGCACCCTTTTTTAAGTATCGAACAACTCGAAGAGCAGCATCCCAATGCTCCTGCCGTGGCTGCTGCATAAACAGTGCCAAGGTATGAACAGAATAAGCCAAATCTGGCCGAGTAAAGGACAAGTAAATTAGGCGGCCAACCAGGCGCCTATAAGCCTCAGGGTCAGAGAGAAGAGCACCCGAAGCAAGAGCAAGTGTGTGATTTTGCTCGAGAAGAAAGGCCGCACGCTTGGCGCCAAGTAAACCAGCTTCAGCAATGATATCAAGGGCATATTTCCGTTGGCACAAGAATAGACCATCAGGACTACGAACTACTTCAATGCCAAGAAAATATTTCAAAGGACCTAAGTCCTTCATATGAAAACATTGACCCAAGTAAGCTTTGAAATCATGCACAACGGAAGAATCATTACCAGAAATTATCAAGTCATCCACATAAATAAGCACATATAGTTGATCCTTACAGAAAGTAAATAAGGAGTAATTAGAGTAGGACTGAGAGAAGCCATAGGACAATAGAGAGGCTGCCAGTTTAGCAAACCAACAGTGCGGAGCCTGACGAAGACCATTGAGTGACTTTTTGAGACGACAGACCATGCCAGGCTTAGGAGGAGTGAAGCCAGGAGGAGGCTTCATGTAGACTTCTTCATCTAAGTCACCATGAAGAATGGCATTGTGAACATCCATCTGATGAAGTTCCCAGTTCTTAGCAGCAGCAATAGCCAGTGGCGGATCCAGGAATTGAATCACGTGGGTTCGGAATAGTTTGAATATAAATTCCAATTCAAATTTTACTATTTTGAATTACAATTTTTTAAAGAAAAAGGGAAATTAAACTTTCAATAATTAGACTTAGCGGAGCTTTCATTCTCGATTACATCATTATAAAAAATAAATATCTAATTAACTACTTGTAGTAATAAAAGATTATCAATTTCTTAACAAACTACATAGTTATACAAACTATGAGTATCAATTATTAAGACATTTTTCGTTAAATCAACTTATCAATTAAGTGTTAAAAGTTAAAACTAAAATATGAAACTTTAACAACTAGCTAGCACAAGCATGAAATCTAAAATGATTAACTAGCAATGAATCAACACTAATAAGTTCTTTTATTTTAGTCTGAGTGACAATAAACGCTATCAAGAATTTTATTTAGAAAGTGATGTATACAATTCTTCCATTTCAAAAATTAATATTTGCACATTTAGTTTATAAATGCACATATTAAAGTTTCATAATATATGAACATTAGCCATTTTAGCACTCTTCTCATTGCATATCATGTAAATATCTGATAAGTGAATTTTTAGTAACTAATTTTATTTAGAGAATTGGGGAAAAAAACAAGGTTCACTAC
The DNA here is from genome assembly GCA_947646795.1 of Beta lomatogona. Taxonomy (NCBI): domain Eukaryota; kingdom Viridiplantae; phylum Streptophyta; class Magnoliopsida; order Caryophyllales; family Amaranthaceae; genus Beta; species Beta lomatogona. Next base: position 2,105,164 of record CANSNZ010001274.1, read on the forward strand.
CTTTTACTATATTTTAACTTGGTAGGAGGCAGAGATTGATAGATACTTAAAACTTACAAAAAAGAGCTGAAAAAGTAAAGGGAGAATGAAGAAAAAAAGCAAAATGAAGAAAAAAGGCAAAGAAAGACTAAGGAAAATAAAACAAATTGTTGTTGAATTCGAACCCGCGACCAACTGAGGAACATTAAGTACACTCCACCGCTGAGCTACAATGCGTTTCAATGATGTAAAATGCTTTATATGCTATTTATTTCTACTTTGTTTTTACCAGTTTTCTCTGTTTTCTACTCGGATCCGCGTGGGTTCAGTTGAACCCACTGAACCCACGCTGGATCCGCCACTGGCAATAGCAAGAAAGGCACGAACAGTGACCATCTTTGCAACAGGAGCAAAAGTCTCGTTGTAGTCAATGCCTCAACCTGATGATTACCAAAAATAACCAAACGAGCCTTGAGTTGTTCAACAGACGCATCTGAGTGATATTTGATCTTATACACCCATTTACTGCCGAGAGCCTTCTTCCCAGGAAGAAGAGACTCCATAACCTAAGTGACATTGTCTTCAACAACACCAATTTCTTTTTGCATAGCATCACGCCAACCGGCATCATTCATAGCCTCAGAAAAACTCTGAGGTTCAACACCACCAGTAACAGCTGCAAGAAATACACGGTGGCGCACAGAAAACTTATCATAATTCACAAAGTGCACTAAAGGATAAGGAGTACCTGAGAACTGGAGGAGGGAGGTGAGCTCGGAGACGGACTTAACTTTTGAACATGATGAGTCACATAGTCACGTAGAAGAACAGAGGGTTGTCTGTCGTGAAAACTGCGACCCAATGGCACATAACCATCAGTAGAAACAACAACAGTTGCAGGGGCACTTGTATCAGGAACAACATCAGTGGTAACTACAGTATCCGAAATAGGGGGCTCAGTGTCAGGAGTCCAGGGTTCGGTGTCTGTAAGGGGAAGGTCGGTGTCGGGGATCGGTAACTGTAAGCGAGGGCTCGGTGGCTGGAATCGGAGGAGGAAGAGCCTCCCCATCATCAAAAAAAGTAGCAATGACTCGAATCATGGGGAATCACATCGGCGGAGACACGGGGAGAGGACGCATGTTCGGGAGAAAAAGGAAATTCATTCTCATGAAACTGAACATCTCGGGAAACAAAAAAACACCCGAATCAAGGTCATACAACCGCCAACCCTTCTTACCATTCAGATAACCAACAAAAATACATTTCCGACTACGCGGAGCAAACTTGTTCCCTTTAGCCCTTTGATCATGAGCAAAGCACAAACACCCAAACACCCGCAAAGCATCAAAATTAGGTTCTTTGCCACATAAAACCTCATAAGGAGTTTTATCATCTAATAAGCCGGAAGGAGTACGATTTATTAAATGAACAACAGCTAAAACACATTCACCCCAAAATGTAACATGAAGATGAGCTTGAAACATCAAAGCATGAGCCACATTTAAAATATGTCGGTGTTTACGTTCTACTTTGCCATTTTATTGGGGAGTACCAACACAAGAAGTTTGGAAAAGCATACCACAAGAGTTGAAATAATCCAGCATACATCGAAATTCAGTCCCATTATCACTTCTGACAATTTTAACAATAGTCTCAAGTTGACGCTCAACCATAGCAAAGAAAGAGGTGAATGCCTTAGAAACCTCAGCTTTATCACATAATAAATAAACCCATACAACACGAGAGAAATCATCCACAAGAGTCAAAAATAGATGGCATCACAACAAGATGCAGTCCGATATGGACCCCATAAATCACAATGAATCATCTCAAAAATGCGGCTAGATTTAGTATCACTAAGAGGAAAACTATCACGAGTTTGCTTTGCTTGAGGACAAACTACACAAGCTTTATTTAACTTCTTTCTAGAACTACTATTACGAATAGCTGGAACTAACTTGACAACATGTTCCGAAGGATGTCCCAAACGACGATGCCACAACTCGAACTCAGACAGGCCCGGTACAGTGACTGCATGAATAGTAGGAACCCCTCGAAAGTAGTAAAATCCATCCCGACGCTCACCGGCTCCAATCAGGTTCCCCGAAGGTAGGTCTTGTATAGCACACAAGGAATCAGTGAAACGTACAATGCAATTAGATTCATCAATCAACTGTGACACTGAGAATTGCAAGTAAGAGAGGGAACATATAAAACATGATGCAAAGAGAGTCCGCGAGGCAACAAAACACGACCGGCCATGGTAGCCTCAACACTTTGGCCATCAGGGAGACCAACAGGGGAAGCAACAATAGGCTGTAAATCAGTCAAACATGACTTATCACCAGTAACATGGTGAGAGGCACCAGTATCAATAATCCATGTCATAGAAAAAATGTCACCTGTCATCCTATCATTGGATGATTTTTCAGAATTAATCATGTTCAACAGAATCTGTATTTGTTCAGGTTAGAGGTTAGCAAGTGTGGTCCCACCATCACCCGATGAAACCACGGACCCCCCCTCGGTCACATAATGAGCACGGGCCGCAGGGGCACAAGGTGCTGTGGCAGCGACATGAGTAGCGGGAGAAGCTGTCGAGGTGGCAGCAGCGGCAGTGGAGGTGGCAGACCCGGTGGTGGCAGCAGCACCCTTCCCGTATCTCTCTTCATACCACGGCGCTGGACCGTGGAGTTTAAAGTAGGAGGATTTTTCATGACCTCTCCACTTGCAATACGAACATATGAGTTTTGATTTATCAGGTCGGTCGGACCTAGCAAAATTTCGGTCAGTTTGTAAGGAGAAAGCATGGACCTCGTCCACCACTGTGTGACGCGCGATATCACGCGACCTCTCCTCCTGAATCAAGGCTTGATACGCTCGATCCAAAGAGGGAGGAGGAGTTTGGGAGAGAAGATTGGTACGCACAAGGGCATACCAGTCAGCGTCAGTGCCAATTAAAAATTGGTGCAACTTTTCTTCGTCCTTGTCGGCGGAAAATTTAGAGGCAAGATCACAAGTGCATTTGCCGCAGGTATAATGATGTAAAGGTTTGATGCGATCAAGTTAATCATAAAATCCCATCAAACCAGTGAAGTAATCGTCGATGGTCATCGATTTAGTCTGTTGGCAGCGTGAAATAGAGGAGCGAATCTGCTGCAGTCTAGGGCCATTGGCCACGGAAAATCGCCGGTCAAGTTAATACCATAGTGTTCGGGTTTCATCATGGAAGGGGATGAAGTTCGAAATTTTCGAATCCATGAAACGCAAAATCCAGGAGACCACCATGGAATTCACGGTGTCCCAGTCAATGAGCCTTTTCTTGTAGGTGGGAAGAGTAATAGTGCCGTCGACGAACCCTTACTTCCGGCGAGCTTTCAGGGATAGGGTCATGGCGCGACACCAAGCGACATAGTTGTCGCCGGTGAAGATCACATGGGTTATTAAATTTCCGGGATGATCCCCAGACCCGAGATAAAAAGGAGAAGTAACATCAAGTCCGCTTTCGTCGCCCATGGTCGGAGCAACCCACACTGGTGGTGCAGATGACCGGTGAAGAAGAAAAAAAAAAACTGATCAGGGAAGAGTTCTACAAGGAGGCTCGGATACCATGCTAAAATAGGTTAAATGTGTTTCTTAGTTTGTATTTCCAATTCACAGAGAATATATACAACCTATCTCTTTGAGTGGCCCAAGCCCACACTAAATATACTATAAGGCAACATAGGCCCAAGGCTAATACAATGTATACTCCAATAATAGTGCACAGTTTAACCCGAGATGTCATCCTTATATGCGACGATTGCACTGATAATGTTGGTCTATAGAAAGTTAGATACTCATCCCACTATATTAATACCTAAGTAAATCTAATATCATCTTATTATTTCATTCGGATAACAAAAGAAGACCAATTGAGTTAAAGGCCTTGTTTAGTGAACATCCATTTCATGGTAAATTAGCGAATTGAGGCCAATTAATGGCTGGTTTTGACAAAGTTATTCCGCTATGTGTAGAGAGAGGTTTGAAAACCCTACCTTATCTAACCTGTTCACTATTCTAGAATATTAAATTTCACAATTAAGGATTGCATCTAAAATCATTAAATAATCGATAAAAGCTAAAATCTGATCTTATCAATCACCTTTTTTTTTCACAATCAATTGATACAATGCAACTAGGTAACCAAACAAATCAGTAGATATATAATTAATATTAAAACCAACTAGTGCAAAAAAGTATCTTCTATTAGCTACCACTAATTGTCAAAGAAAGCCAAAATATCTGAATACAATAGTCTACAACATGTGGAGGGATTGTAAATTGTTATATCTTATATCCAAAAAAGCAGTTGGCCTCTACTACCCTAACAAGTAGCTAGCAATAATATAGCATACAATAAATATGACAGAATTAATATCAACCATGGAATAGAAAAGACACTAAAAAGCATGCATGTACGTCCATCCATGCAGCTAGTAAATTGACTAAAAATCATGTTCAAGTTGATTAATATACCGGAGAAGATAAGCTTGGGTTAAGAAATCATATAGTGATACATGATCTGCATTAGCATTATAAAGCCTAAAAGATTACGTTGTGTGGTCATCGTCATTGATGCTAATTGTTAAAAATTATTGCAAGAGAAGTGGAGGCTTAAGAACATTTTAACCGAAGAACTTTTAATTGGACACCTGTCACTTTTTGATATCTTACACCATGACTTGATATTCCTAATTCTGGAATTTTTTTTCGTACTTTCCTTTTTGCTGTCAAAATATTATAATTCACACTTACGTTTGGCATTAAATTAAATACAACTTTACTCTCTTTGTTACTTTAATTTTGTACATTTTAAGACTTTGGTATTTAGAGTGCTTTTTATCTCTCTTTATCTACTTTCATATAATTATTGTTAATTTTTATGTGCCTTCTAAGTGTGAAAAACAGTTTTTAGCACTCCTAGAATTACATCAAACAAGAAGGGCTTTGTTTGCCATAAGCCATTCAATCATTTCTATTTGTTTTGAGTCGTGTAGAGAATAACTTGATAAGGATGATAGCAATGGTCCCTATACGGGTTTCATATAAGGTGCTTGCAAATGTTTTGACTTGTTCTTTAGATAAACTTATTCTTCTTAATTCGTTAGGATTCTTTCTTGAGAAAAGGGTGTCCTAATTTTCCCTTGCGTATCCGAAAAAAATTCTAAACTTCAAGATAGGCCTCCGAGACAAATCCTCTGATACTAAAGCCATTATCTAAATGACGTATATTTCAAAGAGAGAAATGAGAGATTTGTCAATTTTGGCCGTTGAAATTCCTTTCCTAGACCACAATTTTTTTAAACAATACTCAAGTAATCCAAAGTTCCAAACTAAAATTAGTATGCCCTTCATTCATAAATGTTGTTCTTGAAAAGTATATGAAAACAATGCTTCTTCCATTTGTATGAAAATTTCTCTCTTAGTTTTAGAAATTTGTATATTGAGATTACATCAAGAATTCTAAATTGAGATTACATCAAGAATAACTTGTTGTTGCACGGCTAAAATCAATCTCAAGATAGAAGGATCTGAATTGGGAACAGCAAAACTCCAACCGACCTTGATATGATGATATCCAACTACTTAAAAAGGCATGGTTGAAAGTAATTAACCACTTCTTTGACTAATTGAGAACAATTTACACCTAATATATCTTAAAGACAGACAAAAGGATCAACTTTTTTAAGGATCACCTAATCCAAAACCATATCACACATTTCTATTCACTTCATGTGCCTTTTATAGTTTTATCATCAAATTCTGATTCCACGTAACAACACAACCTTCTTATAACTTCGATAAAATGAAGGATCTATTATACCTTTTTCATTAGTTAGTTTGATTACATAAAATTTATAAATATCTAAATGTTAGATATAAAAAAAAAGTGGTAAAAGTGGTGGGGATCACATCAAACAGGTTACAAAAAATATCTTCATACATTACATATTTAAATATCTCGCCATTCTCTTAATTGTACCCCCATAAAATTACAACGATTATAGACATTATTTTTAGCCCCATCCCCCAGGAAAAAAAAAAAAGCAATTCAGTAATTCACACTTATCACTGTAATGCATTAATTAAGAAAAAAAAAGTGCTCCTTCCAAAAAAAAAAAAAAAAAGTGCTAGAATCCCCCACCCCCCAAAAAAAAAAAACCAAGTAACATTAATGGGCCCTATTTTGGGCTGGTGGAGTTGGAGTCAACACTATTGCTATGAGAACTATCCGAATCAGAACCAGTAATGGCTTCAACAAGCCCATCAGAGCTAATCTGGTCCAATACCAACACCAGGCCCATAGCGAAGGCGGCGTCGAATCCGGGTTTAATAAAGAGTGAAAAAACATCTTTACCCAATACCACATTTGACGAAGCATCCACTTTTCTTCGGATCTCCGCCATCACTTCTTTAGTGGTTGTATCATAAATTGTGCAACATCTTTGTGCAAATGACCCATCTATTTGGTAATCTTCCCCTGCATTTTGGTACGTCTCAACATTTACTCCTGAACGTCCGATAATTGATGATCTTTTCACGCTAAATATTGGCTTTAATCCTTCGGTTCTTTCTCCTAAGTAGCCTTCCCATCTGTTGTGTAGACTTGGCCTCTGTAATTAATCAAATCAACGTTATCATAAGTTGCTATCAAGATTTATTTAATTATGAAATAAATATGATATATACTTCCTCCGTTTCACAATACATGCGCCATTTATCATGTGAGCACTATTCATCAACCAGCTTTGACAATCTTTCTCTCAAAATTATGTAATTAAAACATAGTCAAGTGAGGTCTTGTTAAATTCGTCTCAGTGCGAGGATTTCAAATATCAACTTTTTATAATTTTACCTATACACAATTAAAGATATTATTGTCGAAAGAAAAGCATTGGAGTGCGTGAAAAAGCAAATGGTGCATGTATTGTGAAACGGAGGTAGTAATTAAGGTCTAGTGGTATGTATGATTAATAAAATCCTGCTTACGGTAAGCTTCTAACAAAAATATGCGGCGTTATTACTTAATTAAGGCGGCGTTATTACTTAAAGGTCGGCAATTTTACCAACATCATTGCATAAATAAATAGAGAAGTGGACTAGTGGTATGTACTATGTATGATTTAATTAAGGCCTCACAACTTGATAATCTACGACTTTAAGTGATGTACACTTCAGTATTAATCTAGTAGTGACTTGAATAGTTAGATCTGAGATAATACTGTCATTCGTGTTGGTTTCTTTTAAATTTTGTATATTTTGTGAAAGGTGTTTAAAGAGGTTGCTTAATTAGTGTATCATATACTCTGGAATAGTACTTATGAAGTTACGGCTCTGGTAATTAATAAAGGGCAGTAATAGTAATGATTTAATAGATTATTTTATGAATGAAATTGCACGTCAATGTTATGATAATGCATGTCCATCCCTAATTAAGTGGCTTTTTTTATTCATAATTTTTCATTAATGTCTATTACCACTTTTGAAGGACTGTAACAATAATTTAGGATGAATATATATAATTATGGACTTTAACATGAGACTTTAGATACAATATGACATCAAACATTCATTAACATTATGGTAATTTATTATTGGCTAGAAAACTGGCCAATAGTGATCATTTGATTATCTATATTCTATAACTTCCAAGGAGTTTTATATCGTGAGATTAATTGTTGTTTGGTTTTACCCGAAGTAAAAGTTTCTACGGAATAGTACTCTTCTGGAGGACTAGGTAAATTTTTTCTTTCATTTTTGCGGGAAGCTAGTATCTAGCACATGTCAATTTAATGACTAATTTTTCAACTCGAATTTCAACTTCTCGAACTTTATCGTGTCATCCAAGATGCTAATATAGCATATTTCTAGTAAGTTCATGATATTCTTTTGAAGCACACACAGAACAATTGCAAAAGCATTGTATAAATTCCGTTCTTTCAATTTCTTTTTACTTGAACTTAGGCCCTGTTGTTTTGGATTTATTTTCAGTTTAGTTCAGTTACTCTCTACAATTCAATTTTTCTCAATTCACCAGTTCAGTTTAGTTTCAGTTCCTCTCATTCCAAAAGAACGGGGCGTTATTTAAACTTATTAGACCTTATTAGTATCTATTAGACATATCTTAACTTATTTAAACTTCTTAAATCTTTTTTGTGAGCATGTCAAACCTTATTTGTGCTTATTTTTATTAAACTAAACTTATGAGTATTTATTAGACCTTTATTAGTCTTTATTAGACGTAATTTGAACTTATTTTTCTTGTAAGGACAGAATATAAGATGAATAGAACATGCCCATAACATTTGTTTTGATATGGTCTGAATCAGATTTAGACAAGTATATTTATCCTAAACTGAATTTAAAAGTGCCTCTTACACATCATGAAACGTTCCTAGAAGAAAGACGTTTATTTGCTATAATACAAAGTTGTCCATTCTCGAAAAGTTTTATGATGAAAATTTATTATGCATATGTCCAAAAAAATTAATTAGTTCCAAATTTTTTCCAGAAAAGATATACTATAATTATAGCCGGCAAAGTAGACTCGTACTCGTTGACCCGAGACCCGTTTTTCAACCGAAATAGAATTGACACATGAAATAACTCGATCCAAATCTAACCGACGCGAAGTGACCAGAAAATAATGACCTGAACCGACCCAAAAATGATAATGAAATATTTTCACAAACATTAATTTATATGTTTTATTTATTTGCCAGAAAAGAAAGCCGACCTTATCCGAATTGACCAGACCCAAACTAACTCGAATCGAACGGAATCGACCCGATGTTCATTCGACTCCTTAAACCCGCACCCGCCCCGAATACAAAGTTGAACAAAAAACAACCAAAAATTACATGATTCGTACCCGACCCGTATTACTCGTTTGTCACCTCTAATTATAATGATGTTCCTAGGCTAATTGTATCAAAGAAATAACATGCTACTTCTATTATCTTTGTTGGTGTACTAATTGCATTCCACAAATTTCTAATATCTTTTACTGTAATTATCAATTATCATCATATTCATAATTTCTAATATCTTTTATTATATTTATCAATTATCATCATATTCATTATTATTTGTTGTGTGGATAGACTAAAAAGAAGCGTTATCAAGATTTTGAGTGTTCCCAAAAAAAAAATTCAAATCTGAAAACCGACACTTTCTAAATGGAGTATTATCTCTTCATACCTTTCATCCACCGCCACAAGAGAGACATCACACTCAGTAGGTGGTCACGAATTGACCCACTGCTAAATCAACAATTCACGACTAAAATCACATTGCTATGAATCTCGAATCTAATTGATACCCGTTTAATCCTTAGTCCTTACCAAGATTTCCAACTGCCATTTTATTTTTCTCAACACAATTTTACGGTGGTTATAATAATAAATATGACTTTTACCCTATTCATAAATCCTACTTAGTTTATCTTTAGTGATATATTATTATTAAGGAAAAACATGTTCATACGAGATCTTGCTAGGTTCGTCTCATTGTATATATATTTTTCGAAAATATACTTTTTGTAATGTTTAGTTATCGGTATTTAAAGATATTAATAGTCGTTATGCATTGACAAGCATGAAAGTCAAATGATTACGGTAAAAACAAATAGTTACGATACTAAAATTTCAAATCATTCCAAATCACGAGATTTTTTTTTTAAAAAAAAACTTGCGGGGATGTAAAGAAACCGTCAATCAACACCAAAACTTCACCCACTGAGTCGACTCAGTGAGTACATAAGAGGATAGGAGAGAGAAAGAGAGAACAAACCTTACGGCGAACCGTGAGGAGGCAACGTCCAGAGGCGTCCATGAGGACGATTTCATCCTGGTCGCGCCAATCAGGACCATACGAATCAACTCGGAATACGAGTTGGCCATGACAATCATAAACGGTGAAACCATCACCCGTGAAAAAAAGCGAAGTTTTACAAACTGTAAGATGCGTTTCTTTCTCACAAGTAAATCCACTTTCTCCTACCTTCATTATTCTCTTTAAAATTCTTCTTCTACACTCTCTTCTTCTAATTATTGTCTCTGTTTTATTGTCGCTAAATTTAGAGAGAAAAATAGATGAACTAATAATGTGCACAAATAACGTGAGTGATGAGGAATATGAGAATGGTATTACTTGTATAAATACCAACGAAATAAGGTGGGCCCGTAAAAAAAAGATAGCGGGTTTTTTTGCTTTCAACTTTAAAGTTTGGTTCAAGTTTATTTTTTTAACACGGAGTATTTTAGACAGTACGAAAGAAACTGTATCAGACTCAATAACTCGGCAAAGTTGGATTCTTTCCATAATACGCTGAGTCTGTAACGTACTTAACTCGACTCGGACGCTTAATATCTTCCTCACATTTTGTTGATTATTTAAACGTTTTATTTCATGTTCACCGGCTAATCGTACCATGGACCGCCTCTTTTTCAAAATAAAAGAAATAGTGGATACCTCGAGCGATATCGATATTATTATTTGTCTTCAGATGTTCTCGTTTTTATTTTTCATGTTTAATTTGTTAATGTATATCTACTATCATTAATATATTTAATTGTATATTAGTAAAAATTATAAAGTATGATTTTTGTAATGTGTTTATTAAGATGATTTAAACGAAATAAATAATAACTCACATTACTGTATTTTTTCTTATATATTGGAAAATTTTAGAATATTTTCATTACTTAAAAATAGAGTCAAAATTGCAAATAAACTAAAACATATTTTTATTACGTACGGAGGAAGTATGTAGCATCATGGAGTATAATGCTAGTAAAATCTTAAAAGAGACGGAATAAGTCATTTAGTACTATCATGCATTTAGATTTTAAGCTCGCTCAATGTACGAGCTAAAACTAATTATAATTGTAGGCCTAATGGTATGCTTAAGTAATAAAAACTAACTCATATTAAACTCTTTTTTTAATAAGTTAATCTGATGCCATTACTTATGAATTTCGACCGGGACACTTGTGAATATACAAGTGTCCTCAATAATATCTTTGATCATTTGTTATAAGAAATTATAAATATATAGTTGATCATATGTTGAAAATATATATTGAGTTGAATCTAAAAAAAAAATACTATATAGTACTCACTAATAAGGGTTGTTATGTATTGTCAAAAGTAAACATTTGTTTTTAGATATTGGTAAAAATAAAAGTCAAAATGAAGCATGTGAAAGTGGAAAATGAACATGTTGTATATAATTTGGAATGGATGGAATATGAAGTTATGAATTGGTGCATTCGTTTGCAAATCTAATAAGAAATAAGTAATCACTAAAGTCAATAATAATATAATATTCAATAATATGCATTTTTTCTCCAGTACATTATGCATGAATTTCAATTAGAATTTATGCATTTAATTTAATGTAATTATACATATATTATTAGTGAAGATTTATATAAAATTTGTAGGCAAATCAAGTACTATTAAAAATTTCAACAAGTTGACCCTAAAGGCCTAAACATCCATGACTTGCCCATCCCCCGGCTAGGCCTTTGTGAGTTACGATTAGGACATGTTTACCCCCACAAACCCGACTGATTGCGTACATGAACATCTTACCCCTCTTTCATGTTTGCTCATGAGTCATGATCATACTGTCCTTGACCCAAATTGTTCTCAACTCAACCCCTCATTCGATTAAACCAAGCTGGTGGCCATGTCTATTGTCTAGTCCCGCATTGATGAAGATGAGTAGAACAAGGGGAGGAGCCAGCAGGGGGGACATGAGGACGAGATGCCCCCCCCCAACTTAAAAAAAATAATTCCACGTTTTTTAAAAAAAAAAACGAAAAAACAAAAAACCCAAAAAAAGAAGGAAGGAAGGACGCTGGGAGAGACGAGTGAAAACTAATGTTTGAGACGAAGAGAGAGAATTTGAAACCCTTTCTACGGCTCCTGTTTCTCTTCTCTGTCCTCTCCCGATTTTTCCTCCTTCTTTCTCTCTCCTCTCCCTCATCTTTCTCTCTCCTCCCAGCCCCCACCGATTACGACGCCGTTTCTCTTTCCTCCCACTCTCTATACTTCGATGTCCAAGTCGACGAATTTGGGGAGGATTTTAGTCGCAGATTTTACTTCGATGTTTCCGGACCTAGGGTTTTGTTTTGCGCTAATTCCACATTGATTTGTTGTTGAAATCCGGTGTGAAACATTACTTGGAGTTTAAAGGCGTTGATGCGAGCTTGATTTATGATGCGGAGAGTAAGAGATTTGTGAGTGTTCCGGATTCTAGAAGTGTCGTTTTTAATGATCGCAAGAATTTGAGTTTGACTGAGAAGCTTATGTTGATGAAGTTTCTAGAGCTTGTTAAAGAGTATTCTGGAAAGAGAGAAGGCGTCAGTCGTCACTCACCAGTCGCTAGTCGCCGACGCTTAGTGGCCAGTCCAGTCACCACTGCCAGTGAGTTATTTTATTCTAAACCCTAAGTTTTAATGTCATTTTTTTAGGTAATATTTATCATTGTTTGGTTGTGATACTTGTGAATTTGTGATTATGGATTTATGGTTGAATACTTGAATTAGTTGAATTGATTTGTTGTTGGTTTGGTCATGATTTATTGAGTTGATTTATTTAGTTTGTAATTTCTAATTTGGAAGTTGTAAATATGAGTTGATTTATAATTAACTAGTTTGGTGTGATTAGGGGTGCTCACAAAAACCAAAACCGAAAAACCGGTCAAAATGGGCGGTTACCGTACCGGAAAATTTGGGATTAAACGGTACGGTTTCCAAACCGGTAAAATTCACGGTTAAACGGTACGGTTACGGTTATGATTTTTGAGTGAACGATTAACCGAAAACCGAAATATTTTTTTTCTCTATTTTATTTATTGTGAAACATTTTCCAACAACTATATTAATTCTAATATTTATTACTAAGTAACAACAATTAGAGGAAGTATGAAATTATTGAAAAAATTTAGTACTAATTTAAACACAATAATTATGAAATGGAGTAAATTCTTAGTGTTATTATATATTCTATGGATTTATTATCCACTTTATAATATATTTTATATTAGAGTATATATAATATTATAGTATATGCACACAAAAATAGAAAGATATATTTCCATTAAGTAAAATATAATAGTAGTATAAATTGAATTAACAGTTAATAGTTAACCGAAAAACCGTACCGAATAAACGGTTAACCATTTATGCGGTAACTGGTCTAAACGATTACTGTTACGGTTAGCAAAAAGAGCGAACCGGAACTTTCGGTTACCTAACCGATATATTATTTCGGGACGGTTAACCACCCATGAACACCCCTAGGTGTGATATGTAATTGATTAATGTTTATCAATTTAATTAGGAAATGTCAAGTGATTCACTTATTTTTTAGTTTATGTATTTTTTTTTCATTTCTCTTGGATTGTAAGACTATAAGTATTTTGGAATTTTGGATGTAAAACATTAAAGTATTAAACAATTTGTGTTGTGTTTTTTTCTAAATATTTTTTCCGAATGCCCGGCGTTCGGATTTTGTCCCCCTACTTTGAGAATCTTGGCTCCGCCACTGAGTAGAACTCATATAAACCAAGTAACGTACATACTTCAATTCTACTTAAATTAAATGGTTTTTTTCACCATATACCCCTCACAATTTTTTTTTTGCACCATATACCCTTTCAACTTTCCAAATTCACCGTATACCCTCCACTGTTGAAAAAATACACCCACTTACCCTTAATGGCTGACGGCGTTAAACTCTGTTAATCCTCCCTCTAACCCTAAATAACTAACCTAAATCTATGCCAAACCCTAACCTAACCCTAACCACCCCCCCCCACCCCACCCCTTACCCCACCCCAGCCCCCCACTGCCCCACCATCCCATCCCACCACTTCCACCACTACCCCCGCAACCCCCTCCCCCGCCCCCTGCCGAAGTCCAGCAACCTCCACCTCTTTGACCAATGCGCCGGAACCCCCGCAGCCCCTTCTCTCGACCAACGTGTCGGAATCCCGCAACCACCGTGCACTTGGAATCCCGCAAGCCCCTCAACTCCCCGTGCACCGGAATCCTACAAGCCCCTACTTTTCTCCTCCTTCGTTTCTTTCCTCGAAGCCCCCAATCCCCTACCGCTACTCGGGAAGCCCCTATTCTTCTTGCCGCACAAAAATTTGCGGAAAATCGCGAGGTAAGGGAGGGAGGTTGGGTGTTGCGTGACGGCCGACGGGCTGGGGAAGGGGGGTTGCACGACGGCGGGGGAAGAAGAGGGGGAAGCGAAGGGGCGATTCAGCGAGGGGAAGGGAATGGGAGGGGGGAAGCGGGAGGGCGATTCAAAGAGGGAAGGGGGGGGGGAGGGGGGTGCTTTGCGGGGGAAGGGGGAGGGAGGGGAGGGCTGGGTAGGGGGGGCTGTTGGGGTGGTGGTGCGGTGGGGTAAGGGGTGGTGGGGTAAGGGTTGGTGGGGGCAGTGGGGTGCTAGGGTGGGCTGAGGTAAAGGGGTGGTGGGGTAAGGGGTGGTTAGGGTTAGGGTACTAGATTAGGGGGTTAGGGTCAAGGTTTGACTTAGGTTTAGGTTAGTTAATTAGGATTATGGGGATTAGGGGTTAATGACTAACGAAAGTCTAACACCGTTAGTTAAAAGGGTAGTTTGATGTATTCTTTGGAAACTGAAGGGTATATGGTGAATTTGGAAACTTGCGAGGGTATACGGTGCAAAAAAATTTGTTAGAGGTATATGGTGAAAAAACCGTAAATTAAAGGGTTTTAAGATGGCACCCAAGTGAAGTTGTTAAACTCAATGTTATTAGGATTGGGATCCTACTTTGGATCGTAGGAGTTGGCAGGATCGGATCGATGGGATTAGATCGTAGGATCGTAAGATCATACAGTTCTCTAAAATAGAGATAATTATGCTAGAAGATGGTGAAAACCTCATGTTAAAAATTTACACATTTTAATAATGACGTATTTCATTAGCAAATGGTGATAGTTTCTCAATACTATAAAATTAAAGCAGCATGCAACCAAAATCTAATAGGACAAGTATAATATGTGAAATTACTTTATGATTAATTTACAATAGGATCGGATCGTAGAGTCGTAGGATTGCGGAATCGTACTAAGATCCTACCATGCATGTGATTTTTTGTGGATGGGTAGGATCAAAAGATCCAACAAAATTAAGATCCACGTAGAATCGGGATCGGTGAGGTCCTTCCGGATCTTAGAATAGTAAGATCCGGATCGGGATTTTAACAATAATGGTAAGGCTCTTCATCGATGAAAATACATGCATAGGTTATCTGGTTAAAGAAGCATAAATTTAGTATAACCTGCTAAAATTGACTAAGACTCCATCTGTTGGATTTATTTTTTATTTTCTCATTCATTTCAATTTTAATAAGGTAAGGTAAGTTTACTTTAAATTGGTTCAACTCGATAATAAAAATATATGTGTTAAGTTGAATTATGTTCAATCCCAATAAATTCAATATAATTTAATTTAGTTCAATCAAATTCAGTATAAAAGAACAAGTTCTAACAACTTTATGTCTTTTTTTCCCCTAATAATTACTACCTTCATCCCATATTAGTTACTACATTTTGACCATTGACACTATTCACGTTATAACTTTGACTGTCTTTTAGTTTATATACATAAGAAAAAACATAGTCATGTCAGATCTTGTTTGATTCGTCCCAATTTGTATTTTCCAAATATATAATTTTTATAATTTTTTCATATATATAACTCAAGATATTGGCGTTTGAAGTTGCATCTCGTAAACTGTGAAAAAGCAAATGTAGCAACTAAATTGGGACGGAGGGAGTAAGTAATAACCTTATGTATGTACTTTTTGTTTTGGTAAGTAATAACCTTATTTCATTTCTTATTATATCTTTACCTTTTTAATTTTTCGCACGTTTGTTCCTGTTGCTAATTGCTAAAGACAATTTCATACAACATATGGTTCCTATCTAAGACTTTCATGGCTCCTCAAATTTTCAAAATTTCTAAAATAGGACAGCTACAGGAATAGGACTACAGCGCTCAAATGCTCAATATATATTCAACGAAAGGGCAAGTTGCAACAACAACTACTCCAATCTTTATTATATACCGGAATTTTTCGAGTTCTTACTGTTTAGTCTCCGTTTGGTAGAGAGTAGAATATTTTCCTGTATTTTCAGTTTTATATTGTTTGGTTTGCAAAGGAGTGTAAAATCATTTTCCCTTGGAGTAAAATTGTTCTCCCTATGATGGAAAACCAATTTCCCTTCAAAATGAAGGGAAAACTGTTACATGGAACCAATTCCAACAATTAAAAACTAATTTTGGAACTTGGATGAGAGTTCGACAACATACAAGGTTGGTAGGGTTCCATCCTAAAACCAATTGGTGATGGTGGAGTAACCCACCAATCTATATGTTAGTCATTCTCTCTCTATTTTTTAATTGTGGAACAACTATTTCTTAACTCACATGTGGGTTATACTCTTAACAACGATGAATCGGGATTTTCTGTGCACCGAGGACCGGACCGGAATCTTCGGTCAGGTCCAAATTCTGGTCACCTGGTCTTTGCACAACCCTACAATAGTCTACTATTGCTAATATTAGCTTGAAATACTCATGAGTCATGACAAATAAACTTGTTTTAGCATTAGGTTAATATATCTTCCAACGTAAAGTTAGGGATTAGGTTTAATCTCCATTAGGGATACTTTGGAGAAGGGGATACTCCTTACATTTTCTCCCCACTTTAAAATTGTCTAGCCCGCTAACTTAGGTCGAGTTGACCTATGAAAGTTTCCTACCTACATTAGGTTAATGTAACAATTGCACCGAATTACTTGCAAGAGATATTATTGTTGTTAATTAATTAATTTATAATAATATTGGAGGGGGAATAAAACCCAACTTATTGCCTAGGACAAAGTTCAATCTCCAAGACTCTTCTTAAAACCAGGTGGTCTGAAAGCCTCATACAATAAGGCAACCATTAAACTCAACATGAGGCTACGTAAATATTCTCGAGAAAAGTACTTGTTTCTTCAGATAAAGTGAGCCATGCAACATGAAATACTCTTATTAAATTTAAGCGTTTTACAATTCTATATTGCAGAAAGCAAAATCATAATTTTAAGAAAGAAATCTCGAGGAAGATTATATTCTGCTAGCATATTATTGACCACTTAATTATGTTCTTTCATCCTGTTAAGATCAGTCATCAGTTTCAAACCTTCAATCTTTCATGAAATTATTCTGTCGAGCTACAATAATTGTCTGCATATATAATTCATATAATACTCCTAGAGGGTCTACATAAACACATGAAAATCATGAAAAAGTAATTAAATTAAACATGTATATGAAACGAAGAATATATACTTCTATCTTTATTATACTTCGTACAACCAACGTAATTGAGGTATGTACCGATGATTCTACGAAGGACACAAATCGGAAGCATTTGGAGGCCAACGACCAATCCGAGTATATATCTATAATCGGTGGGTCTCACTATGCATGGAGCCTAGCTTGACTACTGCTTTCAAAAGCTTATTAAGTTGTGGATTTGAAATGTGACACATGGAAAGTTATTGCAATAATGTTATGATCTTTTCTTTGACAAGTTATTATAATATTATTGCAATAATGTCGTTCATTGACCTTTTGTTTCAAAGGGGATAAAATCTTGTTTAATTTCTAAAATAACGTATAAATTAAATATATACTTCCTCCGTTTTTTAATGATTACAATATTTAGTGGTTGGACATTTTTTAAGGACATGAGAGAGATAGAGAGAGATGAAAAAGGGACACATGTGATAAGGAGAGAGATAGAGAGAAAACATAGTCAAATTTAGTAATAATGTTGCAATTAATATCAAACTTACAAATAAGGGAAATGTTTGCAATAATAAAAGAACAGATGAAGTATGAGATATGATCCGAGTCCAGAGCTACTATAATTAGAGGTCGAGATGATGAAAATTTTAGTAATCACCAAAGGACTATAGTCCTAAGTAGCACGGAAACGTGATGCAGACACAGACAAAAATATGTGGATACGTAGAAATGCAAATTCTAAAAACGAGGGAAACACGAGGGAAACGTTGGAACCACAATATTTGAAAGTTTTAAAAATAGATTAGGCTATAGTTTGAGCAATCTAGAGACATTGAAAGGAAAAGGTATGCTTTTAGAGGGAAAACATTTTTCTAGTAACAAAAAACTATATCGGTCTCGTTTCAATCCACTATCTATTTTAAAAGAAAATTCAAAAGTTTTCAAAAAGTATTGAAAACGGTAAACGTTGACCCAAAGAGATGTATGTGCATCATAATAGTATAGTTCATATGTCTTTTGGCACCATAATCACTCAAAAATCAAGTTGGCTATATGGGAGGTGTCCCACGTCACCAAGGACGAAGCTACAAGGGGGATGGCGACTACAGCCCACGCACCATTGCGGTCCATATATTTTTAAAGTGACCCTTGTAGTTTTTTAAAGTATAGTTATTAAACGTCTTATTATATCATGCAAATGCTTTTACTTGAATGGTAAAGTGGGATAGATAAAGATATATTTTTCTTTGGAAAAATTGTCAAGAATAAGCCAACCTTAGCTTAATGCAGTCTACTTAAAATAATTCAAAATTTTGATTAACTTAGAATAAGAAAAACTTACTCGGCTATTCATTTTTAATGATTTGAACAGGTAAACAACCAGTTATTGAAGGTAACTTGTCCACGTGTCTTTTTCTGGTTGTTTTAAATTTTCAATTTTAGTTTTTATTTTAATTCTAAATATTACTTAAAAAACTAATAAAAATACTCACTTCTTTCCTCTCCTCACTCCTCTCCTCTCCGTGAACCCCACTATTCCCCTTCCTCTTCCACCAGCTTGAGCCTCCCACACCTGCCCCAATGTTTGAACTTATAGCTAAAATGTGAAATTATGTTGAATGATTTTCTGTATTATTTTTTTATTTAATTGTGTTAGGTGTCAACTAAGGATTATAATTTATACTATGGATGAGATTCTATCATCTAGGAATTATGCATTATACTTCCTTCGTTCTTTTTTATTGCAACAATGAGATTTTTACACTATTCACTCACCACCCTTTCACTATCTTTTGTGATTTTTACGTAATGAAAAATATAGTCATGTGAGATCTTGTTAGATTCGTTTAGATTTATACTTTCAAAATATCAAATTTGTATAATTTTTATTAAAGAGTAATTAAATATATTAATAGTTAAAGTTGTGCATTGGCAAGAGTGAAAACTCTATTGTTGCAATAGAAAAAGAACAGAGGTAGTATGTGATTAGTCCAGTTCAAAGTTTTTTATGGGCAGTTTTGTACTTAGTACTCTGTGATTACCACTTTTGCTTTGGAGATCAATTTGGTTGTATTATCAGTTATTGTTACTTTTGGAATAAAAGTTTTTTTTTGAAGCATTATTTGTCATTCGTGGATTGGTTGTACGTCGGAGGTGGGAGGTAGTGACCCATAATTCTTAAATTCCTGGATCCGGCACTGCCAGCCTCCCACCCTAAGTCCGTAGTCCGCAACCACCACCCCCGAAATAGACCAACCCCGACCCTTCCCTTTCTTTGCAGACTAATAGGATCAGCAATCAGCATATATCGCGTCCCACCAAAGTTGCGCAAGATCGAAACAAAAGCTTGCGAGTGTTATATGTGTATATAGGATGAGTAACTTGTGGGAAACCGGATGGTACTTCCAAGCACGTAATTATACGCTTTCCTACAAGAATTTTACCGACCCACTATGATCAACGAGGTTCACGGTAAACTCCTGTGAGATACGAAGAAGATTCAATGAAGTTTGGTTGATGACAAACTACATTCACTACAATGTGTTTGAAGGATGTGTTTCACTTTGAACAAGGAGAGAAATCTAGAAATAAATCTCCTAAGGCAAGTTGGTGAATGAATCTAACCCATTCCAATATGTGATATCTTCCTATATATACCTTGGAAGATTTACGGGAAGAAAAGCCCGAAAGCATGCAACCATTCAAACGAAAAGACAAGCACCAATTCGCAAAACGAATTGATTCGTCGAAAACCGACGAAGAGGAGCACTCCCAAGGAGGAGCGTGCGCTCCTTGCCTGCCGGAACAATATTGCGGGGTTCCTCGCCCACTTTGTGCGGACGCTCTAACGGAGCGATCGCTCTACAACGCCTTTTCGTTATTTCCTTCTAACTAACTACGTTCCATTACACCACAACATCGAAACGCAAACATCACATATTAACAACAAACACATTTAACTATAAATGTTCTAACAATCCTCCTCCATTTATAGTATAAATGCTTTAAAGTCCGTCCACTTGCAAACAATATAAAACAACTAAACTTATGCATAAATGAAAATATCTTTAAGATTGAATTTCCACTTAGTATAACGTTCTTTACAAGCTTTCGATTGAAGTGATTGACTAAGCATTGAATCACCCAATCATACGAAATATTGAAGAAGCTACACACATAAGCTTACACAAACACACATGTAGATAACAACTCCTTTGAAGGCCTTGAGTTCATCCGATTCATGAGTGTTCTAAGCCAAGCCCCGAACTTGGTGAAGCGGCCAAACTTCTTACTCACATAGGTAAACCTTAATGTACATGCTCCTACAACATGAGCAACTACTCAAAGGTTTATTAAGATATTAAAATCATCCTTAAACATTGTAGAAACAAGCACTCACCTTGGGATGTGACTCTTTGAGTGCTACAAGCCACAAATCAAGTTTGATCCTCATTGAATTCAAGATCTTGCGTTGTACAAGACGTGAATTGAGTTTTCTCCACTTGTGACTTATACATGGGCTTCATTCCCATCCCTATTAACGTTTTGTACACCATTTCCCTTGGCAATGGTTTAGTGAACGGATCCGCTAGGTTCACATTAGACCGTACAAAATCAATAGTAACGACTCCATCATGGATCATCTCACGCATATAACTGTGCCTCACACCAATGTGTCGAGATTTACCGTTATACACTTGGCTATAAGCTTTTGAAATGGTGGAAGCACTATCACAATGAATTGCAATAGGAGACATGGGTTTAGGCCATAGATCCACCTCACTCATCAAATTCCTTAGCCATTCCGCCTCTTTACAAGCCGAGGCTAATGCTATGAATTCCGATGCCATAGTTGAATCGGTAATACATGTTTGCTTCTTAGATGCCCAAGATATGGCACCTCCTCCAAGAAGAAACACCCAACCACTAGTAGACGAGTAGTCTTCCTTGTTGGTTATCCAACTAGCATCCGAGTAACCTTCTAACACCGAAGGATCTCCCTTGAATGTCAAACTAAAGTAAATAGTTTTATTCAAGTATCTCAATACTTGCCTTAAGGCTTGCCAATGTTCCATACTAGGATTACTAGTATACCTACTTAGCTTG
Organism: Beta lomatogona; assembly: GCA_947646795.1. Taxonomy (NCBI): domain Eukaryota; kingdom Viridiplantae; phylum Streptophyta; class Magnoliopsida; order Caryophyllales; family Amaranthaceae; genus Beta; species Beta lomatogona. Next base: position 2,126,635 of record CANSNZ010001274.1, read on the forward strand.
CCAATCGCGAATGCTATATCCGGCCGAGTACTTGTCATAGCATACATCAAGCATCCAATTAAACTAGCATAATCCAATTGAGAGACTGGATTACCACTATTCTGAACCAACTTGGTGTTTGGTTCCATCGGAGTAGTACATGGAACACTATTTGATCCATTAAACCTCTCAATCTCCTTCTTAAGATAATGAGATTGTGACAAAGAAATTGAGCCATTCTCTCTCCTTATTCTAATACCAAGAATAACATCCGCTTCTCCCTTATCTTTCATGGAGAAACTTGAAGAGAGAAATTCCTTAGTCTTAATGACTTGCTCCAAATCAGTCCCAAAGATAAGCACGTCATCCACATATAGACAAATCATAACACCTTTACCATTATTATCGAATTTGCTATATACACACTTATCGGATTGATTTATTTTAAAACCGTTAGCCAAGACAACATCATCAAACTTTTGATGCCATTGTTTTGGTGCCTGTTTAAGTCCATACAAAGATTTAATAAGCTTACACACCTTCTTTTCTTGTCCTTGGACAACAAAGCCCTCCGGTTGTTTCATATACACTTCCTCCTCCAATTTGCCATTAAGGAATGCTGTTTTGACATCCATTTGGTGAATTACTAGATTATGAATGGCCTCTAAGGCCATTAACAACCTAATGGTGGTAATTCTTGCCACCGGAGCATATGTATCAAAGTAATCGACACCGTAAGTTTGTTTAAAGCCTTGGGCTACAAGTCTTGCCTTATACTTTTCAATGGTTCCATCGATTCTCATTTTCCTTTTGAAAATCCACTTACAACCGAGTGGTGTGCAACCGGGCGGTAAATTAGCCAAAACCCATGTATTATTCCCCATTATTGAGTCCATTTCATCATTCACGACCTCTTTCCAAAAGGCCGAGTCATAAGACTTCATTGCCTCACTAAACGTTTTAGGATCCTCCTCAACACTAAAGCAATAAAGTGTTTGAGAACAAAGAGATTCCCTTGATCCTTCCACTAAATAAAGTTGGAAGTCCGGGCCAAAGTCTTTCTCTTTCCTTGCTCTCTTACTTCTCCTGATTTCAGGAATAGAAGGAGCTTCATGATCTTCACTAGCATCAACAACTTCATTTGAAGTAATATGATTTGATGTACATGGAAGATCAATATCAACGGTTGAACTTGAGCTTGGTAAGTCCCTTGGTCTAGGAATTGATGAAAAACGATTCTCATCAAAGATTGCATCCCTTGACTCAATCACTGAGTGTATTGAGACAAAATCATTATGCTCTAAGACATAAATATTTAGGATTTATTATGCTCCGCATAACCTATGAATATGCAATCAATTCCTTTCTCACCCAAGGCTCTCCTTTTAGGTTCCGGTAACCTTACAATAGCCCTACAACCCCAAATCCGAAGGTAATTGAGATTAGGCCTCCTACCAAACCAAAGTTCATATGGGGTAACCTTGTTCCTTTTATTTGGAACCCTATTCAAAATATAGCAAGCCGTTAACATGGCTTCACCCCAAAACCCGTTACTCAAACCCGAGTTAGATAACATGGAATTAACCATTTCCTTTAAGGTCCTATTTTTCCGTTCCGCAATCCCATTTTGTTGTGGTGAGTACGGAGCGGTTGTTTCATGAATGACTCCAATTGATGAAAAATAAGTTGGATCATAATATCCCCCACCTTTATCAGTCCGAAATCGCTTAAGCAACAAATTAGATTGTAATTCAATTTCGGTCTTATAAATCTTAAACTTATCAAGTGCCTCATCTTTAGAAAACAACAAGTACACATAACAATATCGAGAAAAATCATCAATGAAGGTTATTAAATACTTCTTATTTCCCAAAGATGGTGTGCTATGAAAATCACACAAATCACTATGCACCAATTCTAGCTTGTTTGATTGCCTTTGAACACTAGGAAAAGGATTTCTTGTAATTTTGTTTAACATGCATGTTTTACACTTCTCTACATTCATGTCAACTTTAGGAATCAAACCATCTTTAAACATATCATATAATCTACGATAATTAACATGACATAAACGATTGTGCCATAGAGAAGAAACATCCACCATGTAAATAGAATTCACACTTTTATAATCAATTGAAACTTAAACAAATTATTACAAAAGTATCCTTGTCCTACAAATACACCACCCTTACTTAAAATAAACTTATCGGCCTCAAACACCATTTTGAAGCCGTACTTATTTAGTAAACCTCCGGACATCAAGTTTTTCCTAACTTCGGGTACATACACAACTTCTCTTAAAGTCAAAGTCTTCCCGGAAGTGAGGAGCAACTCCACTTGGCCTATTCCTTTTGCCTTTACCGTAGAGTCATTCCCCACGTACAAGACCGGTCCATCCTCCAAAGCTTGATAAGTTTTGAAGAAGTGACGATCTTTACACACATGCCTTGATGCCCCGGAGTCCACCCACCAAAAACCATCATCCTGCACCACATTGATTTCAGAAATCATTGCAATAAAATTCATTTCTTCATTTAAAGAAACATCATGTGCAAACTGACCTTGATGGGGATCAACCTTAGGTTGATCCTTGTTCTTCTTAGCCAAAGAGGGACAATTCCTCTTCATGTGAGAACCACCACACCCCTAACAAGACATAGCCTTGCCCTTTTTCTTATCATTCCCGGGGTGATTTTTGTTGGACTTCCATGGGCGTTTCTTGGACTTTTTAGTCCCACTTGATTGCCCTTCTTCCATCATGTCGATATAAGAAACCGGACCACTTTTTGGGTCCTTAGAGACATCTTGAGACCGGATGCCCTCCTCAATGCGGAGATGGACACCCAAATCTACCAATGACATGGTCTCCTTCTTATGTTTCAAAGAATTTCTAGTGTCCTTCCAAGATGGGGGTAATTTGTCAATGATGGATGCAACCGAGAATGATTCATCCATCACCATTCCTTGTTGTCTAATTTGGTTCAACATATGTTGAGCCTCATGAAATTGTTCCATAAAGGAACGACCATCAATCATTTTGTAAGAATTAAAATTGCTAACTAAAAATTTCTTACTTGATGCGTCCTCCGCGATGTACTTTGCCTCAAGAGCATCCCAAAGTTCCATGGCGCTCTCCACATATTGGTAAAGATCGAACAAGGTGTCCGACATCGCGTTCAAGATATGACCTCGGCAAATGTAATCATCATTCTCCCACTTTGTTCTTGCACGCGATTGCTCCGGGGTTTCAGTTTTCCCTTCTTCCGGCAATGGTGGCATGGGGGTGCTAAGAACATACACCACATTCAATGTGGTCAACAGAAAATGCATCTTCTTTTGCCAACGGCGATATCCAATCCCTTCAAACTTCTCCAATTTCTGGAAATTTGTAGTCATCTCTTTCAAGGAAGCCATCACTCAAAAGTTAAAATTCTTGTAGATTGTTACATGTGTATATAGGATGAGTAACTTGTGGGAAACCAAATGAAAATTCCAAGCACGTAATTATACGCTTTCCTGCAAGAATTTTACCTACCCACTATGTTCAACGATGTTCACGGTAAACTCCTGTGAGATACGAAGAAGATTCAATGAAGTTTGGTTGATGACAAACTACATTCACTACAATGTGTTTGAAGGATGTGTTTCACTTTGAACAAGGAGAGAAATCTAGAAATAAATCTCCTAAGGCAAGTTGGTGAATGAATCTAACCCATTCCAATATGTGATATCTTCCTATATATACCTTGGAAGATTTACAGAAGAAAAGCCTGAAAGCATGCAACCATTCAGACGAAAAGACAAGCACCAATTCGCAAAACGAATTGATTCGTCAGAAAACTGACGAAGAGGAGCGGGCGCTCCAAGGAGGAGCGTGCGCTCCTTGCCTGCTGGAACAATATTGCAAGTTCCTGCCCACTTTGTGCGGACGCTCTAATAGAGCGAGCGCTCTACAACGCCTTTTCGTTATTTCCTTCAAACTAACTACGTTCCATTACACCACAACATCGAAACACAAACATCACATATTAACAACGAACACATTTAACTATAAATGTTGTAACAGCGAGCCCTACTTTATATCCATCGGTCCCTATCATCATGGCGTACCTGACTTATAGGCTTCGGAGAAGCTCAAGTGGCTCTCTCTAAATCGGCTTGTTGGCTTAGGCAAGCGAGCAAGGGTTAAAGAATATGAACTGGATAAATTGGTGGCTGTTTTAGAAGCTATAAAGCAAGAAGCTCGAAAATGTTGCTCGGAAGATGTGAAATTGAGCAGAAATGAGTTCATGTAAAAATGATGCTCTTTAATTTGTCTCCTTGATGGGTGCTTCATTGTTGAGCTCTTTTGAGAGCTTGAAGAACACAACTTCGCTTCTTCATCCCTACTGTCCAAGAAATCGAAATCGAAATCGAGGAATATGTCCTTAAGTGAGCCTCGTCTCGCGTGAAATTCGGCGTGGTTGGTGTTGGGTTGTTGTGGAGAGGATGGAGAAAGCGATGCTGGAGTGGTGGTGGGGGCTAAGGTGTTGGGTAGGATGGGGTTCGCATGTTGGGTTGTGGTGGGAGCTACAGTGGTCTGGAAAAAGAGTTTAGAGGAGAGAGATATGTCAAAAAAAAAAATTAAAGAAAACATTACCCTTTGTTCTGGTCAGTAGTTACCTAATCCTATTAAAAGTAAATACTCATATAAGCTTTGCTTATTCTGAGTTAATCACAAGACTGGCTTATTTTATGCAGATCACCCAAAAGTTGGCTTATTCTTGACAATTTTTCCTTTTTATTTTGTATATTTGCTTTAAATATTCTTGGCTCTGTTCAATTTTGATTTCTAACTTCACCCCTGCACATCATCAAACTTGAAACCCTATCAAAATTAACTGTCCACGTTGTTGTAAGCCTGTAAGGGCAACAACTTCGAATAATGCAACTAAAAATACTTGGATCATACTTGATAGGGAGGGATTCCGATGACAACTCTAAGTACTTCCTTATCGGTAGCTCACTAGAAACATCTCTCCATATCCCATCATGGTTAGGTTGTCATTGGTTTAAGCATAAGGTTTCTTCCAAAAACCACCTCGTTCATTCCATTAGATCATAGTAGACCGGATTGAATCTCATATATTTCATTCATGAATTACAAAATATATATGTTTAATGAACATAAGATTTTTGAATATTACATGTTCAGATGAATACATTAAGATCTCACATAAATATGTTTTTTTTCTTATAGTTTGATTATATATATGGTCAAAGTTGAGTTAGACTAAAAATCATATCGATCGATCAGGCAGGAATAATTCAATCAACCAAACCAAATTATAAAAAATCCAGATCAAATCATCTTATTTCCAATGAAGCGAACGTAGCCTTACCGATGAATCCCTCAAGTCTTCACAAAACAAATGAATTAATTATTATTATTTTATTATTATTATTTTTATTTTATTTTATTTTTATTATTATTATTATTGAATCTGATCTCAGAGATCCCTGAAAACATATATCCAAGTAAAATCAGGAGTAGTCGATATATAACTGTGAAGTAGTGCTTCTAGTTGGTCAATAATTTTTCACGTCTTAAAAGTGTTTCTTTGTTTGAGCCAAGTGCAACAAAAAAACAACATTTTTTTTTGTATAAGACTTTATATTACGAATATACATATACACCATTCACATGTTTTTGGGTTTTCGCTATGCTCTAGCTTTTGTCGTTGAAACTTGAAAGTCTACATTATTGTACTATCATATTCTCTAACGCTTCTGTGTGGTTTTTAGAAACGACTTAAATGATCTCAACGATAATAGATTCCGTTAGTGTGACCATTGATTTTTTGTTTTAATAAGGTAAGGCTAAAACCTTATGAGTTGGGGGAATAAAGGTGGAGATCCTAACTTGTCAAGGGTGAGAATCAATCCCAGGACCTACTGGAACCGGGAGGGAAGCACTAACCACTTGGCTATCCCTCACTCTCGTTATTGTGACCATTGATGTATTGACGTATTATAAACTCAAATCTATCTATATCTATACTAATATATTAAAAGGTGTTCCTCAACAAGGAACTATATCACGTGGCGCTATCCCTTAGAGTTTTGACTTCATGTCCTCCACATACAACATAAAAAAATTAGATTATGCATGATATAAGATTTGATCCCATGAGCTTAAGCTTGTGTACTAATGTCTTAACCACTAAACCAAATAATATTTGGTGTTATAATTTCGATGTAAAATACTAATAAATGAAATATATAAGTACCCGGGGCTCGGGCCAAAAACTAGTTTTTGGGTCTAAAACTTGTAGTATTTAATTAATTAAGTTTCTTGTTATAAAAGAATACAAATCAACTCAAACACTCTAATAATTTCTTCCCCCTTTATAACAAGAAGTTTAAATTAATTAAAGGGTGTGCATAATTTGAAAGATGTAAGGGTGTGTACAAAGTTTATCAAAAAACATAGGATTGATAGTGTAGAAAAACCGATTTTAATTTGAATAGCTTTGTTTCTACTGTTTCAATTGCAACTTTACTAATTATCGCCTTTATATTGCTACCACTAATGTACTTTTTATAATTTTCCAACTAAACTCAAGACTAGGGATGTACATGGATTATTCATGACCCAATCTGACCTGGTTGGGTCCTACCCTTCCTTTAGAGTTTGGGTTCGATTTATTTTTGTAGCCCAATGAATTCAAAGTGAATTCGGATCTAGGTGCTGACAATTATGTTGGGTTTTAAAATAAGATTATGAGACCTAAGTAGCTAATTTGTATACTTAATATGAACCAAACAACTTCATAATTCTACATTTTCCATATGGTTATATCAACAAAACAATCGTTGAGAATTTTGATTAGCTTTTTATTCAAATCACATACACTTTTACATCTTAATTCTAATTTTATTATATGTATAATAAGGCTCTGTTCTTTTGGACTGAATAAATAGAAATTCGGTTCGATCGTCATCGGATCGATCAGTCCGATCGATCGGTTCGTTCGGTTCAGATCGATCGGTTCCGTTCGTTCGGACTTATTCAGTTCAGTTCAGATCAGATCAGTTCAGACTACAACTTATTGATTTTTTTTATTTATTATTATTATTATTATTATTATTATTATTATTATTATTATTATTATTATTATTATTATTATTATCATCATCATCATTATTATTGTTATTAATAATATTATTATTACTATTATTACTATTATTATTATATTCTTATTATTATTATTATTATTATTATTATTATTATTATTATTGTTATTGTTATTGTTATTATTATTATTATTATGATTGTTATTATTATTATTATTATTATTATTATTACTATTATTATTATTACCATTATTAATTTTATTATATTCTTATTATTATTCTTATTATTATTATTTTTATTATTATTGTTATTTTATTATTCTTCTTATTATTATTATTATATTATTATTATTATTATTATTTTTGGCAATGTCACTTTTAAACTTTTTGGAGGGTATTTGTTAACCCATTGAATATAAAAAAAGGGAGCGAGACAAGTGATAAAAAGAGTATTTTTTGGTGAAAGAAGCGAAAGATAGAAAAGTAATACTCCCTCCGATTTATTTTGTTGTTCCTATTTTGAATAATTTTGTGAGAGAAAATTGGTTAAAGTAGGGAGAACTTTCGAAAACGGAGGGAGTATTACTTTATGGTGGGTGAAGAACTCCAAATAAATAAGTTTAAACAATGTAGCAATTAAAAAAAAGAACATTTAAGGGAAATGTAGCAATTAAAAGAAACAAAAGGAGTATTCTAAATTTCCTAATAATCTTCTTCCATACGATCTCCAACCTCGTCATTTTCTTCCACCTCATCTTCATTATTATCTTCACCATCGCCTTCATGTGCATCATTCAGTTTAATATTATTACTTCATATTCATTATTATTCTTCTTGTTATTATTAATATTACTCAATTCATAAGAATATTATTATTATTATAGCGTAAAAAAAAATATTATTATTATGCATATTATTAGTATTAGTATTAATATTATTATTATTATCATTATCATTATCATTATCATTAATAATATTAATTATTATCATTATCAATGATGATAAAAATATTACTCTACTTGTAATTATTAATAATACTCAATTCGATCGGATCAGTTGATTCGATTCGAATCGGATCGTTCGATTCGAGCCCGGGTTCGGTTCAGTTCAGACTTATTCATTTCGGATCGGATCGGTTCGGTTCGGGATCGGATCGATCGGTTCGATTCGACTTATTCAGTCCAAAAGAACAGAGCAAGTAGTACACCTTTAATATGGTGGATTAGTGGTTGGAATATTCTCCGACTGATATCCAATGCAACCCCCGGTGCTTGCTATGTCCCTATCATCTATTTGGGCGGCTACAAATCCGAACATTCTCAAATGGAATGTGGATGCGTCATATAGTGTCTCGCTCGTGTTTGTCAAGATTGGATCTTAAAATTTCTCATAAAGGGCGCTTCTCCAATACCGTTGCTGATGCCATCGCCAAGCAGGGTCTCTTTAGGCTCGATAACTTTGTTGCCTGGCTATAGCATCTATGGTCTACCTCCCCTCTGTCATCAAGATGTTTGGTTATTTTATTGCCGTATAATTTGGCATTGTAATTGGACTTGAACAGTTGCTTTAATTGTTCTTTTGGGCCTGCTGACCTCTCTTTGGGTCATGCAGTTTGATGAAATAAAAATAACCAAACTTATATATAAATAAAAAAGTACACCTTTAATTCGACCCCTTTGATAAATCTTGAGGAACTTGTAGGTCATAGACTCATAAGACATCTTTTCAAAATATTGTTATCAAAATCTGGATTTTTTTTTCGAAAAAATAATCTTTTATATTTATTTTTGAAAAAGAATTACCTTTTATGCACTGTTTTTCGGAAAAAAATACCTTTTAGCCAAGGAAAAATAAGCACTATTTTGCGTGAAACAACCTTTTAAATTTTTTTTGTCATTTAACAACCTTCACTGAATTTTTTTTGCGAGCGAGATCAAACCTCTAGGCTTTTTTTCGACGTTGATTCTCGTTTCCAAGACAAAGGTGTTTTCTATGTGCAATCCTCGCATTTAAAGGTGTTCAATGCCTTGACCAACGCTTGTGATCGAAAATCAACGTCGGAAAATAGATTTGGGGTGTGACCTCACAAAACAAATTTTGGTTAAGGTTGTAAAATGCTAAAAAAAAATTAAAAGGTTGTTTCTCGTAAAAAAGTGTTTATAAAAGGTTATTTCTCGCAAATTTTCCTTTAGCCAAAATCCAGCAAAAGAAGTCAATTTTTTTGTTCAAAAAATCATGTACTATGGCTACTAAATAAACATTTGATTTCGATTTGTTCTCTGTTGTTTATTTTGACTCTTATCGAAATCAACAATTTATATGTGATAAAATTATTGATTTAGAGATTATTTTTGCATTCAATTAGACGAAATTGTGAAAAAGGGGGCAGGGAATTTCTTTAGAAAAGCGCTTTATAATAGTCAAATAAGTCAGCAAAATGATTATTTTTTACCTTATATTGTACATCCTCTATTCTGAAATTAGTAAAACACTTCTCTCTTTTATGTGAAACTTTTATGAAAGAAGTGTATCACTTATTTTAGAATGGAGGAAGTATATAAAAGGTAGTGTATCATAAAAATATCATCTTTAAAGGTAATTTTTCGCAAAATTTTACTAATTCCATAGTTTATATATATATAAACTTAACACCTATTAATTTCAAAAAAAAAAAACTTAACACCTATTAAAATTGAACGTTCCACTGAGTAAACACTTACATTCTTATCCTATCTAGGTATGTTTTCTCTCTTTGATTCTCCTATGGGCTTAAGTTATTTCTTTCTACTATCTTTCTCCTTTTTCTTATCTTTTTAACGAAAAAATAACAACATGAATTAAGATATTCATGAGAACTTTGAAAAGAAATTATAACCCATAAACACAAAAGGGAAAAACTGAGGTCTAGTCATGTTGATGTAACTATCTTGAGGTCTACAGACGAGATGTGTATCTCAAATTCTTCTTCTTTTTTTAAGGTAGTAAGTTGAAGGTCGTCATGTCGAGCCGGAACCTCAACCGACCCGATTAGCGGGTTAGATACTTTGAATTGGAGTGGGGAAAAGATAAGGGGATCCCTTCTCCTAAAGTACCTCTAGTGCAGATTGAACCCTAACCTTAAAGTTGGGAGCTAAGGTGCAATCTTTTCCACCAGGCAAAACATACCATTTCTTGGTGAAGATGCTTTTCGATCATTAGCATGAACAGATTTCTGTATACACCCAAGAAAAAAAATTCTTTTATTATTTGACAAACGTGGAAACCAATAAGAAACGAGAAGAACATTTATAAGAAAAATTTGTACATATGAGAAATTGGAAAAGGAATAAGACAAGTCGATCTTTATGTTTATTTCCATTTTTCCATTTTAACGTCGTCATTGTTCCACTTTTTTATATAGTAAAGTCTAAAATACATCCAGCAGAATATATGATTCTGACGGTAATAAGATAATTGATAAAAAGTATTTCCACTATAAATATAATGTAATGAATTAAGATTTCAGATCCTCCTCATTTTTTATTTGATGGTGATCCAAAAAATGTTAACGAATGAATCAAACTTTAAAGTACATTTACAAGACTGGATTAGCTAATACGATTAAGCCCCGTGATGTCTAAAGTTTGACTTTTCAGCGTAAGATCAATAGGGCCAATTCGTTTGTGGGGTTTCGAAGCCCAATCTTATGTTTGATGTTAATAACATCAATTAACATGGCTATAGTTGGAGGAAATATGATTGAATATTTGAATGTGTCTATTCCTTTGAAAGATCAGAGATCCTTTTTCAAACGTTAATGTGAAAGTGTGTTTGGAGAAGTATTAGATATCATTAATGATTGTGGTTATTGCATTATTGCGTAGTAGAATGATTTAATTTTAATTTATATTATATATATACGTTAGTTTTGACTAGTATGTAGAAGTTGTATAATTGAATTGAATGTATTCCCTTAGATAATGTCAAAGGGAGTTTTAATTCCTTCTATGTAGTGAAGTTAAAATTCATTCCCTACATAGTGCATACCGTCCACGTAAGATAGCACATTAGGAAAAAAAAATTGGTAAAACAAGCCGCTACCTAGAGTAGCGGTCAACAAGAGGAAACCGTTGCTGAAAGGTTTATTACTCTAAACCGCCACTTGGGGTCTGTTCTCTTTGGCATAAAACAACTGCTGAACCGAACCGATCGAACGATTTGAATCAAATCATAACTAACTAATAGTAATAATAATAATTTAGGAACTGAACTGAACTAAACTGAACTGAAAATAAGCTGGGGAGAACAGGCCCTTGGTGTAGCGGTTCCTTTTGGTTATCTGCTGCCACTACAAAAAATTGCTTATATAGCAACGAAAATTTAGCAACGGAATATAATATGTTTCTAATTAGAAACAGGATTTTAGCAATAGAAAATAATTTGTTTCTAATTAAAAACGAAAATTTTAGGATATGTCGCTAAAATAATTATATTTGTTGCTATATGCAGTTGCCCAATTTTCGTAGCTATATAACCGCTACCTTGAGTAGCGGTTTATGTGAGCCACAACACCCAGCCCTTCTGATTTCCCATTACTGGCCGAAGTGCCAGAATACATAGCGCATTATAAACCGCTACTAAGAGTAGAGATCATGTTTGATGAACCGCTACTGTGTAGCGGTTTTCTTTTTGCGGCTCGTTGTGGTTAACCGCTACCCTTAGAAGCGATTTTGCTTAAGTACAAAAAAAAGAAACAAAATTTTGGCATGCTGTCCTACGTGGACGAATTTTAACTTCGGCGCATAGAGGGACCTAAAACTCCCTTTGGCAATATATAGGGATAAAATTATGTATAATTCTAAGCTAATAAATTAATTTTAATTTCAAATGAAATATAATAGAAGAAAATATAAATATACTTCCTCCGTTTCAAAATAGATGACACGTTTTGACTTTTACACTATTCACACACTCTCCTTTGATCGTGTTTTGTGATTTTTACGTGCCGAAAAATATAGTCATGGGGGATCTTGTTATATTCGTCTCGATATATATACTTTCAAAATATCAACTTTTTATAATTTTACATGTAGGAACTTAGAGATATTAATTATTTAAGTTATATCTGATCTCTTATTCATCTTCTTCATTTTTACCTTTTCAAATTTACATATATCCTATACTAACATTATAAATATTATTGTCCATGTTCTACATAAATCAAATACGTCAATCGATTCTAAACATTACAAATAGATATGAGATGTGAAGAAAATATTTCTTTGGGTACAGAAATCATTCCCTAACAAAAAGTTCATCGAACAATAATTTCCAGCCAAATCAGGAAAGAAAACAAAAAGCCTATTATCATTGCCAAAAAAAAAGGATTAGCACTACTACTATGCAACAGCAATATATGCATGCAAGATCATGCTTCTATCAATTTGGGCAAATTTGATGTAACATCTTTACGTACAGACGTACAGTAAGTATTAACTTCAGATTTTAATTTTTAAGCTGTCAACAAAAAAACCTTCAGATTTTATGAGAGCTTCTTTACAGACCTTTGGACGCACAAATGTTATCTAGTAATTTATTTCAAATTCAGACTTTTGACTAAAAGTTCTCATCATCAGTTCTCATCATCCCAGATTTCTGTAGATTTTGATAGATTTATTTAGAAATTGGCAAAAGCACAGTACCTATTGATTGTACCATTAATTGCTTTTCCAATAGAAGTCAATCTTACTATTCAAATGAGATTCTGAAGATCAGAAAAAATCAGAAGAACAATCAAACAATAGATAGCCACCCTAAATTAACTGCACATTCATTAATTACCATTAAAATCTTCAAGCATTCAAAGTTACAACAACTGATGATCCCATTACAATTTCCATAGCAAGTACTACTGCATAATTAGCATTCTTTTTAAAATAAAAAAAAAATCCCTTTCTAATTAATTCTGAAAACTTAGGGACAAAGTTGAAGAAAATTAGTATGAGATTTTATTGCCATAGTTGATTTAGTTGTGTTGTACTGGGTACCTCACCCCAGCTGCAAGTAGTCTTTGCTGTTCTATCTGCATCAATTAAAGATATAAACTCAATGAATAATGCTTAAATAAATATAGGTTATATACTCTAACTATTTAAAAATAAATTTGTCAATTTGGTCACTGCTTATTTTAACCTATTAAAAAGATACAGATTTAGTTAATATATGAAGTATTTGCATTACAAATCATGTACAATATATTCTCATGATACATGAATTTTCATAATAAGCAAGTACTTCCTCCATTCTTTTTCTATTGCAACAATGAGATTTTTACACTATTCGTTCACCACCTTTTCACTATCTCTTGTGATTTTTACGTAAGGAAAAATATAGTCATGTGAGATCTTGTTAGATTCGTCACGATGTATACTTTCAAAATATCAAATTTGTATAATTTTTACTAAAAAGTAATTAAAGATATTAATAGTTAAAGTTATGCATTGGCAAGCGTAAAAACTCTATTGTTGCAATAGAAAAATAATATAATATACACAAACCCCCCACTATAATGTGATGACCTTCCATTTTTCAACTATATACTACAGAAGAGCGTTAATTACTCTTATGTCACAACTCACATGAACCTTCCTCGTTTATTTTTTGTTGAAGCATAATGTCTAAGATGCTATGACGAATATAAAATGTTTTATTTCCTCACTTCGTTTTTAGTTGTCCCACTTCAACTTTTAAGTAAGTGCATAATTTATCAAACCTTATGATTGAATAACAATACAAGTAGGTGAGTTATTTATATAGAAATTTTACTCGTTAAGAAACTAATGTATTGATTGTAAATGGGAAAAGAAACTCATTGCATAAACCACAAGTTTATTTGAAGCTTATTTTCGTCTAATCTTTAACCTTTCCATTTTACACTTTAGGTTTTATTATTGAAAAGACTAGAGTGATTACACATTACATAATTGTAGTTTAGTGCTTTAAAAAATGTAACTATAAAAAATTATTGATTATGTAACCGTGGAAAAATGTACTTGTTGTAAATTAATTAAGATGGTCGGACATACTTGAAAAAATTCATGCAATTTGTTCTTGAGATAAGAGTACTCGTGCTCCAATAGTTCCAGTGCTCTTAAGCATCTAGAGTAAGACAAAAAAACCAAAGATTAGAGAAGTGTATTATTGTACTAATAATGACATTTTTCAACTTTAATCAACTTCTACTAATTCAGATCATGCTGTTATGAAAAGGAGAAATCTATAGGCAGACATTAAAAGTCACGTAAAAAGAGAGAAAAAGAGAGAGAGAAATACCCAGCACGGTTATTTTGTTCAGAAGATGCACGAAAGGCAACGCATACATTTCTAACTCTTTTAGCTCCTATGCTTGAACTACTCCCCATGAACTGATTCAAATGCATCCCTATTTTCTTGTAGTCTGAAAATTCTCTATCCAATCTTTTTTTTTTTCCATATTTCATGCATAAAGCAAAATAAAATAAAATAGTGAGTCAATAATAATTAACTAGAGAAGGTCAAATATAGAAAAATTAACAATAACTTTTCCATAGAAAATGTGGTAAAGAAAATAACAACAAACTGCTAAACAATGTACACTATACTTATGTACATTAGTACATGCATGGATTTATTACCCAATTAATCTATTCGCATAATTGGTTCATACATGTGTACGATAGCACATAACAGGTTGGGGTTTCAAAAACGGAAACATATTGAAATGAGAAAACCTCTTTGAATCATTTTTCGACTTCCTTAACATGAAAAACAATAATAGTAAGTTCAAAAACGGAAATGAGAAAATTAAACTTAGGTCCGAGAGATTCGCAAATTTCACACGTTACTCTTTTTGTTAAAGAGTTGTTCAAAATAGAAGATATACTTACATGATACTAATCCTAGTATATATCTCAAATACTATCAACATATAATTGTAAAACAACCCTACCTATACAAGGCACTATCTGAGATTAGTGAAATCACTAGGTTTACAAATTGCACACGTTACTCCTTTTTGTTAAAAAGAGTTGTTCAAAAATAAAAGCACATTAAAAAGGTGCTAACCTAGTAGCTTGTATATACTATATAAAGTAGTTTGTTGGTGCATTAAATTACACACGGTAATTATACTAATTCAACTTTAAAACATCGAGTTATATACAAGTATTGATTTTTTTTCTCGAAATTTCTGTTGAATCTTGAATTGAAGCATTTATCAAAAAAGTCTAAATAGAAGTAATAATCTTAATTAACAGTAGTACACTAGAAAATTGAAGAAAGAGGAGATAGATTAATTACAGAAAAGCTCGGAGATTTCTGAGAAGTTTCTCAGACTCATGGAAGTAAATATTGACAACTTCAGAAACAAAGTCCGGAGAACTCTCATCTTGAAGTTGCTGTAATTGCAAGAATTGTTCATCCAACACCCCCTACATAACACATTCCATTATGCAAACATTATATTATAACGACGTACCAAAGTTAAAAGTGTACGTACAATATAAATGTGATAAAATGGTTTAATAGAAAGTTCATAGAAACATATTACATATTGTTTTATGCTATAATAAGATTGGAAAATTTATATTATATGGTACGTACTTGGTGAAAGAGGACAGCGAGTAAGCGATTCATATCGGCGCGCAGCTGTTCAGCGGCCAAGCCAAGCATCCACAATGGAAGACCCGTTTTGAAGGATTGAAAGTTGAGACTTATACCAAATTTTATAAGAAGATTATAGTATAAATGTATAATCAATAAAATTGAGTTTTGTTTTAGGATTTTGAGGGGGGTATATGATATATATGTATGGATTTCAGGAGCCTTTTATGTGGTTTTTCTTAGCTTTCCTTTGGAATGGGGTTGTTTTTTTGGGATGGAAGCGGGAAGAGTGAAAGGGGTATTTAAAGGGTGGACCATGTGGTAAAAGGATGGTCTTGACTCTTGATTGAATATAAAATAATCGAATTCAAGTAAAAGTTATTTTTTTTACAGGGAATAAAATTTTCATTAGGATATAAGTATTTTTTATTATTTTTAATTACTTTTAGCTTATTTGATATTATCTTAATTTATTGGAACTTATCTGATAACTTATTAAACATTATTAGTCCTTGTATGAATTTATTAGATATTATTTTATGAGTGTAATAGACCTTATTCTTGCTGAATTATTGTACTTATCTGAACTTATTAGACCTTATAATCCTTATAAGACTGTATCCGAACTTATTTAATCTGATAAGGTCTGAAAATAAGGTGAACATACAAAATAGACTATACTGTGTTTTGTTTTGTTTTTATGAAAGGTAAGAGTAGTATGCTTTTAATTGTATGATTAAGTGTGTTTCAATCAATATATGTTTTGTTTGAAAGAAATCAATACTATTAAACGTTTACAATTTTTTCCATTCCACTTATTCATAACTTTTTTAAAGATTTATTATAAATCATAAATATATAGTTTCAACTCAGTTATTACTCACTACGTATAGTCATAATTAATTGTCAAGGGATAAATCAATAAATGTCCAACTATATTTGCCGAGTGCATTAAACTAATTAACTATGACAATTTGTTGGGCCAAACTGAAGTAGAAATTAAGACCTACTCCTAATTACACTGAAGTTGGAATCCCCAATAAGTAAATAAGTAAGCTTCTTTTATTAACAGTAGTACTTTGACAATCTATATTTTATACTACTCCCTCCGTCCCATAATATAAGTCCTATTTTCTTATAAGGTGTCCCAAAATTTAAGCCTTATTTCTATTTTCAATTAATAATTATGTCCAAAATATCCTTATGAAAATAATATATTTTCAAATTTTCCTCATAATTTCAACTCTCAATGCACCCATTAATCCATTATTAATGACAAAATGGGATCTTTTACCCCTTTGAACTATGAGGACTTATATTATGGGACGGAGAGAGTAATATATTAAAAGGCGTGTCTAACAACGTATACACGCCACGTGACTCCTCTCTTACTCAACTAGAATTGTCCAATGTGTACATATGTTATGTCAATGAACAAAAAAGTAATTTGGCTTGCAACAAGATTTGAACCCGTGATATCTTGCTATTATACATAGCACAATTATCATCTCAACCAATTTTTAATCATGATTTAGATGTCCACATTATTATATTTGTACCTCTTAAATGTTGAATTTTTTTATTATATTTCATATGAATAGAAAAAAAATGTGTATAAAGTTCGAAAAAAAGTACCACCCGGGGCAACGCCCAAGCCCAAATACTAGTTAAATAGGATAAGTTGAACTCCCTTCAATTATAATCTGAATTTCAAATAACAACACTTCACAATGCCAAAGCAGTTTCAATTCTAATTTTTTTTTGACACGAAGGAACTCTCTTAATATGTGTAATCGTTTGGAAATTTTACATTAAAACAATAGGAGTACTCCTACTATTCTTTCTTGATAGAAAAAAAAGGAGTATATCGGCACTTCATGTGTTTCCTTTTCTCCTTTGGATTAGTTAATAAAATTTCATTAAAATGAATTGGTTAAGGTATATGTCCAACTCATCTATTTTATCTCATATTGCTCGATTGCACATGGCCATAAAAAAAATTTCGCTATAGCAAAACCTCGCTCTTTAGGGTATGTTATGCTATTTGATGTTTTTGTATGTGTTTCATCTCTTTTTAATTTAGAGTGTATTCTAAACATTATATCTACATTTTAATTGTAAAAAACATACATTACCTTACATGAAAAACCTCATTCAACTCTTTTTTTCCTTCCAAATTACACTATATCTACATTTTGTCTTCATATGTGAACTAAACATCACAAAAACAGACCAATTGAGGCTATTGAGCAAACTATATAAATCTGAAAATGTACTCATATTAAGTAAAAAAAAATCAAACTTAAAGGCATAGTAGCCTTACAATAGAGTTAGAAACTTAGAACTTAGGAGGAGGGTGAGAAGAAAGTAGGCTAATGTTTAAGGTACATTTAAGGAAACGAAGGTTAAAAAGGAAAAAGCGTGGGGCAAAAATAGCAAGCATCGAGGTAAATGTGGGGTATCAACCAAACCATCCAACTGACCCGCATACATTTTACTTTTTGCATAAACCACCCACATACACATTTATACACTCTTAAGTCTTATCCTATGGTGTTGAGAATAATTAAGCTGTAATAATACTTTTTTGTTTGGTGGGAGAAGGTGGCAAGTAGTAAAACGCCGCACTTGCTAGTTGCTGCACAATTAGACAGCACGCGAGGTTTCCAAGTGCGGGTGACAGCCCAGCCATCCTTGCAGTTCAATTGCTGCACCACCATATCCCTCTCTCTCCTCTCTCCGCCTCCTTTTCCTTCTTTTCTCTGTCTCATCACAAATCAATTCAACCTTTTCATTTGCTTTCTTTAATTTTGTAATACTATTATTCATATGACTTTAACAATCCGTTTAAATTTTTAGTTGAGTTGGTCATTTGACACGATAGAGTTCAATTCAACTACTTTTTTCTTATAGTTTTACTTTAGTTTAGTTCAAGGTCCTAGACTGTAATAGTATTGATCTCATATTTTATTTGACTATCTTTTGTGTTTTTTTTTATGTAATTTAAAATGAGACTCTGAGTCATACATTATCTTACTATCTACAAACGATAATATAATATTTGTTTTTCATTTTCTATGGGAATTAAGGAAAGTGAAATATATTATCAATTTGTAATATTTAATGATGTACTTGTATTGAAGAGCTAATTGCATTTTTTTTTAATTAAAAAAAGATATGCAACTAAAAATAACCAAAATTACATTGAAACTAACAAGAAATATAGAAAAAAAATTTGCATGTCAAATAAACCAATATGATTACATCAGTTCAGTTCAGCTCAATTACATAATATAGTCTCGATAAAAGCTCTTGTAGTGTTTTTTTAGCACCGCAATAGTCCTTTTTTGTGAGACGCAACAACCTTTATCCATATTAGTGGTTGTAAGTAATATGCAGCTTCTCTTTCAAAAAAAAAAAGTCATATGCAGCTTACTAAAATGAGAAATAATGGAAAAAAAAAACATAGGAAATATATATTTTACCACATAAATACAATCAAAAATCAACGTCATGCAAATATTTTAAATTAGACAATATACTTCATTTGTTTCAAAATACTTGACACTATTTGACTTTTGTACTATTCACACATTCTCCTTTGACCGTATTTTGTAATTTCTTCCGTGAAGAAAAATATAATTATATAGGATCTTGTTAGATTCGTCTTCACATATTCTATTAAGATATCAACTTTTTATAATTTTTACTTATAGGAAATTAGAGATATCTATACTAATATATTTAAAGGCGTTTCTAAACAAGGAACGACGCCACATGACTCTTTTGTTTAACTCCATATAATCCACATACAATAAAAAATAGAAAATGCATTGTATAAGATTCAACCCCGTGATCACGCATATAAACTTAAAGTTTAACCATTAAACCAAGTGATATTTGAAGTTATTATTTTAAAGTAAAATATTCATAAACGAAATATATAATTATCAGGGCGTAGCTCGGCTCAAAAACTAGTTAGTGTTTAAAAATATGCATTGATCAACAAACGTGTTAAGAAGAGTGTGTCGAGTATTTTGAAACAGAGAAAGTTATTTAGCAGTCTACCCTAGTGGTATCATTTCTCCCGTATAAGAAAGACTTTTAAAAAGAAAACATATTAATTTTTTTGAGAATGCCTCCCCTCCCCCCGAAATTCTAGGCTTCATAGTCAGACTGTCATGGTTTATATATTGTCTACTTTTACTTGACAACTCTAGACTTATTGCTCAGGAATTTTTGTGCTGACAAGTGTCTTTTCTTTCTTGTCTTTTTCCTACATACTTAAAAAGTGACATTATTCTCACAAAACTAAAGAGAATAGAAGTATATTTGTTTTGTTTGACTATTTTAAGGTATTATTCATCTTCAAGTTCTAAAATTTCTCCCCTCAAAAAAAGAAGGAAAAAAAGTTAAAAAAAAAATTTTCATGCATTGAGAAAGAGTTTTATGTTAGAGGTAATTCATATTTTGGGAAATTTTTTTTGATGTATTTAGTGGATAATCCATCTACAAGACAAGCAACACCGTCAAGATAATCTTCTAAAAAGGAAAATAAAGCTCTAATTTACGTTTTTGTTCAATGACATTATATATACTAGCCCATAGAATTTGTATCATACTCCATTACTCCACACCAACCGGCAACTATAAATTGAATCTATTCCATTCAAATTAAAGAAAAACTACGAATTGATTTTAACATAAATAATCTAAGAATTCATTAATCTGTTTTACAAGTTGCATAAGTATAATGTTTTATACTTCTATACACTATTCGTGCATCAAATGGGAAATAAAACTAGTAACCTTAATAACTTTTCCCCTGAGAAAAAAAACTTAATAATCTTTATAATTTGAAACAACAATACTATATATACCAATGGAGTCACAATAATGATGTAGAATAGTCCTTTTAACCATATAGACAGGAAGGAAGCATGTAATAAATTATGCAATCATATGATAAAATAATTGAGTTCGTGAAAGAGAGATAGATTGCTACATGATAGGTTTAATATTTTATAGAGGTTCTCATATTATATGGCCGGTTATCGAGCAGTTTTAGCATTGTTTGTTGAAGAGCATGCACAAAACCCTAGTGTGAAAAATGATGGGTGTAGGTTTATTTAGTACACAAGTGAAAACAAAGCATGTTCATTTGTTTACTTACTCCTAGGCTGTGGCTCATTTGATAAGCATGCTTTGTATCGACGTTATAAATCTTAATTTTTACTCTACCATTTTTGTGCTTAAATTGCACCATAGTTCAATACTCCTTTCATCCTAGTCTCTGAGTCACTCAATTAGCTATTTATTACTGACCTTTATGAAACATTTCCCCCTACTAATCTCATAATAAGACAGTTGTGTGACCAGGTAAAGTCTCGTGTGAAATATTTCATAAGTAGTAATTAACTTGTCATGAAATTGAAAATCTATTTTATACTTTTCAGTATGATTTTTTGAACATCTCTCACGAACTCTCACAAAAAATTATGTTATTTTCTATACTATCAACTTGAGCTACAAAGTTTTGCAACGTGTAATCTATACAAATTCTTGCACTTACATTCATCATCGTTCATTGATTACAATACGAGTATGATTGCAAGATAGGTGGTAAACATATATTATACATAATTTGAACATACCCAATTTCCTATCCAAAAAGAGAAATATATTTCTTAAGTTAAATAATATTTGGATTGAGTAGCATACGAGTATAACTACAAGTTTCCCACCCCCTAGTTATTGTACTGAACAATTATCCTCAGATTGTAATATGTCTAACATTATTATCTAAGGAATGAATGGCTTTGTTTACCCAAAAAAAAAAAAAAAACTACAAGTTTAGGTAATCAGCTAATTATATTCGTTGTTTCATATATTTGTACATACAACAATATGGTAGCATTGGTTTGAGGATAATGGATATGCTGATTTAAAAGTAGTATAAACTCTAAACATTATGTGACAGCAGGCTTCATGTTGTTTAACATTTTAAATAAACATGACATATTTAATTTGTTGATTGAGTATATAGAGATCAAAGAGAGCAACAAAAATTCAGTATTTGATATAGACGAACTCACACAATATACTCTAATACCTAGAAGACGAAAGTGTGTTATCCATGCAATTTTGGGTTAATGATAGACTCATCGCCTCATCGGCATGCGCTAGCGATCTATCGTTCCCTAAATCACGGTTACATACTTAGGCCCTGTTCTTTTGGATTTATTTTCAGTTCAATTAAGTTTTTCGCAGTTAATTCAGTTCAAACACTCTCTCATGTTCAGTTTTCTCACAGTTCATTTCAGTCCAATTTAATTCAGTTTCTCCCAGTTCAAAAGAACGGGGCCATACATACCAGATACCATCACTTTGATGATCACTTAAACGAATACTCCTTACTTTGATATGTAAACACCGTAAAAGATAGATGATCAACCAAGTAAATTCATTAGATAAATAAGAATCTAAGCATGCATTAGTTACGTCAGCTGATAATTGGGGATACAAATGAAAGAATGTTTAGTTATTAGTGCGAAGCAAAGCACTTTTAAGGCGTTTATATCCGTGAATAAATGAGCTTTAATTAATTGGTTAATTAGCATAGACTTCATAATCATGCCTTTTCGATCTCGCTAGCTTATGTACTGTAGGCATTATATCGACTCACAATAGTAATTAATTTTACTTAATCGCACTTTTGAGTTTGATGACTTATTATTTCGACCTCGAAATTCGAAACCACAGGCTTCTATTAATTCCATAATTTGCACGATCTTTATAATTTAATTGTTTTGTTTAAGTGTATAGTTTGTGTAAATTCATTTGAGCAAATTTAGTGTAATTGCCGACTAGAGTGATGGTGAGGACTAATTGCTCGAGAGAGAATCATTACCTCTCCCACTTAATTCGTAGGTTTGTAATTAGTTAATAATAGGTGTGTTACTAGCCCCTCTTTATGATCCATAAATCATGGAATGAATTCGGATGTTTGGTGTGGTAAATCATTCGAGATTTAATTATGAAGTCTCAATTTTAATTCTAAACAATCAATCATGTATTGCACAATATATGCAAAGATTCGGATTAGATCTATTTTAAATTGGTTTGATGTAGTTCGTTTTAGTCATGTTTTTAGATAGGCTAATCTTGCCGCTCATACTATGGCTCACCTTACTCCTCTTGAAGTCAATACTCAAGTGTGGGTAAGTGGTTGTCCAAGTATGGTTGATGATGTTGTAGCTTCGGATTTCTGTTTAATGAATAATAATGGCTAGTTGCTCGGGTTGTTCCCCTCAATATATATATATATATATATATATATATATATACATATATATGCAAAGATTCAATAATTACATGTATGATTGACCCAGATAACATTGAAACAATTGAATGACTTGTAATCCAAATATGGCACAAACCGAATTACTTCAAAACCCAATTCAATCCGAATAATATATTTGCCACCTCAATCTAAATTAACACGTACTACTTTATACCATTTATAACCATAAATATGAATACGAGGATCTATAATAAATGATAAAATACTAATTTTCTACTTATACAAATAGGGGAATTATTAGAGGAGCAAGGTTTCATCTCAATTCCAGCCTTTTTCTTTTGTAAGTATTGTTATAAATCTTTAAATATTAATGCTTCACATTGTCAAGACTTATCTGAATTTTCGCTTATAAAAATATTTTGAACACTAATATTTGATTTTTGCATATATACAATTTTTCGCTTATAAAATATTAATGCTTCATAAAAATCATTTTAGAATTAATAATTAAAATTGTACGTTAGAGATCCAAAAAAAAGCAAAGCAATTGATGAAAAACAAAGGAAATATGCAGTTATAAAGTCACTCCAACTAAAGATATTTAGAACCGGATTCATTCCGATTTACTAAAACATATGCTAGCCTCAAAGCATACATGCATGACACATGAGTTATAGCCTATAGGTTATAAGTTATAACCATCAAGGTTTACGTAGCTTGGTTATATAGGAGATAGGAAGACACCCCTCAAATTTTGTCTAGGAATTTTCACTGATCTGTGGACTGGGCATGATTTTCAGATTTTTCTCGACATTTACATGCCCCACAAATATTACAAACATATTCTTGAACATTTTCATGTTGAAGTGGGCCCCACTTGGAAAGATTTGGTTCTGATGTTACCTACTCCTTCTATGGTACAAATACAATGCATGACGTGAACATTTTGAATCAGTAGATGGTGCACACGTCCGTATGGTGAGAAAGATGTACACATGTACATGGCTAGCAAGCTAACTGTACATGAATAACAAGTCAAATGAACACATGTACATGGCTAACAAGCCAAATGAACACATGTACATGGCTAACAAGCCAAATGAACATATGTACATCTCTGTTAGTATATGTTCATTAGTATTGATCTTTATGTTCATAACCTAGTGCTTGATGTTCATCGTGCGAACTTTTCTCCCAGGCTCGGCTGACAGCATGTGCAATCGGTGCACCAGAACAAGGCCTCCAATTAAATAGGGCCTCCAAAACTGAAAACTAATATATACACTCTGCTGCAATATACATACAAATAGTTGAATGTAGTGTGGTGGTATTTTTTAGTGTTGTTAAACTAAAAGAAGGCAGGTGTTCGAATCTAGTATTGCCCAATTTTTTTTCTTTTCCCAAGTCAATGCTACTGTATTTATGTCCATCTTTTCCCTAGTAAATGCGGTTGAACTAATTTGGAAAACAAACAATAAAACGCTTGATTATTTTTTACTTGTTTTTACTTTTATTGCATTAAATATCTAACACTACCTAGTAGGAAAAAACATTAATAATTATTGTTGAGAACTCCAATCCTTGACAAGCACTAATTATACTTTGATGTGGATGCCATATAGCTTTAGGGGTGTCAAAACAGGTTCTCAAACAGGTTCTGGGTATACCCACGGTGAACCAGGTCAGACCCGGACAGGTCAGGATTCTGATTGTCAGTGCCCCAGGTCATGATTGGTCGGGTTTTGTTCAACTGGGTCGAACACATTTGAATCATTGGATTCCGGGTGCTCAGGACAGGTACGAGCGTTCCATTTACAAGTCGATCCATTCCCGGATATGATCGCCCGTTGACATTTTTTTTGGCGGGTTTGCGCGGGTCGTATTTAGGTTTCATGTACGGTTGAGTTAAGTCAAATGTACTCGGGTTGAATTAGTAATGACCTTAGTTCGATCATTGTGAAACATCGGGTCCATTAGCTATTGCCTGTCAACTCAACTTCGGGTAACTCCTGATCGGGCCATCTTGATTTTGTTATGGATTTTGTAAACGAATCATATTAATAAAAGTATTAAGATCGACATATATATACATATGTGTGTGTGCGATAAATATATGGATGACAACGAAAAACCAATAAAAACACTATATTGATTACCGTGATGTTTAGTGTATTCTCTTAGTCAACTCTTATTTCCAATAATCAACTGCGTAAAACCACTCTAATGAGTAAAGGAGTAGAACGACTCTTCATATGTTTTAATATTATATATTATAACCAACGACAATAATAACGAGTAGACGATCAATTCCAAACTTTTATATAAATGATTTATTATTATAAGCATTATGATTGATATATAAGTTTGTAAATAGTTATGATGGTAGTGAGAATAATAATACTAATAAACATAAAGCGACAATGATAATAGGTAACAATACAAATAATAATAGTAATAGTAACAAGGCTAACAATAGCAATAGTAATACAAATAAGAACATGAATACTAACAATAACAATATAAATACTAATATGTTGAATCATTTTAATATAAGATTGATATCAAAATAATTGTAAAACCAATCTAATACTCTATTGATTATAAATTAGTATAACGACTCTTAATATGTTATAATATTATAGCAAATGACAATCATACATTTATATGTTTACAACGACGGTTCATATGAGGCCTAAGTTGATTATAACGAGGGTTCATACGACAGTAATAGTAGCAACAATGCTAATAATAACAATAACAATAACAAACATAACGTGGTACATATGTATTATGTTGTGACTATATATGATAAAGTATAAACAAACATTTCTATCAATATGTATGTTTAATCATTTTAGTATAAAATTGGTATCAAAATAATTGTAAAACGAACCTAATACTCTATTGATTATAAATTAGTAAAATGACTCTTGATATGTTATATATAATATTATAACAAATGACAATCATACATTCATATGTTTACAATGATGGTTCATATGAGGTTCATCATCTGTATGATGATAATATAACAAACAATCACTATCAACTCAATGAAGTTCATATATATAAGTTATATCGTTACACTATAAGTTCACTAAATAGATATTATAAACAAACAATTACATAATTGAGTGATATTTGCATATGTAACGTAACACTATAAGAATACTAGCTTAAGAAGTAAATCACTATAGAGTTTTAGAGCTTTCCTTAATAGGGGACATTGAATAACATAGTTTATTATAACATATAGGGAGGTTTGTTAAATTACTATATCTTATTGCAATACTATGTCTATAGTTCACGTAAATGACTATAATCAAAACATTAATTCAGCAACTAATAGTTGTATAAGTAATTTTCCAAGAAGTTTAGTTTCATAAGTAATGACCTTAGAGCAATATAACTAGCATAACTATAAGTCTATAACCGATTAGTGCTTACGCTCTTTGTTATTCCCTAATCAATTCACCGACAAATGAGATAATTGACATGAGTAAATTTCGGTTAAACAAATAATGATGCATGATGAAAATATTAAGATCGACATATATATACATATGTGTGTGTGCGATAAATATATGGATGATAACGAAAAACTAATAAAAACACTATATCTTTTGCTAACAAGTATAACTATTCACCGAGTAGCATTTTTGCTAAAGATTCAAGATCAATTTTCAAGTATATATTTTTATGATTGGTTTATCTATTTTATGATATAAATCTTTGTTATTCCCTAATTAATTTACTGGTAAATGAGACAATGAGATCATTGACACAAGCAGATATCGGTTCAATAAATAATATAAATTATGAAAATTTTTATTACTACTATAAATAATTATGATTTATATTTGAAAATTGAGTTATAAGGTATGAGATTTGGGGTTTAGTTGTTTTAAATAGTAATTTGGTAGGATTGTTTATTTTCTTAAGGCAAAATCCAAAACCATCAAATGGGCAAAATATAAACCGTTAGATCATCATAATCAAGAGCACACAAGAAAACAACACAAAGCACACGGATCATTGATATTAACCGTTGGATTTAAGTCATAAACAAACTCAACCGTTAGATCTATCTCCTAACCTATCTCCTTCTCCCTCATCCCTCTCCTCCAAACTCATATTTCCCACCCAAAAAACCTACTTAACACGAGCTGCTCCCTCCTTCCATCCTCAATTCCACTGCTTGGCGGCCTCCGCCGGAGTCGGCAACCACCACGACCACGCAGTGCGTGTGGTCGTAAGAGCGGTTCGCACTGTCATCCGACCATCGCACCAGCCTTGCAGAGGCACCCTTCACCGTCATCACCTTTGTTGCTCCCACCTACGAACCACGCCGCGCCTCCTCCGACCGCCCAGCAACCCAACCCCCTGCTCTTCTTTCGTTCACCTCATCACCTCCAAAGACCCCCCCCCTGTTTCTTCCCTCTCCATTTTTCTTGTTATCTTTCTTTTCTTTCTATTTTCTGATTCTTTTCTTTCGTTTTTTTAGTCCTAATTGTAGGAACAAAAACTGGTAACGAAATTGACAGACTTAACTTACAACCGTGGCGTGAAAAGATCACTGCCCTAAAGTTGAATTTGCCCCGCAACAACACACGGACACTGGTATTTATAGAGGCAGCAAACCCAGACGAAATCAGAACGTGGCTGAAATCGTGGGAAAAACGGTCACATAATGGGAAGAGTCATGGCCGAAAAACAGGAGAGTGATTAAGGGAGAAGGTCAAAAAATGCCAACATAATTCTGACCCAAAACTATAGTTAAGTTTATTCCCCAAAGCCCATGGCCCATGGCCCATGGCCCATGGCCCATGGCCCATGGCCCTGGCCCGGTCCGGGCGGGCGGCGGCGGCGCGCGTGTGGTATCCACACCTCACCACATACCCACTAAAAGCCTCATTGCTACTCAACTCAAAGGGTAGAGGAAGAGTAATAGTTTATAAACCTTACTCTTCCCTCATATTCTTTCAATGTGGGACAATAGGAAAAGATGACTCTTCATATTCTTTTGAAGCAAACTTAAAGTTTATATTTAAAAACTCCAACACTAATGATGGCTAAGCTTGAAATTGCGGTGTTTTTTGCTCATGTTATTCATGAGATTGGACATAAGTATTCACTTTTATTGCATTTACCATGGTTTTTTCTTGAATTGCCTACAATTTGCCGACGAGGTGTTTCTTTTTATTGTTGTTGTTGTTCGAGGTGTTGTATCCAGTATCCATGTGTATGTTTGTTGGGAGAATATGAGTTTTAAGAATTATTGTTAAGAGTTTTTTTCCCCTTTTTTTTGTTTTTTTAGATCTATTGTTGAAATGGTGGTCATATGATTTTTGGGTATGGTAGGCGGTGGTGGTGCAATGATCTGCGCTGGCAGAGGTGGTGGTGGCGCCGTTGGGTTGGTAGAGGAGGCAGTGGTGGTGGTGGTGGCAGTGTAGTTGTTAATTTCTTTGTAATTTTGTATTTCATTCATTTTTTGGTTGTTATTTTTCTGTAATTTTAATTTGATATTTAGTTAGTTAATCAAAGTAAAATTTGCCCGTCAATTTAAGTAGGTTTTGTGTTAATTCAAGTAATAGTTTGATTTGATAGTGATAGTGATAGTGATAAGTCTAATTGATTTATGTTCTCTAGTTAATAAAAGTGAAAGAAATTCATTTGTCTCTCTTACATAATATATCAATTATTATATTATTTTGATTTTTATAAATGTATCAATTGCAACATTTTAAACTATCATGTTATTAAAAAATATTTCTAAGTACTACCTACTTATAAAAAGTTATAAAGGAATCATATAATATATATTTAGTAAAAGATAAAATTGACATATTTAAATGATTTTGTACGTATAGAATAATAATTAAATTTTAATAATTTTATGGGGTTTGATCGTCCAAATAAGGTGGTTTGAAAAATTGGATCAAATAACGCATATCTTATTTTATCTGATTCAATTAAATTATAGTTGAATTTAGGTCGATCATAAACAAAAATTGAGTTGAACCAGGTATTTACTGGGTCTAGTTGGGTTTTGGGTTAATATCTGGTTTAATTACGGTCAGGTTCGGGTAAATGCAGGTTTGTGTGGTCAGGTCAGAATATAATATTGCCGGGTGCCGGTCGAGTGCGGGTAATCCCGGGGTCGGGTTTCGGTCGAGTGCGGGGACGGGCCTCACAAGTCGAACCAGGTTCAAGTCAGGTCGATATCAGGTTGACCCAGCGGTCAGATCTGTTTCTGACACCTCTATATAGCTTTGATATTAAAGTCTTGTGGGGGTCGTATCCAAGATTTGGGATCAAACCCATCCACATCATTGCTCATAATCGCTTTCTAACGCCAAAAACAATTATACTTTGATATTGATACTAATATGGAGGTAGACTAAGTTTATAAATAAAATAAGGGTAAAAGAAGGAGCTTCTCTACGCCATCTGATTCGATGATGAAACAACGTTTCAAACTTGGTAAAATATTCAAAAAATTAATAAATGATTAATTATAAACGAAAACGACAACCATCAACTTATCACGAAAGGAGAAAATGGTATTACAAATTAAGGGCCCCATTTTATATTAGTTGCACAGGGCCTCCATAATGATTGGGACGACCCTACTTTATCACCATACGGACGTGTGCACCTACTAATTTGCAGACATTTTGGTGACTTGGAAGTCTGTTTATGAGCCAGGAAGGCATTCTTCCAAGATCTATCAACACCTTTACTTAATCACTTGGGCCAGGAATAATCTTCTAAACATCCTTTTTGACCTTGTTAGGAACCAAATTCTGAGAGTTTTGTCCAGTTTATCTCTTTAGTTTACATCACTCTCATAAACTAAGTATATTAGTTTGTACTCTCTCATTAAGGGTGTGTTTTAATGATATTGTATGAAAATTGCGAGTGATTCCATGAAGAAATAAACTTGGATAATTACCTCTTATAGCAATATGGCGCCTAAGTGTCTCATTCATGTTAGCTCGCATATTACTAAGATATTACATTGGACAAGAGAACTCATTCCAACAATTTTTTTTAGCAAAAGATGTTATCTTTTGAGTCCAAAATATCTCGTTCATGTTTCTTTTTTTTTTCTGACAACAAGTACAAACAAGAAGAAAACAACATCAAATAATCACACCTTGTCTAGCTTTAATAGCTAGATCATGACTACCCGTCTACCCCTAACCACTTGCCTATCCACCTTAAGAATTTCACAATATCTAAATTTCTTACATGACTCATAAATATCACGACAAATACTAACAAGATGACAAGGAAAAGACTCCTTAATCAGCGCTTGAACTAAGACTTCTGAGTCTGTTAAAATCCTGACACTTATTTCTCTTCATGTTAGCTCGTATATTACTACCAAGAGTTAAGTATCTCACAAGGACTTGTACTCTTGTAATGTGTTCCGTTAACGACCTGTACTAATTTTTTGTTCCGTTAAGGACTCCTCCAAAAGTAACATCCGTTACTTTTGCATCTTGAAAATGGGTTAATCTTTAAAAAATTTCCACTGTACACAGAATACTCTAAATAAAAAAAATCTACATACTCTATATCTCTAAAAAAATAATTTACACACTCTAAAAGGCAGTTTGCTGGTGCCGTGGACTCCAGAAGTCAACTTGCTGCTTTTTTTTTTTTTTAAATCTCATCCACCTTCCTCAACAATAGAAAAAGCCATTCACTTCTAGATCTTCTGCCAATTGATATTTGAGAACAACATCATGGAGAGAGTATATATTGGGGAGCGTATCTAGTAGTTAGAGTCAATTGAACTATTGAAGGCTAAGGTAATAATCTGTAGGCTTTAATTTTTTTGTTCTTTGAATTGTTTTATATTGTTTTTTTTGGTTTTCGTCGAATTTTGTGTGTAATTGTTATTTGGAATTGTTTGAAATCCTTAATCTACATTCTTAATTTCTGTTCACATGGTTGTTGATGTGATTGAAATAATATTTTTTTGAGATTACAATATGTGTTCTACAAATTTAGTGAGAATAAAAGAACAAAATTGAGGCCTTCCAAATCTGTAGAATTATATTTATTAATTGGGCATGATTAATCTGAAATAGTGAAAATATATTGTTGTAATTAGTTGTCCCCTTCTTTGGTGCCTGACCTTGATGATATTGATAGCAATGTCCCCTTCTTGTCCTTATTAAATGGATGCGAGATTGATAATAATAATCAGAATACAAGGGACGAGATTGACTATGATGAAAATAGTAGTGATAATAAAGAGTTGGAGGTGAGAGATGCAAGAGACAAAATTAAGCAGTACAATAAATTAGAGATGCTAGTTCATGGAAGGATAATTACTTTTGGATTGTCAATTTATTCACTTTTGTTACTCTTATATCTTTTTTCTTTTCTTTTATACTTTATATTGTTGTATAACCATTTTTCTAGATGCAAAAATAACAGATGTTACTTTTGGAGTCCTTGACGGAACAAAAAATTAGTATAGGTCATCAATGGAACAAAATACATGAGTACAAGTCCTTGTGAGATACTTAACTCTTACTATCAATGTACCTATGTCCGACGTAGCTTTTTATGTTGGGAATATTCAATCAGAATTCTTTTACCATATTCAATGTGTAAGGAAAAATAGTCATGTTAAATATTCTAGTTGTTCTAGCATCTACTTTTATATTGTCAATGACTCAATATCTTATGTTTTTATTAATACATAATTGAAGTTATTAATGGTCGAATATATATATATATATATATATATATATATATATATATATATATATATAACAGTAATCAGATAATGCAATAAAATAAAATAATGGATTTCATGCCAATATATATAAATTTGCATGTTAGCAACTAATTAAGTTTTTACTCCTTTATTTTTCACTTATTTCAAGAATAGTTCAAGTTTTACCTCAGGTTAATATGTTTCAAAGGTCAATAAGAACTACCCTAGTTCACCAAACAACAACAATATCCCATAAATTTAGACAAGGGCTAATAAGTTCAAATAAGTGATATTCTTGATTAATAAGTTCAGTTAAATTGTACAAGGCCAGACAGGTAAAGTTTGCGGGAAAAAACAAGCTCATTCCTTGAACACAGAAAAAAGGGGAAGAAATAGCGACCTTCTAAGTGACGCAAAACCCCTTTCTTCATTTTAATCTATGTGTTATATGAGTAATCTCTAATAACTAAATCTACAAAACTTACTTGATCTTTATTCTTTATAATAAACTACCTTGTTTTTTGAGCTTTGGAAAGCTTCTTTTTTCTCTTCTTCATGGCCTTTGGGATCTTGCTCTTCCTAGATTCCCTCTTCTCCTCTTTAACTTTTTTCTTGTTTTCCTTCCTAGCTGCCTTTTTCTCTTCAGGGCCCAGCTTATTTTCCTTCTCTTCTAATTCATCAGAGCTCCCATCTTCATCTTCACCATCATCTTCATCTTCTGTTCCTGAGTCTGTTTCACTGACACTCAAATCAGAACGAGCGGAAGTTCTAGTCATATCAACCGTCTGCTGGAGTCCTGTGATGGTTTTGTAGTACATATCTCCCGTGTCTTTCCCGCTAGTTAAACGAAATGCATCTTCCTCAGCATCTTTGACTTCTTCTAGTGTCTTTGGAATATATGACTGGGAGAAAACACATACATGAGGATAACAAATGAAAAGCGATCTTCCATATCAAAATGGACTAGAGAAATGCATGCAATATGCTGTATTAAAAAGAGAAAAAAGGGCTATAAGTATTAAGTGATGATTGTCAACCAAGAAGGTACCTGAACGAATACGGAGTCTGCTATTTGCTCCTCAGCAGATATAATATCCCCTCTAGCTAGAATCTTTTGTTGTACCTAAAAATTAATTACCAGGTTGATTTAGCTTCTTACTCGCGAAGTTATACTCCCTCTAATCTATCTAGTTCTTTCTGGTTGTTTTCTCACAGTTTCCAATGGAAATTTCAACCATTAAAAACCTTTATTTAAGCATCCGTTAAAATTATTAAAATATTGATGTATCGAGAATACACATTGAAATGAATCTAACACGTGGCCACGTGAAACATTTAGCCCGGGAATAGAGACAATCCATTGAAGAAGAACAAACTGGAATGGACGGAGTAAATCTTAGAAATGAATACAAAAATAAGAACAATGACATTATTGTACGACATCAAAAGCTCAGAATACCTCTTCCAAATAAGTATCCACAGCATCATCAGCAATGGTTGGGTCCACAATAAAATCAAAAAGTTCCCTGATAGTCATCACAGCTACACCATTTTTCTTAAAAAAATCCTGCAGTTAACAATTAAATTAACATCCGGGATGAAAATATAACTGGATTACAGAAGGAGAAGAAAACACAGGAAGTCGAGCAGAATTTCTTACAGAAACATGAAGACAATCTTCACGCAAGAAATCAAGTGCATGAGGATGGTCAAGATCAACGGTTTGTGAAACATCAATAATATACAAGTGACCCTGCAATCCATGCAAGTTTTATGTAAATCTGTTCTATACAGAGGCATAGACATTCGATGTTGGCACAAACATACCTCATAATATAGAATGTTGTACTCGCTGAGGTCTCCATGTACCAATTTGCATTTCTGATACATCGTCCTCATTGCAGTAATAATCTTCAAACAAAGTGGGACTTTGAGATTAGGATGTGTCAGAATGCCATAATGTTTTTTAAATTTACTAAACAACCTATAGATCAGTCAGTTCGTAATGCAATGCGGATCAAATGTTTAGATACAAGCTTCATGCAAAAAGTTCAATAATATTATAGCCATATTCCTCTGATGCCCAGTAACAGAAGGCATAAAATATACACCACTATAGGATTAAAACAATCATGACCAGCATTTCATCTTTTTAAAGGGGAGGAGGGAGGGTGAGAGGAAGAGTCCAGACTCAAGACGTACCTCTACATAAGTTTCTCGCAACTTGTCAAGGGATAAAGCTGCGTCTTTGAGTCGAGGTGCTGCCCAACCTGCCTTCCCTGCAAAACAAAAAGTCCAAAAGCACAGAAAACATCAAGAAGCAGATAAAATGGGGATAGATTATTAGATTAGATCAGAAAAACATAGTCGTATACACTAACATTCGAGAGATTAGGATGATAACCTTTAGCTAACTCCTCACAACTTTCCTCAGTACTCCATACATTCCTTTCCTATACTATTTATACCCCTTTTCTGTAACTAACTACCCACTGCTTGTAGGATCCCAATGCTACCCTTTACTCAAAAATATTCCCACTAACAAACTCTCGCACAAACCATCATAACTCAGCTGATGTGACTTTTACTCTTGTTCTTTCTGGTATATAAACTTGATGGAGGGAGGGGTAAGCTTGATTCCTTGCATTTTCTAGCTACTACAGCAAGTCAATATAAGCATACAAAACTAGCCAAGATCATTCAGAGCCACAATATGTCTTAGTTGGTGTTTTTCCTATTTGAGAGAAGAAGAGAAGCACACTGATCAATCAATCATAACGATTGTATTCTTCAATTTGGAAAGAAAAGAGAAGTTATGCTTCTTAGTACGGGACCCAGAAGAAGACCACTTCCCTCTTGCGCCATGCAACACTGACACGAGAAGGTCATGAACTGGCAAAGCAGTTGAAATTGTTTAGAGAAATGGATTCCGTTCACAGTCAACTTTAGGATTCACTTTCCAATCCGCAAGGTTCTAATACTCATCATTGGAAAGAGTTAATAAACGACAAGAAGCTAGGTATGCTTGATCTTGTGTAATCCTCTTTCTTTCCTTTTAGAGTCTTGGACAATAAGTGAACAGACTGCTGTCAATTTCTGCGATAACGGAGAATGACTAGGCAGACATAGAGATAGAGCAGGAAAATAGGTCATTTTGGGTCAATTATGTTTGTGCCGAGTATAAACGGCTAGTGCCACCTTGACCTTGACTTAACCTTACCCCAATTAAGCAAGTACCCATTTTTGACCTGACACTACCATCTAATATTTGGGTAACCTAACCAGACCCATGTCCCAGTTATGATAATATACTTTGTAGCTAAACCTGCTTAGGGATTATGGAACTTTGTATGAGCGTAAAAAGCTGACCACTTAATAAGCTGAGACTTGACCGCCAAATTTAAGTATCTACTGAAGATTGGAAATACATATAGGTCACGTAGGTTTTCATTGGGTTGACAAGATATGAAACTAGCCTCTACAATTAAGAGGAGCATATCATGTTGGGTATGCTAAACATCAAGTATCAACCTCGCCTGATTATTTTCATGTCAACCAGGTTAAGTCGAATATATCAACCCAAACCCAGAGGCCTAATGTCACGTCCACATCAAGTTGACATGTCAAGTTAACTTTTGCTAGCTCTACTATAAGGCTCAATGTCACTAAAAACACTAAATGTCGCTAAAAAACACTAAGTGTAGTTCTAATATAGTCCCCAGCCCATATTAATCTTTATGCTCAACAAATATCTAGTTTTCATTGTTACTCTCCATCAACATCTCTTGGAACTTCCAATCATGAAGAATGATGATGCGGTAATGGATTACTTGATTGATTCACTTGCTACATTCATTTTCCTTTTTCTACAAAACCAGATAGGATGGCACAGAAACTGTTCTGTCCAACACCAAACGTGAAATTTTAACCCTTTCCTTTCCTTTGCACAACTTCACTAGCAAAGCAAGGCCCCTCCAACATCAGAGCTTTCTCCAAAACTCTGTTCATAGAAACACCACCAATTTGCTGTGAGGTCCCATAAGGATTTCTTTTTCAAAAGTAATACTTCCTTCGTCCCAAATGACATTTTACAGGTACCCTTTGCAGTAATTCTAGATCTATACTTTACATAAATGTTGGGCCCCACACCACCTGCTCAATCACCTTTAGATTCTCTCCTTGA
Source organism: Beta lomatogona (assembly GCA_947646795.1). Lineage (NCBI taxonomy): Eukaryota > Viridiplantae > Streptophyta > Magnoliopsida > Caryophyllales > Amaranthaceae > Beta > Beta lomatogona. The sequence continues at coordinate 2,162,575 of CANSNZ010001274.1, forward strand.
TAATTTGTGTCATTAGCTTATGTAAACTTAAATTACATACTTTAGATAAAGACCTAAAGATTGTCAGCCATGTGTCGAAGGAGGGTTAAAGACAAAACACTGAGGTCCTCATGCTATCATGTAGCATTTTCTCTACCGTCAAAAAAGTTTCACTCATAGCCTCACACTTGAGACCAATTATACAAAAGGCTTAAAAAAAATCTAGTTCTACGATTCTATCATGAAAAGAATTGTTGTCTACTTTGTTTCTAAGTGCACCACCAACTTGCCAACTTAACCATCCCCCACACTTCTGCAAACAGTTCTCATTTTTTTCCATGCCACAAGAATGTCTCTGGGATTGAGTCTAACCCATACCAAGATGAAACTAGTGCCAAAGATAAAGACCCCAGAGATAGAAAAGTAAGAGAAGATCATCATACTCTTGCTACAACGGCTTCCAAAAACAAATCTAGATATTGGACCCTACTCTTCGTTTCAGCAAATCCCATGACGGATCATCGACTCCCTCACATGGCTCCTTGGATATGCACCAATGTTAAAAGTATGTAGTTTGGTTCAATCCGGACAAGTTCCTCCTTCTAACACTATCTAGTAGTCTGGTACACACAACCACTAGGATTCTATGGACTATCTATAAGTGTCGACTCAAATTTTTCCAACAAGCATAAGCTCTATCCTTTTATCCTATGATGCCCGGGTAGGGTATGGATCCAAGAATCGGACACAAAAAGTTCTAAGATCAAGGATAGGGGAACACGTTAAGAAGTTCCCAGAATTTTGGATACGGACTCCGGGGCATGAAAAATTATTTTATACTATTTTTTTTCATTTTTTTCTTTTACTAGTACTAGTAACACTTAAAAAAGTAAGATTATTCTGAATTAAGAAAAAAAAAAAGAAAGGTTAAACGAAAAAGTTAAACATATTGCATTCAGAAACTTGAAAGTGTCACAGCTCAAGGCCCACATATTATCCCACACAATTTCTCTTCCTCCACCTTTAATTCTTTTGATGGGAAATTCCTCTTCCTCTTATTTACGGGAGAGAAAAAATAAGAAAAAGGGCCAGCCTGTTGCCCATAAAAAGGGAGGAGAACGGAGGCTATCCCTGGAGAAGGCAGACAGAAGAGTGTTGGGCGCATGAAAAATGTATTAATTAGGTTTCGCTGGCAGAAGAAAAATCTATTGTCTTACTTGACATTATGATGGATCTCAAACTCCAACATTAGATATAGGGATAGAAGGTGGTGAGTCCGCTTTCTTCCTCCCAAGTCCGACCCATATTCCTTGTTCGTACTCGGGTTGGGTCTAGTTTTGTCGACATGGATATGGCTTGACAATATGGCGAGTCTTGAGCATCACAATTTTTATGCTCTTTTTATTAGTCAATTGTAGCTCTGCTTATGGTTTCATCTAACCCCTAAATCTAAAGTTACTATTGATTTCTCACCGTAAAGAATAAATTGGCAGATGATACAAGGACACTTGACACTTCATTTTAAACCAATATCATGGAAAAACTTCAAAAATTATTGAAGTCAAACACTTAGACATGTACCCATGTTTGACACGAGTTTTCTAGTCCGAGCTAACTTGCTTGTACCTCTAAGGGTCAATCCCCACACCGATCAGGTCAAAATAGAACCCTCAATCTGATTTATAGTTTTTACCTGGAAAGCAAGGACTTCAACACATGAAAACCTTCTGAAGCACGTGAAAGATCCCCATATACCTTCTCCATGAGTAGGAAAAATACTCTTACTACAGCACCCCAACCCTAAAATCGTTAAGACACCAACTAAGAAGTCAAAAGTACTCCATAATAAGATATGCCAAAGTACAATGGGTTTCTTCTCCGCGAGTTCTCTCTTGGCTGGTTTTTTCAATCTTCACTTATTTGTTCTGTATCGAAAGGATTACATCTACTTCCTCTTCTACAACCTTAATCTTGTTTAGTAAATATTTTAATAAAAGAAATAAATTAAGAAAAATACCTATGAATTCCATGACCAATACATGGAGTCTCAAAAGAATAGGTGTAGGACAGCGTAATCCTGCCGCTTTCAGCCTGCATTTTACAGAAAATACAATCAAATAATTCCTTGTTTAACTTACACATCCTAGGAAACAGAAGGGATATCACTAATGCTCTATTCCCACAGTCGATCTTCTAAAAGCATCGGCAAGAGTGGATCAATTATTCTGCTGTTAGTCTATAATTGTGAGCAGATATCCTAAGCTTTATAATGTAATTATTCAGTGATTACATATAAGCTATGTTACCTGAACTCGGCTAGGAGTGTCAGATATGGGTACGGATCCGAGTGTCGGGTACGACACTTCCAAAAAAACAGGACACGAGGACTCTGTCCGGATTTTCGACACGGGTACGGGTATGGCGAAATTAATATTTTATAATATAAAATTTAATAATTAATCCGGTAATTTAGATTTTATAATTGTCTATTTTTAAATACTAATAAAATTAAGGTATTTGTTTAAAAAGAATAACAACCTAGCCATAGGCTAAGAAGAACAAAAATGATTTTTTTTTTAAAAACAGAGCACAAGAAGGAAAAAAGAAAAGAAAACGAGTCACGTAAAAACAGAACAGAAGAAGGAGAGAAGGAAAAAGAAAAGAAAAAGAAAGAGAGTCACGTGGACTCATAAAGGGAAAAAAAAAAGAAAAGAAAAAGAAAAGATGAGAAGGTGAGGCTCAGGAGGCGACAGAAGATCGAAGAAGAGAAGAGAAGTGAAGAAACATGAAACATACCGGCGAGTTTGAAGCTCCGGCGGAAGCTCCGGTTGGCCAGTCGAGGTAAATTATCCTCTTTTCCTCTTCTTCTCTTCTTCACATTCGAATTCTAGGGTTTGAACATCTAGGGTTTGCGCCGCCGTGTCCGAGTGAAAGTTGCCGGATCTGACACGTATTTCGTACCGGTGTCGGTGTTGTGTCGTACAGACACCGGTATATGGCAAAATTTGCCGAGTCCGGGTAACAGAGCATATAAGAGTTAAACAGCAAGTGACAATTGTTTTACTAAGGGTCGGTTTAGCCAAGCTTTTAAAGATAGCTTCTACTTCACGATAGCCCTTTTCCAGAAACTCTTTATAGAAAAATAATGTGTTTGGCCACCCTATGTTAGAAACACTTCAGAGAAATGGAAACAATTTTTTTACAGCTTGGGCCATGTAGACATTCACACACATAAATTTGTTTTTGAACAAACATAGGCTTGCAAAAGATAATACAAAACAATTGCAAATAAGCAAAGAAAATATATTAGATCTATATAGTTCAAGTGAACATTATGTTCATTGCTTAGAAATTGTTATTCCGGGTGGAAGAAAAGGTTGTTTTAATGGCCAGGAATTTCCCTGAAGCATGTTGGTAGTGTAGTTCTGCTACTCTTATACTTGGTGGAGGTGAAAGAGGCTGTTCTTATTCCTATCTTCATTAACTGATGTTTGCTGTCTTTATTTAATGAGAGGGAAAATGTGGTGAAATAAAGTTATCTAAGTCCCAAAATCCATAGTGTTCGGCCTAGTAGCAGTTTTTGAGTCCTAGAAGCTGTCTTAGAAGTCTGATCAAACAAGCCCTATATCTCCATCTATCCACAAAAGTTTACTCTGTCTCACAAAGTGAGTTTTTCTTTGGATTAGAGAACAATAAAACCAAATTAAAGTAAACTTTTAGCTAGTACATGTAACATATTCATGTAACTCATCAAATTACCAGCAAAAAACAGAGTAAAATGCACGTATTGTGCCAGGAAACATTGAGAAGGACTGCAACACAATCCCAAGTTGCCTTCCACATAGTTGAATTTGAATGACTATGTTACTTGAATTCTTTATTTTATTTCAAGAACCAGTCAAATCCTTGCCACTCCAACATGGGTAGATTCAGTTGACACTTCATTTTCAACCAAACCTAAGAAAATTCCATTCAATGGTAGAGCCAAATAATTTGTATCCGTGTCCAACACAAGTACCAAAGGCTGAGTAACGTATTGTGATTCTCTAACATCCATAAAATTTTAATACAGCCCATATATCACACATATCACAATTCATCATATCCAGCATCATATCATAAAATGCACCCAAGTATTACAGAGTTCTCCTATAAGAACAATAATGAGCAAAAGTACCTCATAAGATTTCTCATTTCTTTCTCCGCCCATGTCTTGACCATTTTCCGAGGATTGTGCTTGCAATATCCATGTCTGAAACGATAATCACCTTGTACATATCTGTCTCTATCCCTGAATTTAAAATTCCAACAAAAAAGTGAAAAATAATATAGTAAATTTGTATATTTCTAATTAATTGGGGCAAGTACATCTGGATACAACTAGAAACATACAAAATTTGGAAGTAAGAAATCATTAGCACATATGAAACAGGAACATAAGTCTGACAGACAGAAGGAAGAGTAGAGGCATGGTAGAAAACAGGAAAGATCAACTATGAAAACAGAATTTACGCATAACACCATATCATACATGAACCACTAGAAGCTCTTGGACTTGCAGGTCAAAACAGATAAGCTCAGACTCATATCACCAGCACAAGAAGCCCTAACAAAAACATACTGTGCAAGAAACTGAGTCCTGTAGTGTTCTGAGTGACTAGTCCAAAATATCCTACCTGAGGTGCTCTTAATCATTTGGTCAACGATCAAATCTATTTCTTACAACAAGAAGATAATCATATCATTGTCACTACTCATGGCATATTCCTTCCTCTTTCCTCTTTTTTTGGTGCCATTTACTCAACTCTGGCAGTCGTTAAACATAAGCTCATCATACGGGAGAAAGTCTGGACAACTATATAGAAAACCTATCTCATCAGATGTATTATTGTCATTATGGCAGATGAATAATACAACATCATCCAATGATTATCCACCATGATACTTATCGCACTGATATATTTTACATACAGTGAACCTAGAAGTGTCTAAGAAAAGAGTTGAAATGAGTTTGTATTTGTAAATCATAAACCACAACAAAGTGCAGTCAAGGCGACAAATAAAATGCTTCCTTCGAGCAGAAAAATATGATTCTTTTGTAGTTCCTCGAGGAGGATTTCACCACTTGAGTCTTGAACACTTTGACAGATTCTGAAACTGAAAGAGAAACTGCTTCTTGTCAAATTCATAATGTTTTTTTTAATATGAAAACAGCACAAAAAACTAAGAAGAGAAATAACCCTTCTCATTCAGAATTCATCAATACTATTACACTCTAATACTTGGTTCAGTATGCATCGTTCCAATATGTCATTGCCAATATTCAATAATCTTTTCTAGAAATCTCACACGCAGTCACTGGAGTTTGTAAAAAAAACACGTTTGAGATCACTCACTAATCAGAAATGTTTTTCATTTGACTTACTTGAACACCAAAACTGAAGTTTTGTATACTTTAATTGCTAATTCTTGACCATCAGTCTTCGTTGCATGATAAACATTTGCCTGCACAGCACGCAGCATGTTCATGGAAACAATTGTATCAAAATGCACATAAAACACTTTAAAGTTCAATCTGAAGACAGATGATATACCGTCTTAGAGATATTACTAAACAGAATAAGTATATACCTCTTTCCCAGTTGATATACAGCCATTTATATCATTGAACACACCCCGATTCAACATTTTGAAGAGAACCATTCGAGTCCTGGGGTCAATGGCCTGTAATATAAATCGATTATTGTAGACACCCATGATATCAAAATACATCAAAATCACAAGTAAACGAGAATCAGAAGATGTAGCCTCACAGAGACTATATACAAAGTCCTAAAAGAAAGATACAGCACAAAGTTTGCTAAAAGCAAATTGATCACTTAACAAGACTGCTGATAAATTGAACTCCCAGCACTAGGTTACAAATGCATACATATCAATAGTAAGTGGAAACAGATACATATTTTATGACACATATTTAAAGTGGACTTAAGAAAGCAGGCGCTCAGCTCATATGGCAACAAATGACACTGGGCTCACCTGTTCAACAGTTGCACGGTCAGCTTTCTCCGTGTTCTTCGTCTTACCAATAGCCATTCCCCGCACACTCTCACGAATTGCAGTAGTAACTGAATTGGACATGCCAACATTCATCCTTCCCTCCCACTCCTGTTACAGCAACATTCTTAATCAGAATACTTAAACATCACTGCAACAGTTCACTCACAATCACAACGGATAGTATGATTAACCGGATAACCTAATTCAATTGGGCGTTCAAGCGCATTTCCAAAATAGCTATAAGATATATAGATCAAAAATTGCTGTATACTGCTTATCAATTCCTCCAAATTCAAAATAACCGAAATCGACGGAAATAAACTCAATACATCATGATACATTATGTAATCTCAAGCTGAAAACAGCTAAATACATAAACATTAATACCTCTAGAGGCGAAGCACGAATGCGGTGAGTAAACTTCTGAGTGCGATTCGAGAGAGGTTGAAGCGTTGAAGAAGTCGGCCTAGACAACGCCCCACCATGAGCATTCGGCCGTCGAGCATTAAGAGTAATTGATCCGCCTTCGACACCACCCTCGTTGACATCCTTCAAATCCAACCAATCTAAAGCATCTCCAATTTCAGAATCTGAAGACCAATCTTCATCTTCCTCCTCTTCTTCCCCTTCTCCTTCAACATCCACTACTTTGTTTAGCACATCAATGGAGTTTACCGCCATTGTTTCTTCTTGAATTGGAACATTTGCTAACATTTTTACTGTTTCAGAGAAATAAATTTGTCAGTCGAAAAACTTTGATTTCCCCGCAATCCTTCTCTCTTATGATCGGATTCTGAAATTGGGGAAGATAATTTGATGCTGAAATCCGAAATTGTGTGGGATTACACAAAGGCGGAATGGATGATTTTAGAGAGAGAGTTGTAAATTGTAATCGAGGTTTAGGGTTAGGGTTTAGCGACCTTTTTTTTTTTCAATACGTTATTTTTCTTTGTTTCTTTATCCTATCTCTCGTTGTTAGTTAATATTGTTACCGGTAGGGATGAGGCGGTTATAAAAAAAAATATCGGATCCAATCAATAGGTATGTGGTAAATACGGTTTTATCAGCATATACCCCTGACAAATTTAAAAAATTCAATATATACCCTTAATGTTTCAGATATTCATCATATATCCCTGAGTTTTTAAAAATGTGCACCAACTACCCTTGGCTTTTTCCTAACGGACATTAAGTCGCTGTTTGCATTATTTACAACTTTACCATTATTAACCTAATTAACCCTCCCTCCACCCTAACCTCCTAACCCTAATACCCTAATTAACCTAACCCCTACCCTAATGCTCTTAACCCTAGCTAATTAACCTTAATAAATGAAACTCTATAGCTCACCACCAAAACGACTTTTTTAAAAAAAACGGACGCCCCCGACGACCATTCAAGGGCAAAAATTTCAAGAAGCCCATCTAAATGAGTACCCATACGACGGTATTCTAGGCACGCTTCCCGATACGATCTTAAACGGCCGATTTCACAGGCAAAACCACTTTTTTTGAAAAAACGGATGCCACCTACGACCCTTTAAGGTCACGAATTTCGAGAAGTCATTCAAAACAAGTACCGGTACGACGGTATTCTGCGCATGCTTCCCGAGGCGATCTTAAACGATTGATTTCACCGGCAAAACAACTTTTTTTTGAAAAAATGGACGCCACCTACGATCATTCAAAGGCACGAATCGTTTTTTCGAAAAAAAAACCTTTTTGGCGGCGAAATCGACCGTTCAAGACCGACTCGAGAAGCGTGCCTAGAATATCGTCGTATTGGTACTCGTTTTGATGGGCTTCTCGAAATTCGTGCCCTTATTGGATCGTCGGTGGCGTCTGTTTTTAAAAAAATGTCGTTTTGGCGATGAGATATAGAGTTTCGTTTATTAAGGTTAATTAGTTAGGGTTAAAGGCATTAGGGTTGGGGGGTTAGGTTAATTAGGGCATTAGGGTTAGGAGATTAGGGTGGAGGGAGGGTTAATTAGGTTAATAGTGGCAATTGGCAAAGTTGTAAATAATGCAAACGACAACTTAACGTCCGTTAGGAAAAAGGGTAGCTGGTGCACATTTTAAAAAACTCAGGGGTATGTGGTGAATATCTGAAACATTGGGGGTATATGGTGAATTTTCCAATTTGTCAGGGGTATATGGTGAAAAAACTGTGGTAATTAAGAATCAGGATTGACCTAGTTTTTTTTTTTTTTTTTTGACAAGAAGATTGACCTATTTGATTAGATGTCATCCTTTCTTATTTGCAGCAGGGATTCGGATCTTGCCAAATTAAACAAAGTTACAAAAAAAGGGTTTTCATGATTAGAGAATATCAAATTTGTTTTAGCATTTTTATTTTTATATTGACATATAAAACAATTTTTTTAATGCAAGTAAAACAAACTTTGGAAAAAAGGAAAAAGATATTAGATGTTAATTAATATCATTGATAAAGTTTGGGAATATTCAAAACCTTGAATCGTACGATCGTACCGTATTTCATCTATATTACTGTCCTATGTGATTATCTATACAAGAACAACAACAAAAAGAAGGAAAAATTCGTACTCCCTCCATTTATTTGCTAACTTACTTATTTTATGTATTTCATATCATGTGTTATTTTAAATTTCCGATGCAATATATGGGTTGTATACTCGTATTGATACAATTTAGTGACCGAGTAGAATTTCGATGCAATACTGTTTAAAGTATTTATCTAATACTTTTGATTAATGTTAGATAAATAGGGATAATTTTAATCTTAATATTTTAGATGAATACGTATAGTTTAGGATTAAAAGAAATTCATATTCCAGCTTGCGATGATGATTCAGTTTTTTTCCATATGCATCAATTGCATCAACCTTAGCAAAGACAATTTATGACTTAAAAACAAATTCAGGAACATTAAGGTAAATGTTAATTTTATTGACTAATTATTGCTAATTGAAACTTATAAAGGAAATAAGGAATGGTTAAAGGAATCTAAAAGAGACAAAATAAAAGAAAAAATATATATCTGAACAAGTATAATGATATAGACAGATTAAATAAGGTTTTTGATCAATTCACATACAAACTTTTTACTATGAGCAAATAAAGAGCTAGAAATTGTTTTTCTATTAGTATAACATGTATCTATACAAATATATTAAAAGGTGAGCATGACACCGTTGATGCGCCACGTGGCACCCTCCTCCTACCACTAGAATTTTGCCATGTGTGTCTTACCCAAGAAAGTCAAGTGGTCATTATTTAAAAAATAAATATGCTGTTGCCTAGGCTCGAACCGCTAACCTTATGTAAGGATTTCCAAGTAATAACCATCTGATCTAACATTTTTTAGTGATTTATGTTTCTATAAAATTACAGATAAGGTTTTAATTATAGATATGACAGTCAAGAGTCAAAACCTACTTCAAGAGTTCTACTGTTTTAGCCAGAAACAAGAAATGTAATAACTCATCACCTTCATCTCCCCTTTTCAAATCCACCATGAACGTTCCTTTCAAAAAAAAATCCACCATGATAAGCCATAAATTACAAAGTAGAAGTATATCTTCAAGAGTTAAAGTACTCTTCTACTTCGTAATTTATGGCTTCCGAATTTTTCTTGCTTCGTTGTTGTTGGAGAATACGAATCAAGCAATGGAGTTCAAAGGTCAGACTTTTGGAGGGCAACGCCATAAAGGTTAGTGAAATTGTTAATTTTAGCCAAAAAAAACCAAAATTAATTCACGAATCACTCCTAAATCCTCTTAGTATTCTCATTGCACATTGAAGTTCAATTATAAATTCAATAATTGCATAATTTTGTAACTGAAATATACCCCTCTCTCTATATATACCGAATAGGGTAATTATATGATCCTTAAATTTTGTTGTTCCTCTTCAAGAAGGTATTATCTAATCTGATATTATTTTTTTGGGTTTTTGGGATAGATGGAACTTTATTTTTCAATTCTCTTTTGTTTATTTAACTAATTGGTTTTCTGTTCGTTTTTTTTTGGCAGAGGATTTCTCTAATTAATCAACTTTGCAAGGTATTATGTTCATCTTTTTCTTTGTTTCTTTTGTATAAATTTCTTCACCATCTTAGGTGCAAATTAATTTATGAAATAATCCAAACAAGATAACTCACTATAAGCTTCTAAGTAATCTAAGTGTCCTGTTTTTTGTTAGGTTTTAGTTGGGGGGAGTAATTTACAATAGAAGACAGAACGAATCTTGTGGGTGTGTGAATTATTTACTTTAAAACTCCTGTGTGGGTGACGGAACTTCATGAACCAATCGCATCTTTTTAAATTTTAATTAATTTATGTGTGCTACTGCTTGATATGTGATTATAGTTGCACTACGAGGAGTGATCACGAGCTTCATTGATATTGTTAGATAAATACTTTATCTGAAACTACATGTCGTATTCTCATGTACGTAGGACCTGGATTACTAGAATTTGTGACAGCTTCATCTGAACAGCTTCAAATCATGTGTAGTAGTATAACGTAATTAGACAATTGGATATTTTCACATATTGATTCAAAACGACTGGAAATTTTTAAGAACCAATCAACCATAGTGCCATACATAATTGCATAACAATCTCAGCATATGCGTGCTACAAATTAAGAATCTGTTAATCATAATCTGAAGAGAACTGTCATCAATGCAGTAGCTTTAGCTGCTACATCTTCTCCAAGATTAAGGAATTACAGCGCATTATAAATTAAAATCCTACCATTTAGCTGAGTTCATTCCAAAGCAACACCTCCACGATTCGAACAAAATTGTGTTGAGCCTTTCTATTTGTCTAAACATTACCAAAAGTTATAGTCCTCTCTCTCTCTCATTTAATTTCTTCTTAGCTATGAAAATGCCGTGTATTTTATCAAAATTCTTTGAGTTTTTCTGTCTGCAAACGTTTAGATTCTATAAAATAATTGTTTTCCCATCTAATATTGTAGAACATTCAATCTATATATAGACCTTGAGAGTTGAGACTTATTGGTGTGCCTTTGTTTATTGAGCATGATAGATGTGCCCACAAGCGCCATGATCAAAATCACCTCAGGACAATGTGAATTTGAGGGGTGAGGTGGGGGTTTGTCAAATGATATTGGACTGACTGGATATTGGAAACTGAAAGTAATGTTGTAAGGCTTGAACTCCTGCTTTGGATTGGTAGAATCAGTGCTTGATGTAGGATTGAGATCAAATGGCAGAATTGTTTGATTCTAAATATCCAATAAAACTATGATAGTGATGCTCCAATATTTACTGAAAATCGTTTATATTTGAAGTTTAATAATACTAAAAATTAACTCTTTAGACTCAACTATCAAATTCTCAACATATAGTAGTGACCGTGTAAGGTTGTTAAAAATTGTCCCAGAATCATATTTTGCATGTAATTTTTAGAGTATTGTTATCTTGGTATGGATCTCATGTAGCAAATATGAATGTAATACTTATCTAGACGTCACAATTTTAGTAAATGCTATATATGTGTGAGGAACTTGGAACAGGGAAATTTGACTAACATGGCTTAAGATTTGGTTAGTTGCCTTTTGTTTTTAACAGTTATTATGAGCTTTGGCCTTCCATATGAATTTCTTGTCATCCTATTGCTTAGTACCTCTTTCTGGATTGTTGTAGCTACATGTTCTGTAGCTTGATTGTAACTAAGTCTGCTTATATGTTGTTGGTTTGCCACAAAATATTTTACTTGGTGTTGTCTTCAGGTACTAAATTTTCTGTCCGATCTGATTTTCTCTTTCCTCTTTTATGCATGTTCTATGTTGTTTTCATGAATGGTTTGTCGAATAAATTTGTTTTGTGTTGGCCAAAAGGTTAGTTTGTGGTTTTAATGAAATTATTGCTATCTTCTGTTGACTTTTTTTTTTGGTATGCTATAGTTGAGTAACTGAAATTTGTTTCTCTTTATCATCTGATTTGTGGGTTTCATAAGCATCTTTAGCTCCTGCCCATACGCTTAGTTGCATGAAATGAGAAGGTGTTACTCCATTATATTGATTATGTATATTGGAAATCAAACATTGTAGTTTCAGAACAGTTCCTTTTTTTTCTCCCTAAAAGTAGTATTTTTGGAATAGTTATATTCGCTCTCACTTCACAACTTTGTTTCTTAAGAATTTTCTTCTTCAATATAGTCAACTTCTTCACTTGATGTACTACTAATCAGATGCAAAGGCATAATTCTTTTGTTATGCGCACTCAGTTAATTCATATATGACAAGATAAACTGGAATTGTCATGGAAATAGCTTACCTTTTTATTTTTGTCTATCTGTCCATGCTTTTGTGGTGTCTTCAATGGAGGGAAAAAAAAATTTACAGTGGAGAGAGAAAGGAAGCGTAGCATTGGAGCAAAAGAATCTAGATTTGAAATACGAGGTATGGGAGCTGAAATACAAGGTGGCTTATTCTAGAATCTAGATTTGGAATCTAATGAACTAAGTCAAGGTGGTTCATTTAATTAGTGCACCAGCAGAAGTCGCTGTTTTTTTTGTACCAAAGGTTTAAAGGTCACATAATTTTCTGTTATTATAGGGGCAACTGGGTGAGTATGCTGTGAATAAATCCTTCTAAAAAGCCTTAGGCTGTAGCTTCAAGTGACACATTGGGATAATGTTGTTGATGTACTAGGATCAAAATGTTTGTTATGACTTCAATTTATGAAGTGTAGAGAGAGAAACAATAGGAAGTAAATGCTGAAGACAGATATTGTGTTTGTGTTCCATGATACTTGCATTTTGTTTGGAGGATAGCTTGAGAACTTGATAGTTACTAGCTTAACCTGTCTGATCTAATGACGAAATAGTATTGATATAGTTTTTGTTTCTAGACCACCTCCCATCTTGTGTTAATGGAATGTGTATTTGTATAACTATATCATGTGATCTTTTTTACTGTTGTATTCTAGATCTGCTTATCACTCTTTTCTTTGGTAATGCTGTTTGACCGGCTGATCTGTAGTTATTATTTGCATTATGATTCAATTTTCACCGCTTTTGTTTCTTGGGAAACTATCTCTTTTGGTATTCATTAACATATTTGAACCACCAATCCGCACCCCTAATGATACGCCAAAAAAAAATACTTATATATACATGTCTTTTTCACTTCAAAAACACAACATGTCTATATTTTTCCCTGCTGTAGATTATTGTTCGTGTTTTCTTTTGGTATATCAAGAATCATAATACAAAGAATGTCAAAAATGAAAAAATTATATACAAAGGGGAAAGAATTTGAGTTCAATTTGTAGCAGGTGTATAATGACTATAGAATATTCGTATACAGACGACTGCCACTTCATACCAAAGATGCGAACAAGAAGCTGAATTAATATCATTTGATCTGCATTCTTTCAATCTCTAACCCAAAATGTCTCTATTTTGCTTTTTTGACTTGCTTCTAAAATGAAATATAATGTAGAGATAATGTGAAAATTAATTAGCTACATATTGTGACTTTATTTACTTTTGTATTCATGGCTTGCCTACCCTATTCTAATGGTTATTGTTTTCACAGGGTTAAAGTTGTCCCGGTTAATAAAAACTGTGTCATTGTTCTAAATCAATATCAACTTCATATAACACAAGAAACTAAGGTCCACAAGAGTGATATAGTTGATTGGATGTATCCCAAGGATTTTTACAAGTTGGTTTCCCTTCAATCAATAGAAGTCTACAATTACAATGACACCAAACTTTTAGGTACATTGTGCATCAATTTTTGTAACAAATCAATTAGACATACTATTTTCCCTCTAACGTGTTGATTCTTAAAATATATATTGTAGATATTTTAGGGATTGTCCTACATGCAGGTAATGCAATTGTTTGTGACGATGACGCAACCCGTATGTAAGAGGTTGTTGTTCTAGATAGAAGGTGTTCACACTTATATTTATTACTCTTTTTTATGAGTTTCATATTGAGTATTGATTATCGATAGATTCAAATTTATTATTTTTGATACTATAATGATTTATTTTCAACTTCAAATAATGTAGTTTTCCATCTTCCAATGTTGATGCAGCTGCGTTGCTGTTAGATTGATTCTTATGAACCAATTTGTCAGTGAATATGAAAACCAGGTTCAACAAAGTGCTGGCCGGTACAACACACTATTGGCTTGTGGGGTGTATGTTAGCAAAATGAATGGTGCGATTTGTGCACAAATTAAAATGATTTTCTTAAGAGTTTATTAAAAGTGATAATATTAATTATCTTTCGTAATATTTATAGCTGAGGTTCTAATTTAAATTTCATGTTCAATTTCAGCTTATTTTCTAATCACAGGAAGATACACAAGGTTATTTATCAATCCAGATAATGTAGATGCATCAACTCTATTGGATTGGTAATGAAGAAACGCAGATTTATTAAATTTAATTTATTAAATTTTATCTATATATATATATGTTTATAATCATTGTCCAGTGGTTAATAATCAGGTTTGTCTGTGATAATTTTGCCAAGAGGAAAATGAAGTGGTTTAATAATTGTGGACTATCAATAAATCGGGCATTGTCCACTTCGAATGCAATCCGGACTACTATAGCGAGCTACAAACAAAAAAGAAAAGTATATGATACACAATTATTTACGTCAGAATCATTTTCTTGGAGAAATTTACTTTTTCTATCCAAATTATTACTATTTTGATTAATATGCAGGGAAAGCACTACAAAATGGTTGGGAGATTAATTGATATCGATGTTGATAGTTTCACATGGTATGATGCTTGCATATTTTGTGGACTTGATATACAACATGTTAGTGAGCATATCATTTGTAGTACTTGTGACAAAGAAAAGCCTCCAACAACTATTAGGTACTCTTATTTTTATACTATTTGGATATAAATTTTATAATTGTGTTAAAGTTATAATTAAATTAATCTTACCTATTTACTAACTTTATATATTTCTTTTCTATATTTCCATGACCATGATAAAAAAAGTGTTTCTGGATATATGACTATAACCGACTCTACCTGTACAATGCGTGTCAAGCTCTTTACAAAACAGATTGAGTATATACTACATTCAACTAAAGCAAAACTGAAGCATATGTTTGATGCGGTACTATATAATATTATGAACTTTACTCTTAATTATTGATAACATGACTAAATTGAAATATAATGTACTTTCGTAGTTTTTCAGATTAATTAGGTTATTTTGATTTATTTATTGCAGGTGCGTGATAGTGTTTTGCTACGATCCAAGCTTCTCACACGTGTGCGCAATGCATATATTTTCGTATTTCATCCTCTTCATCTATCGACTTATATAGTAGACTATGTAACTTATGTCGAATGGGCAGAAGAATGTGCATATTTATTTAACTAATTACTATTTCATCTTTCATTAAATTTTCTTTGTTGATAGCCATATTAATAATCTTTATATATTTTATTTTTTTGTCTTTCTTTTTTTTGTAGAATGCGGAGCATATTGAATGTCCGGCAGCAATAAAGCATAATGAATCGCAACACCTTCTTTAAATATTAGAATAAAAGACTCCAGTGTTTTACCTTACTTTTGTTTGTCAATCTCTTTAGTTTATAAACACCATGAAGCTCTTATCTATATTATACTATATTGTGGTTGGAATTTCTTTTTAAATGCATAATTTGTTGCTGGGTAAAGTTTTTCTAAATGACCAATAATAAATATATTACATTTAAATGATAAAAAGGAAATAACACGATTTCCATGAACAATAAACGCAAGAGTTAAGTCATGTAAAAATATTAACAGTAACACCCGGGGCATCGCCCGAGCCACACACTAGTTTGACTTGAAAAGAAGAAAAAATACTTTTCTTGGTGGTGCACATGCCCTTGAGGACTCTTATTAGATCCCCTATATACACACAAGAGTTATGTAGCTATTAAGAGACAATAAACTAAACTTCAATGAAGGATATTAGGGTTGCAATTACAAATTCTATAATTTACAATATATTAAAACTACCTTTGTGCAAATTTAGTTGTTGCAATTCAACTTCAAATTATATTATCAACCTAGACAACATATTAATTTTGAAAGGACCAAGAAACCAAATAACAAAACGTGCTCATGGTTTCCTAAGGTTGCTATTCACTCATTTTTAAAGGCCAAACGTTGTTTATGAGCCTCCATAGGTAGCCTGACATCCTTGGCCAAACCAATAACATCAAGAAGCCTTATGATATACCAAGTCATATCAACTTGCCACCATTCTAGGCCATGCCTAGCTGAGTATCCAAAAGCATGATGATTGTTGTGCCAACCCTCCCCAAATGAAAGCAATGCTACCCACCTAAAAATCACATGAATTTGTTCCCAAAATCAATTAGTTAAGGCAAAAGAAAAGCTTTATGGAGAAATACACATTCATAATTTGAAAATTTGTTAGAAAGAATCAAACATATTACCAGTTATTTTTTGACAAATCACCAGTATTCCAGACTTGAGTTCCCCATATATGACTTGCAGAATTCACAAACCATGTTATGTGATATACACATGTAGTCCTTACTCCCTGCATCACCATGATTTTCTTTAATTTTTTAAGCTTGACTAGAAAGTTATTGTTTAACATGATATATATATTCTGAATCTTCTCCCTAAAAGATGTTGCAAAGATAAGGCCAGTCAAACTCGGATTCATGAGTAATTACTAAATCTAACTATAATAATATAGATGAAATACATTGACTTTTAATTATTTTAATCATCATTATCGACGTTTGTAAAGACAAGTAGTTTATTTTTGGAATCCCACTAGTCCTTGATTATTCTTGACTCTTGAGAAGCCACTTGAGGCAATTCAGCCATGCATCTCTATTATATATGGGAACTCCTGACCTTTTGGTGTCCACCCTTTTTACCCAAAATACCTCTAATAACCAAACAAAACTACTAATTGCTTTCTCTCATTTTTTTTAAAAAACAGGAAAAAAAAAATCCCTATAACTGCAAAGCAGTTACATCTTACATATGCACCAGTAAAAACAAAAATAGAACAATATTACTTGAATGACGATTAAATTAGAACTTCCACAAAATCACTCACACACGATGTCACGCACACATCGCGTGCAACAGATACTAGTTTCATATACTAAAACAACTAGCTACTAAAGATAGAAAATTTGACATGAAATGGATTGCACAACATAAGATTAAATACTAGGATTTTGATACATGCAACCCTTAAAGTTTTAAATAAGCATTAAATATATTTTCTAAAATAATATCATTATTTGAGTAATTTATGAGGGTTGCAAATATGCTTATTATTGCTTACCATCCCCCAAACGAGGTAGGGAAATCCTCCAAAAGCATAGAGTACTCCTCCAAGAGCAAGTGGGTGCAAAATGTATGTGCTTCGCATAAACCTGTAAAAAAATTGTTTCTCTAGATCTCCCACATTATTTGGCTCACCACACTGCATAAACAAAAATAATTTTACTATTAGAAAATTAAGAAGCTAGTCATTTGTAGCAAGAGTGATTCAAGTAATCATAAGATAATCTTCACTTTTTTTTTTGACATCGAGAAAATTTGCATTATTTAAAAACGAAAGTACAGCCTAATACTAATACATCCAAACATGAAACAAGTAAACAAAAACTAAAGTGAGCTCGACTAGCTTTTACAACCCTCTTTTCTAACAACCACATATCAGAATTTAGACCCCAACAAAAAAAGTACTCTTCATAATTATCTGAAAAGAGTAGTTAAAATGATAGTTTTGGAGTGTAGTATAACACCTTTATTTTTTTATGTAGACTTTTACTATGATTATGTAACTCTTCTTGAGGTAAACACTGAAAGATCTAATTTCTCCTTAAGAAGAAAAGAAGATATAATTTCATTCTCAATTAAACTTAGGGCTCTATATTTCACAATGAGTGTAATTAGTATCCTCATTTCACCTTCCATAGACAAAATGGTGAGAAATTGATAGTCAACTAAGTTAACTAGTTTTTAGAACTGTTCAAAGTATGGGAGCATGACGTGTAATTATTACTATTTTATATAATAAATTGTATTAATAGAGGGAGCATGGGAGGATTTGATATATTGTATAAATAAACTAGTTTTTTTTTGCCCGGGCGATGCCTCGAGTCAGTTACAATAAACTAATATGTTATTATTTTTAAATTTTATAATTTATTTTGCTACTTTTCGTATTTTTTGTCCATTAAGAAATTGAAAAATTCACGTCACAACGTGATAAATAAAGAAAAATTGAAAGGCTTGAGTTTGAAAACAATACCTTAAAAGGAATTGTGGTAAGAGAATATGACATCAATATTCTCTTGTAAGTTACGTAATAAGAGTGTTAGAGATGTATATACTTGTTCAAGTCTTTTTAGTTAAGTATACTTATTACAAGATTTTATCATACTTTATTTGAAACATTAGACAACAAATTCATAGTGTATTGATGGTTAATTAAGCTCTAACTTTTCATTTCAAAGGTCACATGTTCGATACCTTGCACTTACACATTTCTTTTTTTAAAGTGAGGAGTACACATAGACATAAAGCATTTGCATTAGAAAGTTGAGGAGAGTGCCACGTGGCACATAGGATTTCTTTCGCACGCTTTTAATATATTTGTATAGATAGATTGTAATTAAAACTGTTCAAAGTATGGGAAGCGTGATGTCTAACTTCATTCTCAATTATTACTATTTTTTTATTCTCAATCATTCTCAGAGAGGAAGGGAAAGAAATTTCCCAAGTTTTCAGATAATATAGAATGAGCTTTATTGTTATATTACTCATTCAAGGTCAATATAATCCCTGACTCCCATAGTTAAATGGGGATTGAAATAAACAAACAATGCACTTAATAAAGAACACAAGACAAAATATATATAATTGAACAGTATATGTGTTTATATTTTGGAGAATGTATTTTGAAGGGAAAATGAAAACCAAGAGATTGTGATAAAAAAAAAGTTATTGAATTAAGATAGTAGGGATGGTGGACAGATTTGGAAATTTATTTGTTATTTTTTTTTAACAAAAAAAGGAAAATTTACAAAAAGACTTTAGAAAAGGACATATATAACTTGGGAATTATTGACTTCAGAAAACACCTAATTAGGAAATTATATATGCAACCCTTAAAGCTGCATATAAAAAGCTAAAAATGAAAATATTAAGCAATAAATAAGTATTGATTATGTCGTTTGACGCATGATTGTGTCATAAATTCTTCAAATAATACTATTGCAGAAAATGTATTTGATGATTATTTGCAACCTTAAGGACTGTTGAATATAAGAAAGTAATGCATATAGATATATCATATATGAGTGTATCCAAACAAATGTGCAAAGAACAACATATTACCTTTTCGAGTTGATCTCTAGAATCAAATAGCCAAGTCATATGGCTGAACCAAAATCCTTCATGTGGACTATGTGGGTCTTGCTCAGAATCACAGTATTGATGGTGAAACCTGTGTGTGCTCACCCAATCAATTGGATCCCCCTGAAAACATCCCATACATTGAATTAAAGCGCCACGAAGAATAACTCGAACATCTAACATAACCAAAAGCACCAAGTGATGAATTGATCAAATAAGTTACGATACGGGCTGTAGACCCGTTCAGTGGCGGATCCACTTAAGAACAAGTGGGGCCACTTGACCCACTTGAATTGGTAAAATTGCAAAAATTCCCTTTAAAAATTCCGATTTTTCAAAAATCGACCATTTGACCCCGATAAAATTTAATAATTACGCTTTGACCCCACTAATTTTTTTTTCTGGATCCGCCACTGGACCCGTTGATCATCAAATATCTTGATCAATTGAGCATAGTATAATAAGTAACCAACCTGAAGAGCTAAAGCCCCGCAATAAGCAAGTAAGTACTCGAGCCATTTTGGTAGCTTGAAACTTTTGTGCGTCAAATTCCGATGATATGAAAGACAAATTCCCAACAAAGCAGTCACCAAGTATAGAACTACAGCCACACGAAATGCACCCCAGTTGAACGTAAATGGTGCAAACAAAGCTAAAACATGCATCATCACCACACCACTTAAAGTTCCAACTGCCAAGGAATCCCATTTCCCTTCCACAAACACTTTCTTTGGCTTCTTTACTACAACATCTGAACGCCAAATTCTATGGGAATACGATTCCGATTTCGATTCCGATGTCGCCATGAATAACGTGATTTCTTTTCTTTATTGTGAAGGGACAAGGAATGGGTATTATTATATTTGATTAAGCATTGTGTTTGTGTTTGGTTTTATAGCGTGACATTTTTCGCCGCAATCCTTGTCTATTGAGAAAGAAGGAAGTTGAGTTTAACGTGAATTGACAACCCCGTTAATAGAAAAAACAAAAAACGTGAATTGGTAGACGTTGTCTAAAATTATTTTAAAAAGTGAATTGACAAGATTAGACTTTCTAGCACTTCTCTTTAAAAAATTATTTCTTTCGTTTCTTAATAGATGATTATATTGACTTTTTATACTATTTGAATATCAACTTTAACCATATTTAATTACGAAATTTGTAAAGATAAACGTCATTATATTAATTGTTATTGGTTAATCTCAATTTAAATTCTCAAAAAAAAAAATTATAATTTATAATATTATATACATGAAGATATTGATAGTCAAAGATGTACATCGGTAAGTGTACTGAGCGTCTGAGCCAATATAATGCATCTATGAAGAAACCGAGGACCTATATCTTCGCACTAAACTGACAAGAGTTCAACAACATATTGTTTTTCTTTTTTTTGGTTGCTAAAGAGTTTAACAGGAGATTGTTCCTTTCTTCTTATTTGTCTCCAAAAAGATTGTTTTATTTCTTCCCATAAAAAAATAAAATATTTATTTTCCTTTTCTTTTTAAAATATTATGGTTTTCCTAATCCATTTGTACTATTCTCATTCTCCAATAATTACACAAGAATCGAATTATCTACTCACCCAATACAACTCTTACAAATTTATAGAAAATGGAAGTGTAGTTTCATAACTTTATATTACTCCATCCCTCTGATAATATAAGTCCCGTTTCCTTTTGCACAGTCTCCAATACGTACATTTGACCTTCGATATCTTTAATTCCGTGTTGATTAAAAATATAAAATATAGATGAGTATTTAAGTCTCAATTCCTTAGTTTTTTCCCCATATTGTTCGATTATCTGGATTAATTACTTTGTTAATTGTCTTTCGTATGAATTTGCTATAAGTATCATCTTTTTGTGGCATTATGCACCAGACATAATCAAAATTATCAGATAATTGAACAAAAGAAGACCATGTGAAATCATAAGACCTCCTTGGAAAAGGCTGCAACAAGACATACTTATGATTTCACTTGGTTTCCAATTAATGCTAGATTTATTTTGTAATCTTTGACTTTATTCATTAATGTCTGTGCTTACTATTATGACTTTCAATTATTTAAAGCAATATATTTTCATTTCTAAAAAATATAATTAAAGATTTCAAAAGACAATTTATTTTTTGCATATCACTATCAGACAAGCTACATCAAGCATTACTTATTTTATAAAAATGCTAATAGTAGACGTTAAATAACAAACATATTTCGTGTCAGATATTTAAATTTTAAAGTATTTGAGTTCACAAAGTCTGTCGAAATAATCTTTGGAGTAGGTTGGCATACAGTCTATTCTTAACGGGATAAATCAATCACCGAATCATTTGATATAATTAATAAAATTAGCATTGAGGCTTTGGTTTATAAGATACTCATAAACAAGTCATAGCGTGATTCATTAATTTTTTGATATACTTTGAAATCTCAGAATAAAATGTGTATTCTGGATTTTTAAGCCAGGTATATACTCCCTCTGCTTTTTTTATTTGCTACATTGTTGCGCGATTTTTAAGACGTTATTTAACCCTTCTAATAAAACTATAGATGACTATATTTTTACTTATAAAAAATCAAAATAATCGTCAAAGTTACTAACTTCATTTCCAAAGCAACAATGTAGCAAATAAAAAAGAAGCACAGGGGGTTACAAATATCATCGATTTGCGTACAAGGAAAAGAAACTCTCTTGGGTATTCTCGATTTCCCCGATACTTCTATTTCTAATGAAACTGTTCTTGACCGACTAATTGAGAGTGCTTTCCTTGTAAGTTAGTGCAAATTGGTGACGATGTTAATTACAGTAAGGACTTGGATTTTTTGGAGAAGTTTTGATTGAGACTGTCCACGTATATACTCCGAAATTACTCCGAAATTGCTGATGTATTTGTCTTTCTTTCTGTTATTTTTTTGGGCAATGATGAATTTGATGGTGAAGGAGAATTTCTTTTCACATTATAAGTTCAAATAAGGATAAAAAAAGGTTTAATAAATTCATATTAGTTCAGTTAAATAAAAATTAGATTTAACACACTCATTAGATAAGCTCTAATAAGAATAAATGAGTTCAGATAGATTCAGATAAGCAAAAATAAGTTGAAAAGAATATGGTCGTAGTATTTTTAATTATAAACTAGATTGTACATGTGCTAATGCACAAGATATATACAATCAATCAATATATATATATAAAGGATGAACTTTTCGGGAGCATAGGGAGCTCCTCAAGATTTCGAGCTCATAGAGCGCGCCACGTAGGATTGCCACGTCATTAATTTATATTTTTATTTTTTACAAAAATAGAGTTCTAGATGATTTAAATACATATAAGGAGATTGGACAAGCGAAAATTAGAGTTTGGATTTGAATCAACAACCTAAATTATTATATCATGAAATTTGTGTATAACTTTTGCTACGTAGTTCGGAATATCATAATTTTTGTACCATTGGAGAGTGCTCCAAATATGCTTCGAAATAAGATCCATTTATAATATAGTTGTACAACTTATGAAATATAGAGCGCCGTGAGCGCCACGTAGGATTGCCACGTTATTAATTTATATTTTTATTTTTTACAAAAATAGAGTTCTAGATGATTTAAATACATATAAGGAGATTGGATAAGCGAAAATTAGAGTTTGGATTTGAATCAACAACCTAAAATTATTATATCATGAAATTTGTGTATAACTTTTGCTACGTAGTTCGGAATATTATGATTTTTGTACCATTGGAGAATGCTCAAAATATGCTTCGAAATAAGATCCATTTATAATATAGTTGTACAACTTATGAAATATAGAGCGCCGTGTAGGATTGTCATGTCATCAATTTTTATTTTTATATTTTTTCTAAAAATAGAGTTCTACATAGATTTAAATACATATGAGGAGTCTTGGATAAGCAGAAATTAGAGTTTCGTTTTGAATGAACAACCTAAATTATTGTATTATGTAAATTGTGTATAACTTTTACTACCTAATTCAGAATATTATAATTTTTGTACCATTAGATAGTGCTCGAAATATGCTTTGAAATAAGATCCATTTACAATATAGTTCTACAATTTATGAAATAGATAGCGCCACTTAAGATTGCCATGTCATTAATTTTATTTTAAATATTTGAAAAAAAATAGAATTCTACATATATTTAAATACATATGAGGAGTCTTGGATAAGCAGAAATTAGAGTTTCGTTTTGAATGAACAACCTAAATTATTGTATTATGTAAATTGTGTATAACTTTTACTACCTAATTCAGAATATTATAATTTTTGTACCATTAGATAGTGCTCGAAATATGCTTTGAAATAAGATCCATTTACAATATAGTTCTACAATTTATGAAATAGATAGCGCCACTTAAGATTGCCATGTCATTAATTTTATTTTAAATATTTGAAAAAGTTAGAATTCTACATATATTTAAATACATAAAAGAGTTTTGGATAGGGGGAAATTAGAGTTGCGTTTTGAATAAACAACCTAAATTATTATATTATGTAAATTGAATTTAACTTTTGCTACCTAATTCAAAACATTATAATTTTTTTTACCATTGGAGAGTGCTTGAAATATGCTTCAAAATATGACCTACTTACAATATAGTGTTACAACTCATGAAAATATATTAAATTAGATGCATTGTAGAACATTATTTAGTCTTTTTTTTAAGATAAATATAATGGTGGCTATAAGTATTAAGTATAGTGTATTATATGTGATTATAACATTTGATTATATATAGGTCCAATTTACAGGATTAAACATATTAGCTTTCAAAACCTCAACCTTACTCAACTAAACTAAAACAATATAGTATTGCAACAAAATTTATTAACTAAAATCTATAGCGATAAAGTTACATATTAGAGTTTTAGATTATGTAAAAATTAGAGTTTGATTTAAATAAAACATCCTTAGAATATTATAAAGAGCTCCACCTAAGCATGCCATGTCATTCTTATCAATTTTTAAGAAAGTATTTTTTCTGTCCTGCATCAATTAAATTATTACCCTCTACTTTCTTAAAGTATCATTCGGGTATTATTCATGTTAAAACTGTATTAGCTATTGTTAGTCATACATGTTATTGGTTTGAACATGGTTTTTAAGGAAATAAAAAATGGGTAGTCTAGCACAGAGGTACCTCTTTAGTTAACTAGAGTAGGGGACAAATAAATCCTTATTAAAGTAAACGCAACTTTATAAGGCAATTCGGGTAATTAATGATGGTTTTATTAACATAAAGTAAAGGTTATATTGTCAACTGTAGTTTCTTTTTTTATCAAGAGTGGAATGGTTCCAAAAGATGAAACTACCTAAAGTGGTAATTGTTGTAATAGAAAAAGAACGGAAGAAGTATGTAAATACAATGATCTTGAAAAATCTCATTTTACAACAACACAAAATCAACAATAATTTTAACAAAAAATTTGCAATAAAATAAAATAAACAACAACCCGTGCAACGCACGGGCTTCAAGCCTAGTATTAGAATATTCAGAGATTTGTTTAATTTGAGATATCAAGAATCGTGTTATAATATTTTTTTAAATTTTGTTCTGTATATAATGTGTATACTAAATTTTTATACGAATTTTGAAAACTAAAAATGTACTATATTGGATGACGAATTTTAAAACAAATGAAGTATTTTCATAAGATTTTATTTTTGTAAATTTTACTAATAGAGAGATAAAGATATTAAAGTCAAAGTCGTTGTAAATTGACATGCGTGAAATGTTAGAATGGAGTGAGTAAAAAAAAACGAAGGGAGTAATGTTTAATAATAGCCTTGTTAAGGTTTCCTAACACTATTTAATCACAGTTTCAAGCGGCAATCCCATATCATTTTGCTCAATGAATTGTAAATTTTATATCATTCCTATCACATAATTTAGTTTGTATTATTTTGCATATATTTTATATAAATTCTTATTAATTTAATCAATTATCCTTTCAATATTTTGAGGCAAAACTTTGACATATTTCATTGATCTTGTTCTCTCATCCAAAGTTTCCACGTCAGATGCTTGCTAGTCCTACCAAAATATTATCGTCATCTTATAATTGTATGATTATTTATAGTATAGTTCATGGGCGGCCAGAACTTGAGGAAAATTTAAATAATAGGTAACACATTTTTTTTTAAAGAAAAATTTCATTAATTGAAGGCCAAACGGCATCTACAATAAGTATTAAAGAAAAACAAGATACAATTATACAAGGCTAAATCAAATTATCTTCGAATAAACTACAATGAACCATATCGAGTAATACAGCGCAACCCCCTTGTATTTGCTGAATCAAGCAGTTATTGATGAGGAAATCTATCATTCTGATATAGTTTGGAAGAACATTCTTGATCGAGTCGTGCTGAACGCATCCGAGATTCCAATACCTTCATGTTGAGTATCGAACCTCAACCAATGAGAACAATTTCTCATACTTAAAAACAAATAAACCATACTCGCAACTCCCATAGGGGAGAAGGAGATTTCCAAAACAGAAACTAAAAACCCCATAACAGGGTTTGAAAAAAAAAACTCAGAAAGAGAGACTAATTTATTAAACAAAACAAGAAAATGAACTAAAAACTACAAATAAAAGGAGAAAAGAACTGCAATGGATGAAATCATCCATGCATTTTTCCTAATGAAGAAGGGGTAGAGGAGGGTAGGGTTTAAGAGGGGGGCTTTTTTATGAACGTGACTTAATTATAGGGCAAATAATAGGGAACACTTCATGAATCATCAAGCTACCATAAACATATTGACGTCAAAAGTACTTTAGGAAAACGGTCCATTTTTTTGTGGTGAAAATGAGAAAACTATGAAAGTGATTTTTAAAGAAGATATTTTATACAAGGATAGGAGTTAATTTCAAGTGGATAGAAAGACTCTCGACCCGGAGTCAGGGGTTCGATCCTTACTCGGCGATTATCTTTGGGGTGTTTCTTTCGCATGCTATGCATGCCTTACCGGCCCAATGTGTTGGTGTTTCTCTGAGTAGCTAGTAGGGGTTAATGCTGCCGAAAATCTTAATCTCCTAAAAAAAAAAAAAAAAAAAAAAAAAAAAAGAAGATATTTTATACGAAAAATTGATATCAGCAATTTCAACTATGACGCGGAAAACAGTGTTTTGTGAAGAAAAAAAATAAGGAGTTTGTTGGCATACTGATTAATCAAGGCAGTACTAGAATTCTATTGGCCTTTGTTTTGTTTATGCATATTTCTTATCAATGCAATGGTTAAACAGTAGCCATAAATCAAGTTATCAAGGTGTGACAATTTAAAACAATTTATATATTATGCTTTGAGACTTTCATCGCAACTGACAATGTACAAAGAGCAGTAGGTGATAGCCTAGTGGTGGTGGCAATTGGAATCATCCCCCATCACAAAGGTTTTGGGATCAAGTCTCACCCTTGCAAGAGGGATCTCCAAATCACCCCTACTTGTAAAGGACTTCAATTTATCTTGTTATAAATAAAATTGACAATCTACAAATATAGTTACAAAGACGCTCTCAAGTCTCAATACTACTATTTGGCATGACAAAGTTAATTCGGAGCATAAAATTCATACTTCCTCCATATTTTAATATTCGCAATGGTGAATTGTGTACAAGGACTAAGGGTCTGTTCTGTTCAACTTATTTTGTCTTATCTTATCTTTTAAGATCTTATAAAATCTTATCTTATCATATCTTATCTTATCTGATCTTATAAGATAGTTTATTGAGTGTGTCTAACATCTTATTTTATCTGATCTTATCTTATCTTATCTTATCTGATCTTATCTTATAAAATCTTATTTAAGTTAAAATAAGTTGAACAGAACGGACCCTAAGTAGAGGAAAGAGGTATAAAAAATCATCATGTGTTTTTTTTTTTGATAATGAAAGTCATCATGTGTTAAGAGAGGGAAAATGATAATATTTTGCCAAAAATGTAACACTGCAAGTAATAGAGAAACTTCTCAAAACAAAAGAACGTTATAAGTATCGAAAAACAAAAGAACGTTATAGGATCTTGTGAAAACAGCTCTTAATCTGAAAACTGAAAACAGGGTAACTATTACCACTTTTAGGGCAACTTTATATATTTTAAGGGTAACTTTTACCAGTTTTAGGGTAACTAGATTATATTAAGGATAATTTTATGTATTTCAAGGGCAACTTTATATATTTTAAGGGTAACTTTTACCAGTTTGGGGTAACTATATTATATTAAGGATGACTTTGTATATTCCAAGGGCAACTTTATATATTATAAGAGTAACTTTTACCACTTTTAGGGTAACTTTGAGTATTATAACAAGTAACTTTGGTCGATATGCAATCAATCTTCTTGCAATTTTAATTTTCAAAATCTTTCGTTTCATGTGGTAATGTCTAGTTTTATGCTTTTGGCGTCCTCTTTGTTATTTTTATCTTGTTCATTATGGTATAGCATAATATGTGTTTTATTAGTTTCCCAAATATTGTTATTAGTTGTTGTTTTAAAGCTATTTGTTACCTCCTCTCTCTCACATATCTTTGCGAATTTCATACAACCTATTAGCTCAATTGGTAGAGCATTGTGTAATACACAACGATGTAGGTTCGAATCCTGCATAGGTTTAACTATAATCAAAGTTACACTAAAAGAAGTTACCCTTAAAATATATAAAGTTGCCCTAAAAGTGGTAAAAGTTACCCTTAAAATATATAAAGTTACCCTAAAAGTGCTAAAAGTTACCCTTAAAGTGCTAAAAGTTACCCTTGAACATATATATAAAGTTACCCTAAAAGTGCTAAAAGTTACCCTTGAAGTATATATATAAAGTTACACTAAAATTGCTAAAAGTTATCCAAAAATTGCGAAAAGTTACCCTGTTTTCAGTTTTCAGATTAACAGTTGTTTTCAGCGGATCCTACCCCTATATATATATATATATATATATACATGTTATGTATGGCTGTGACTGTAATAACTAAGTTTCACAACAGTCACCTAGGAGATTAAGATCCAAAACATGACGTCCATTTTTCATGTCTCTATAGCAAGTAACACAAATGTACCTTATACAGTTATACTACCTCTATGTAGATTTCATTCTCACAAATGTAATTTCAATTGCACTATTCGACTCTATAAACGTATGTAATCATGATCCCGAATGAATTAGAGTATTAATTAAGACTAACTTAAGACATCTTGATATCAAGACATGCTCAAGGTTCCCTTAATTAAGTTGTTATTTCCTCGTGTTTAAATGCCAAACGTTGTTTTTGAACCTCAGTAGGTAACTTGACATCTTTTGCCAAGCCAATAACTTGAAGAAACCTTATGGTATACCATGTCATATCAATTTGCCACCATTCTAAGCCATGCCTAGCCGAGTACTCAAAAGCATGATGATTGTTGTGCCAACCTTCCCCAAATGAAAGCAATGCTACCCACCTGGATATCAAATTTTACTTTATAAAATCAGTCATTGAGGGCAAGTGTACTTGCTAATAAGAAAATAAAATACAATCGACTAATTATAAAATAGGAGTATAGTAGTATAATTTTTTTTATTATTATTTTTTTTTTTTAATAAGGCAAGGAGAAACCTTTACAAGTTGGGGGGAACAAAGGGGATCCCAACTTGCCAAGGGTGAGAATAGATCCCCAGGACCTCCTGGAACCGCGAGGGAAGCTCTAACCACTAGACTATCCCTCACTCTCGTATAGTAGTATAATTTGAGATGGTAACTTGAGGCAAAGGATTCCGAATATTACCAATTATTTCTTGACAAATCGCCGGTATTCCAATCTTGAGTTCCCCATACATGACTAGCGGAGTTCACGAACCAAGTTATGTGATATACCCATGCAGTCCTTACTCCCTACATCACCATGATAATGTTTTTTCTTAGGTTCAAGATAAGATTGTTATCTACATACCATGAATAATAAGAATTTCTTCATACCAAAAGTTGCTAAAAAGAGAAAAATTAGTATAAAACTTAGAATTCGCCGGCCTATTGAAAGTACTATCACACAAAATCATAATTAAAGTGAATAAACTCATTACCTAATATGTATATATATATGAGTCCATATCGTAAATTACACTTCTTTTAGTAACAAGTTTAACACGTACCTTAATAAATATCTCGGAGCTAGCGCATTCACCATACACTCGGGTGTACTGGTACACCCAATGCTATTTTTTGTTCATTTGGAACTTTAACCATTTTTGCAGTTGTTGCTCATTTATAGTTTTTCAAATGAGCAATGAGTAATGAGTCATAAAATAGCTTTGGGTGTACCATGCATGGTACACACGGGTGTGATCAAAGTTGTAAAAATCTAGTCTTTGTCAGATCATAAAGGTTTTTTCAACTTGTAACGTGGAACATATGTTAACCATGATTAGCAAAAAGTTTGTAGAACTAAAGCGTGTTATGCGTCACTAGGAAATTCCACTAACATGTAAAATCCCCGGCCACTTGATGCGATTGAGTCACACAAAACATGTGCCAAAACGAATAGAGCTACTAAAGTTGGCCCTCACAATTCACATTAGCCATGAAGAAATTGCTCAACATCACATATGGTGGGAATGTAATGTGGGATGCTTACCATCCCCCACACTAGGTAAGGAAGTCCTCCAAAAGCGTAAAGTAATCCTCCAAGAATAAGTGGGTGGAAAATGTATGTGCTCCTCAAAAACCTGTAGAAAGGTTGCTTCTCTAGGTCTCCTACATTGTTGGGCTCACCACACTGCAAGATAAAGGATAAATAACCTAATATTTAAACAAATATCTAATAAACTTGAAGCAAGAGTGATTCAAGTAATTAGCAATTATCATATATGGTAAAAAAAAATGTTTCTTTTAAAATCAGCTAGCCAATTGGACAATTAACCAAGTATTATATCGTACTTAAGTTAAAACTAATAAAACTTCAATTTATAGGGAAGGAAAAATCTTCGACATACTCCAAATGTTACACGGCTTACACCTATGCAACTATATGGTATAAATTATTTTATAAACAAACTTTTAGAATATTTTAATTAAAGATTTACCACGATTAAAATTACTCCAAACTTTAACTATTTCAACTTTTAATTATCATCACGTGGTTTTTTTATAAGGATAATATAATTATCACCATTTTTCCCTTTTTTGGAAAAAATGACGAGAAACCGATAGTAAATGAAATCAGTTCAGCTAATAGTAGTGTTTTTTCAGAAGATTATATTAGTTGTTAGAAATTTTTTTATAGAACAATCATTTTCGACGATTGAAATGGACTACTACTAGACATTTCCAAACAAATTTTCGTATGGTAGAAGTAAAAAAATTACCCTCTCAGTAACAATGTTGGCATCAAACATCCAATTCATGTGGCTGAACCAAAATCCTTCAAGTGGACTATGTGGGTCTTGCTCAGAATCGCAAAATTGATGGTGATACCTGTGTGTACTCACCCAGTCAATTGGATTCCCCTGCAAAATTCCAATAATCAAATTAAAGAAAACGATAAAAATCAAAATTGTGAAGTCATTAACCAAATAAGTCATCATTGTAAAAATAATTTCCAGTAATAGTATATAATTTAAGATAATAATAATATAGAGTAATTACCCTTTCCTTTTCCATTTCAAGTCCAAAATTCCAAATTATCCTTTTAACTCTTGCAATTATCTCATTGCCTTGTCAAAGTACATATTTGAGGATTAAATTATGATACCTCTATCTCCAATCTCAAACCATCTTAACACCATACTTATATTGTAACTTAGAGACACCGTACCTCACTCCCTCCATATTTTTAGTTGGTATGCTCTCGCTCTTACACAATTTATATACTATATCTTGTTCATATTTTATACTATTTGTTAATATCTAATTTAAAAGCTACTCCTATTTATACGATATTTAAATTTATATCAATGTATACTTTCAATAGAATATTGTAACATACTATATAGGCAATATAGCAATGTGACTAACTGACTATGCGCCGTATCATCATTTTTGAGGGACTAAGGACTTGACTGAACTGAACTGAATTAAATTTAATTAAACTGAATGGAGCTAATTTTGACTAAACATAGTGGAGCTGAATCAAACTAAACAAAACTTAACTTAACTAAATTGAAAATTTTAGAAAAATAAGTCCAAAAGAACGGGGCTTAGCATAACTTAAGTAATGTAACAGAATAATTAACCAACCTGAAGGGCTAAAGCCCCGCAATAAGCAAAGAAGTACTCGAGCCATTTTGGTAGTTTAAAACTCCTGTGAGACAAATTCCTGTGATACGAAAGAGTAATGCCCAAACACCCTGTTGCCAAATATAGAACTATAGCCACCCAAAATGCACCCCAATTGAATGTAAATGGAGCAAAAAGCGCCAACACATGCATTGCCACTGCCGCACATAAATTTGGGATTGATATAGAATCCCATTTTCCATCCACAAACACATTCTTTGGATTCTTTACTACAACATCAGACCACCAAATCCTATGGGAATATGATTCCAATCCCGGTGTCGAAATCGCCGAAATTCTAGTCCTTTTACTTCTTGCCTCATTATGGGTATTTGATGAATCCCCATGTTTGCAAATGAGGGGATGAATAGTAGGTAATGTTATGCACTTTAGTGTGCTATTTTTTGAGATTATGGGTAGTTTGGGTTTGAAGCATAGAGTTGTAGTTTGTGGTTTATTGTGAGTAAAAAGGCAAATGAGAGATGGGTTTAGCTTGGAGTTTGAGGTTGATGCAATGAGAGCCATGAATATGTGGTGTTTTTGTGCCTAAGATTTAGTGATTATGTTCTATTATATTGGGGTTTTTCATAATTATTGTTTAAAAGAATTTGTATTTTTTTTTGTAAAGAAGGGTGGTAAAGTTTTCGTGGCCGCAATTTTTGAGAGAGATCTTAGGTGGTCTAACGTGGACTGATAAGGATATACATAAATCTTAGGTGCTACAAATAAATACAAAGATTAAATAGATCAACTGCATAACCCCCCTATCCACTCACACTTTAACCTAATGGTAAGGCATGTTTCTTTAACAAACGGGTTCTTTGGAAATGTAGATTTTTTTTTCCTTTCCCCCAACTTTCAAAAGGTCTAACAAGTCATATTAATTGAATAGTAAAAGAATCTGATTTAGTACAAATTTAAAATATTAAAAAAAAAAAATTGTACATTATATTTATATGATTTTCCACTCATACGTACACTTTCGTTTGAGTTGGAAATGTCTTATTTTGTTTTGTACCCATTCTTTATTTTCTTCTTCTTGAAGCTTTTACATTTTGTTTTGGTATAAGTACACATTGTTGTCTAATGGAAATTGCTGAATTACTAGAGGTGTCAATTCAGATACTCGGGTCAGGTTTTGATTGGATCATCTTAAGATATCGGTCATATTTGCATCTGTTTATATCAATGTGCGTGCATACATATTGTGATTGATTGTCACTTTGTGAGTTATGCTATACACAATGGTCTTCTAGCACCCTCTTATGTTATTTAGTTTTTGAATAAAATGTTGTGTGCAAGAAGCAATATGATTTTCTCCTTGGTAAGTTAGACATTTATGATCCACATGCTTGGACGGAACCGGTATGTTTTTCAGAAGTTACCAAAATTTTGTTTTATATATTTAGGTGGACAAAGTAATTGAATTTTTAGCCTATTTTTCAAAAAACTCAAGTTTTACCTTAGTTTCAAATAAATTTCAAAATTCAGGAGTGCAAGGCTCTCGCCTGCCCCTCCTATACTCTGCCTCTACATATTAAAGGCAATAATTCCCCGCCTATTTCCTTTTCTTCCTACCAACACTAACTTATCCTCTTTATCACTACTTCTTCCCCTTCATAATCGCCACTAACCACCTTAATTTCCTTAATGTACTTTTATAACCCCCTTAATGCATTACCCTTAATCCAAGCATCCCCTTAATCGGATATATTATAGACTGTTTTGACAAGTTGTACTTGTACCCTTTACCATCCTCTGAATTTCTTGTTCCATGCTATCCATTCATACTTGGAGATATTCCACACTAACTTTTTAATTTTTTTTCTGGGTGGCTTTCACAATGCACATATATCACAAACTAACATTGACTTTTTGTCTTCATGTTCGTCATTTGGAGCAGATATTTTTGCCTGTTTTTGTGTGGTTCTTTCGTACTCTCTTATCCAAAAGTTTCCCCGTTTATTGTTGCTATATTGCTAGTTATACCCTTTTATATGTCTTGCCAAAGTAATGAACTGAAGTGATCAATCTGTAAACTAGCCAGTAAATTTGAGCACATAGGTCCAAGTTGTGTAAAGAATGGCAGCAACAACAGCTACAACAATTTTTGCATCATCAAAGCAGCGTATTTCACTTAGCAATGGCGGTACCAGCACTTTGTTTCTAGGTGATTAATACTGATTCTCTTTAACTTCTGTGTATACTAATTATTAATTTAAGCATGATTTGTCATAGATGTTAATTGCAATTTTTTCCATCATACTACAGTTCTTCAAACCTTTTGCTACAATCCACTTTGCGATTGCATATTCAACATCTACGACTGTATATTCAGCTATCAACACTATGATTGTTTACATGTGTGTTTTTGAAAATTGGTTTTTTCTTTGAGTGCGTCTTGGGTGTAACATGTTACACCATAACTTATTGTGTAACATGCGTAATGACATACATCTCATCAACAATGACATGAACTATACAAATAATGGCATGAATCTCAATTATTTCATGTCATTTGAGTTTTTTTGGCAAAAGAAGCGGTGGTTTGTATGTTGTTACACCTTAAATTATAGATTGCATATCCAATGATTCCGACTACAAATTATTTTCATTTTTATTACAAAGATGTCATATAATCATATTGCATATTCAACATCTAAGAATGTATATTTAACAATCAGCACTATGAGTCTGACTGTATACCTGCATATTTTTGCGCTTTTGAAAATTGATTATTTTTCTATAAAGAAAAAGGAGAATTACAAATTTGTAGATTGTATATCCAATGATTTCGAATGCAAAGTATTATCATTTTTATTACAAAGATGTCACTTGATTTCTTTCCATGTTTATCTAGGAGATTAATTGGGCATATGTCTCATATGAGCCGGAGACTAATAAATCACACCATTAAATGCTGAAGATTTAAACCATAGTTCTGAAATGCAGGTAATAATTTGATCACTAGTCCAGTGTGGGAGCATCCTCTAACAAGAGGTAGAGTTATTAGCATCAGAGACCGGCAAGTTAGAGCTACTGCTGTTATTGCTACGAATCCTAAAGATGAAGTCAAGGAGTATGTATAGCTTTTTGTTGTACCTTTTTTCTTTTGAGATTGCATGATACAAATGTACAGGTAGAAAAATCTGACATGATCTAATAACTGAACTTGAACCATCATCAATTTAGCGGGCATGTATTAAAGGGTTGGATTAGGGTCGAACTTTTAAATACAAACCTAACAGCCAACACGACACCTCATTTACTTGCTACTTGCTAGGCTATTATCAATAACATTAATGTGTTGAGTGTTTATACTTAGACCTGATTTTTGTACAATTGCACTAATTTATTTGGTTAATATTGTGTTTTTGATGGATGGTTTCAATGAGAGTCGGTTTTCGATTGAAATTTGCTTTTAAGGAGTCAATCTCATTAACTGGTCAGTTCAACACGAAGTTGACAGGATCCACCTGTTTGTCACCTCTAACAAGATGCTTTGAAAAAGAGTTTATATTGTGTTCATTTGGGGGCATGTTTTCTTTCTGGATGACTAACTACAGCACCCTCATGATGTATATTTTTGTTTCGACTTTCTCTCCATATAGGTTTGTGCTGCCTACATGGGCTGAGTTTGAGTTTGGAACTGCTCCTGTGTATTGGAAAACCATGAATGGCTTACCTCCAACCGCGGTACATATCTGATTTCCTACATCGCTCCTTAATTCTGCACTGGATCATCCACCTAACAAATGCAGTTGTGAATTGGTAGGGTGAAAGACTCAGAATTTTTTACAATCCAGCTGCTGTTAATCTTGAACCTAATGAAGACTTTGGAATTGCTTTCAATGGTACTTTCTTTTAAATTCAAGATGTCCTTAGAATTCTCAGTTCAGGCATTACATTCGCTATAATGTTTGTACCCTGATTTGATTTCACAGGTGGCTTTAATCAGCCAATTATGTGTGGTGGTGAGCCGAGAGCAATGCTCAAGAAAGAAAGAGGCAAAGTTGATCCCCCGATCTATACTATTCAAATATGCATCCCTAAGCATGGTTCGTAATTCATTTCACCATCTTATCTCTATGTTACTCGGATATAGGTACTCATATCAAGCAAAGGTCTATGTCCAAGCGGCTGGCTAAGCATAGATCTAACACGGGCACCTGATATAAAATGAAGAGTCCGAGTAACATAGATTCACTTGCCTTCTTATGAACTTTGGATAATTCTTGCTGATTATATCACTATGGTGCTATTGTCAGCTATGAACTTGATATTTTCTTTCACCAACGGTTCGGAGTGGGATGGTCCTTACAGACTGCAGTTTCAAGTTCCCAAGTCTTTACAAAACAAACCAATCAGTTTTCTTAATGAGGTAACTATCGACCTCTGTTTCCGCTGCAGCTAATCAACATTACTGATAACACCAGTTAATTAGCAGTCTCACCACCTAGGAATCATCATATGGACTGGAACTTATTAACACCAAACCTAGGATTCAGAATGCTAAGTGATATGTAGTAATAGAGTGTATGTATAATCGCTGAAAGAAAATGGCTTCTTACATAACAAGGAGGGGGTAGAACGGCTATATATCTAAATTTTACGTATCTGAATGTTTAAAATACAAGTCTGCGGGGGAAATTTATTTCACTTAAAGTAGGATCCGCGACCCTGCTATTTCACATTTAGATCTCTATAGTTTTTTCATAGTATAACTGGTCAAGGTGCCAAGTTTTCTGTCTCAAAGAAAACATTATGGGTGTGTTTCTTTTCACCTTAAAAGATAAGTTTCGAGGTCCAATAAGTTCATATCGGGTCTGATCAGATTTGATCAGGTCTAACACAACACTCATAAATAAGTTCTAATAAGGGTCAATCAGGTCTAATAAAGTTCAGGTGAAGAAAACACATGTTTGCATATCTTAACAGTTAACACCACTGGAGAGAAAGTGAAGCATGAAACCTTAAAGCTGGAAAACCTAAGTTTGGGTTGCAGCTTTAACAATCATAATTATGCACCAGAAGATGTTTCTGATTGTGTTCTTGAAACTTCTTAAACACAGGGCCTAACAGAAGAGTTAAGCAAAGAGGGTGCTTGTGACAGGGCAATCTTCCCAGACACAAGCATTGTCATCACAAGGTGTGCCATCATCGCGAATCTGACAGTGGAAGGAGTAAGTAGCAGTTTATTTCTTAGCCTTATCTTGTATGACAGTGAAAGTTCGAACTTCAGCTGATAATCAACTGCATTTCATGCAGGGTGACCGCTGCAATTTGGACCTTGTACCTGGATGCACAGATCCAAGTTCACCTATGTATGACCCATTCGCCAATGTAGATGACGGGTCATGTCCCCCGTATTCAGATTCAGATACTGAGGAGCAATGAGTTTGGGAACAATGTCTGATACACTGTATATAATAATATCAAAGCAGATGAACCTACCTATCTTTTGTTGCATGAAAGATTCACTAAACTTGCATATAGAAACTAAAAGTTACTGTAAAATGATGTTCCTTAAATTGGAAGAATAGATTATGTTACTGGCACCATTTGATGCATTGAGCTGTGTGGAAAAAAATACTCTTACGAATCTAATTTTGTCACAAACTCCTGACTTATTACCACCAATCTGGAAATGAAGTAGTACTTGGACTAGTCGCAAGGGATGCTTCTTGTGAGTTGTGACTTAGGTCATGTGATCAAACTGCTCCCATAATGTCTAACCTCCTCAGCTCCTCAACTGTAATAGGTGCCGGTCCAGTAGGTCTTCTTCTCAGCCCAAACAAAAATCAGCAATATGAAAATACTTTTTGCCTTTTCACAGCCTCAAGGGCTATAACACCGTTTGAGTCCATAAACTCCCAAAAAAGAAAAGCGCTAGGATTAATAAGAGCAAATCCTGAAATACACCATGTTTCAGAAGAAAGCCCCTTTAAAAACTTCAGAATCACTTCAGAACAGACGAAAATGGAGAAACTGCAATGGTTAAATTAGGAAGCAACAAGTGATTAAAAACCCCTCTTAGGTTAGACATTGCTCAATCATGTATAAGCATTCATCCTAGATAACCTGAATTAAAGCAACAACACCATGTTTACTATTTCACGAACACATGATACATCTCTTGGACCTATGTAGCACAGGAAAAGGAATGCTTTCTAAACGGGGAAATTTCATGTCCCAGCCATTCCAGGGCTTCATTAGCACAAAAACGCTGGCGTTCTGGGAATGGAAACCTTTTGTAAATGGAGAAACCTAGGTCTTGGCTGTTGACGTGCTTCATAGTCCTAAGTCAAACCCCCTCCCTCATTTTCTTTACATCTACCTTAATGGAGAGTAGATTTTCCTGCTCTCCTCATACTTGCCAGCAAGAGAGTCGAACAAGAAACCAGCTCCAATACCAACGGCTAGATCAATTGTGTAGTGACCTCTTGTTCCAAGCAACCTAACCATTTGCAACACATTCAGAAAATCAAACGTCCATGCTAACTCCCTTCTTTGCATGCGTCTCATGTCTAAAGACCCAATCACCGCACTAGCCACATGGCCGGAGTAGAACAAGAAGAATGACACGTTTCCCACAGGGAAATCCGCTCCCGAACCCACGAAATCCTGACAATGAAGGCCGATAAAATTTAGTTTATACTGACTGAAAAACCCTTGGAAATTTAGATCCTTAGAATAAACCAAATCAACTAACTGGGTTTCATGCCAAGAAAATGTACTATCGGCATGGTTAACACATTTCAAATTTTCAATCTTAACACACAATCAATGCCTATATATTTTGCCTAATGGCTCCTTAGATGCTATGAGGGGTCGAGAACGTGGAAACAATAATTTTCGTATCCATGGTTTATTGTAGATTTGTAATACTTCCTCCGTTCCATTTTAAATGAAACACTTACTATTTTAGGTCTTTCAAAATAAGTGAAACGTTACCTTATTTGGTATTCACTTCTCTCTATCTCTCTCCTCATCACATGGGTCCCTTCTTTTTTTCTCTCTCTCTCTCTCCTATTCTAAATCCCTCCACGCCCCTCCTTTATTAAATTTTTAAAAGAGGAAGGATTATATTGTTGGTATGAGATATGAAAGATGTACAGTGATAACAGAGAATGATACTATACAGAAGAACCAAAAGCCAGTGCAACTGGATGCTTAACATCTTGCTATTGTAGGTCATGTTGAGCTATAACAAAAATAAATGAAAACTACAAATTCATGGTCCCGATATGGCCAGCTGACAAGAAGAATAATCAGAATAGCAACCACAAAAAAAATCTGTACTATTTTTCATCTTTTAAGTTATGAGAAATGAAACTTGTAAAGTATGATGATGTGGATATGATAACATTCAATGAGTCATATGTGACATGTCCTGTTTGTTAACTCAATAATATACCAAACAGAAACTCCAGTTGCCATAAATAATGAAAAGAACAACAGAAGACTACCAAAATGCGGGGTTCTTAAAGAGTAGGCAAGTAAATACATGCTACCACTAGCAAAAAGAAAACAGAACAAAACAAAAGTGGCTGTAAAGAGAGGGTTAGTGAATGCTACAACTAGAAAAATGCGGCCTTTATTTGAAATACTTATAGCCCAAATA
Organism: Beta lomatogona; assembly: GCA_947646795.1. NCBI lineage: Eukaryota > Viridiplantae > Streptophyta > Magnoliopsida > Caryophyllales > Amaranthaceae > Beta > Beta lomatogona. The sequence continues at coordinate 2,201,910 of CANSNZ010001274.1, forward strand.
GTAGGTTGGTGTAAATACTAACAATAGTAATAACTATAAATTTGATTTTGTGAAAAAGATCTTATACTAATGTTTAAGGTAAATAGGTAATGCTTGTCCATCCCTGGATATCTAGGGGTATTCATAATTAAACATACTAACACGATATTCCGGTTCGGTTTCCAAAAAATTTGGTTCGGCATTTCTGTGAATCACAAGTGTTATTGTATTATTAATGAAAAATAATGATACAGCACTTGTCTCAATATGGACACATGATAAATTCCAATACTAGTATCAATTTAGGAAATGTATTTAATGTTTATTGTTATCCCTTAGAGTTACACATATCAAATCCAATATATAGCCCTCCTTCCTCGGTCAAAGCATATAGCCAAACCCTATGATCCTTCTAGAGATATGGAAGTCAAAAGAAATTTCTTAGAACATTGGGAAAGGGAGGATATTTTAGAAACCCATTTGATGAAAAAAGAGGGAGAAAATAAAAAGACGGACTCATGTAAACACCGATAGAACAATTATTGCAATTATTTAGATGATATCTTTCTTCGTCTCTTTTTTTATGTCTTTGATGAGATCCCAATGCAATCTTATGTTAAAGCAAATTTATTAATTTTTTTCTAAACCCATAACATCAATTATTTTTCTCACAGTTTTCTAGTTACCTTTTCTGCCAGAATCGACTTTCATGTTTTTTACAAATTTGACCACCTAATCTGATCTCCAAGCTATAAACAAGCATGAAGATTATTATCATGTAGTTTATGAGAAGATACAAAGGATAGCAGATGCAAATGGGCTTCAAACTTCAACCATAAACATGACTACAAGACTTACCAGTACATAGTATGACTAACAACAACCATATTCTTTCAAAAAAAATAAAATTATTTCACTAGCAAATCATATGAGTAATCAAAACAAGTTAAACATAATAATTTAGGGGTGTGCTGTGAAGAAAGAAAGGACAAAAAGGGCAGATGTAGTGTTCAATAAGAGAAAAAAAAATTACCTGAGGTAAAGGTAATTGAGTGGAATAACCAAGAACTCCCCTACAAGTGAACATAAACAAGGCAGCAAGGCCAGGTCTCATTCTTCCTTCCACCAGGAAAACCCACAATATGTATGCTGTTTGCATCCCCACAAACACCTATCATAATCATCACAATTAATCAATTCATTGACTCATCAGAATATTGAGTACAAACATTCACCTAAAACCTAATCCAAAGACGGACTTTCAACTCCATTTTCGGCTAAAAGTCTAATGCTTCCTCCAGTCAGCCACAATAATTAACATATGGTGGATGTAAACAGACTTATATGCAAGGAATTTACAGCCTTTTTGGAAATCCTATGATCGAGTTATGGAAATAAATTTTGCAAATTCTAATTCAGAAAAACAAAATCTCCACACTTTTAGTTATTGCAAAAAACAAGTCCCTTATTACAAAGCACATGCTAAGAGCGCAAAATTTCCTCCATTGCACATTATTTGACCACTTCATCAAATTTCAATTTATATGTCACTTAAAAATCTAAAACATCAATACACACTGTTAGCTGGATTAAAATACCAATAGAACAATATTTGTCAAATTTAAATACCAAGTACTACGTAAGTTCAAATAGTTAAAAAAGCTAGTAACTCGTTAATTTGTGGATACAAAATTAACAACATCGACTTAAAATTTGCTCAAATTTTTATACTAAAGTTTAATACTCATAAGGTATTTGATTGCATGAAGTCATTAGTAGAACAATTTGTTGTAGTAGCTGAAATTTTTCTACAAACCATTTTTTGGATAAAGAAAAGCAAGTTGAAAAAATGGAAGAAGTAAACATTTAAGCTCCTTATCTCATAAACTACTCAAATTAGCTTCTCAAAAAAGTCCTATTGAACTTTTAAAATTCTATTTGAAGTACATGCCAAACAACTCTTAAGTCTCTAACCATATCAGCACCTTAATAAACTCTAATGACTAATGAGTAATTTATCCACTGTTAGATAATGTTTTTCATCCGGTCCTGTTCCGATGTTCCCCTAATCCTATCTTAGAGAGCTTTTTATAAATCATTAATTTCATCACCATTTTTTAAGGGATTAATTTCATCACTTACCATCTTTAAAATCAGAAAGACTATTTGCATTTTCTTGCATATGACAAAAATAAATACGATCTAATTAACAGGTGCTACAGGGCCCTGGATAAGGAACTTATCTTAACATAAAAGTCATTTAAACAAAAATCACTTTGGGAGACTAATATACTCCCTCTGTCTTGAAATTAAATGAAGCGTTTGCCTTAAAAAGCTCTCACATCAAACACAGAAGTGTTTCACTTATTTCGGAGGAAGTACTTCTTTCTTTTCTTTTTTTAATTGCACCATTTGCTTTTTCACGTTTATCCAAGACACTTCTTTGAACGTCAATATAAAAATTATAAAAATTTAATAGTTAGATTCCTCACATTAAGACGAACCTTACAAGACTCCACTTAACTATGTTTTCTAACATAATAATGCACTTAACAAAGTTGGTTGATGAATAGCATCAGATGTGTAATAAAAAATATCAGATGAAGTACTTCCTCCGTTCCATAAACACTTACTATTTTAGAACGTTTTAAAATAAATGAAACAGAAAAAAGAAAGTGACAAAATGACAGGAGTACCCATCACAAACTTGTGTGATTTGCTTTTCAATCTCCTCCTTTCGATAATGAAAAGGGTATTTTATGACTTTTTGTCTTTTGAAAGTAATGTTTATTAAATCTTGTGCCCAATTCCTATGTTTCACTTATTATGAGACCGACGAAGTATAAATTTAGATTCCTTATCCAGTGCCCCATGCACCAATTAGCATTTGCCAAATACCAATTGGTGGACAACAATAATATAATAATAAAAAGGACATGACATATATCATATGTTTGTTCATTTATAGCAAAACTTTCAACAAATCTCATGATTAAAAAAAGTGGAGAAAAAGAAGAGATGGATGAATGTAATACCGTGTTAAGGGCGGCGCATAAGGTGTTGAAAGAAGGACTAGAAGAAAAGACACGATTAAGCCAACGCGTGGCAAGAAATCCAACATCCAACGGTGGAGAATCACTAGGAATCATTCGTAAAGTATACTCAACCCCCATAAAAAACAACAACGCCACCATAAAAAAGCAAGGTAATGGGTGGTGAATCACCACTCCTACCACGTCATCAAATCCCCATTTCATAAACGACGCCGTTTCTATCAACCCTTTCAACCCCGCTTTCTTTCCCTTCATATTCATCATTGTTTCGTAACCGTTACCGTTACCGTTTCCGTGACCGTTAGAATAATGATAGAAATTGGGTTTCCTGCTACGAAGAGGAGAATCACCGTCCATTGAATTTGACGGTGTTAATGGAGAAAGAATTGGAGTCATACATTGTGGATTAAATGGGGGGGTATATATAAAGGGAATGGGAATGAGGCGGAGATTTCGAAGGAAAAGAAAGGAATTATGATGTTAGTCGTATAGTGAATAAATGTTATGAGGAATGTGTGTGTGTTGTGTGTTTTTATTGTTGAATGGGTTAGGGGTGTGGGGACGATTTTGACGAAGTGACGAAAGAAATTAGATCTGAAAGATATGCACCAGAAAATGTGAACACGAAATGTGGAAATGGAAATTTTATCAAGTCAGATTTGTAATAGAGTATAGATGGGTGGGTTGAAAGATTATAGAAAGGAAAGATTGTGGGGGTATCGTGGTAATTTTAAAGGCAATATTATAGTTGATGAATTGAAAAGTCCATATATAATACGAGTATACGACTACACAAGACACGGGTGGATCGTGGATGCTCCACTTGTAAAATTGTGCAGACTACGGTCCTTTTCATGGAATCTAAAGGAGTAAGGACTTGATATTACAATTTACAAATTTACAATCAGTTTTAGGTTTTGTTTGTTTTTAGATTTTATGTATGCATATGATAATATCATACTTCTTCTATTCTTTATTAATCGCTATAATTAGGGAAAGTAGGGATAAGAGAGAGATAGAACAATATAACAAAAGGGTCCATGTGATAGAAGAGATAGAAATAACATATTACTAAAAAGTGAATAAGTAGCCATTAGTATGAAACTTCTAAATAAGGAAAATGTAGCAATTATTAAAGGACTGGAGGAAATACAAGTTATATAGTGACACTAAAATACCAAGTAGTGTAAGGGATGTAATGGTAAGATTTGTATCTGAACAAGTTGTGGGATCAATCTCCACTAGAGACACTTTAAGGATGGGATTCTCTTACCCTTCCCCTTACTCCTAATGGGCATTTCCAATGTAGCTAGAATGAGTTAACCTACGAGAGATTCCAATCCAATAGAGCATTTTTCTTACCAATAAAAAAATAGTGAAATTAAAATAACCTCATTAAAAATATAATGAAACTGAAATTAGTCAAGCTTATTATAATCATGTATATTTGGAAAGTGACAATTTCCTTTTATAATCTGGAAGTTATACAATTGCTATCTATACATATTTTTCGTCCATTATGTCCTACCTTTTCATGTTCTTGATTTTTGCTCCAATTTTACTTGCTTCCGAAGCTCATTCAAGAATATTTTAGCTTTAAATGTCTTTTAAGATTCGTGATTGCAGTTTAGGATTCATCAATTTGGAACTATTACAACCATATTAGGAACGAGAAGGTGAGAGCACTTCAAGTAAGGTTGGTGTTACCGATTGATGATGTTTAGGGTAGTTGCTCTTAGTTTCTTGTTCTTGGTTTTCTCTTCAACAACCTCCTTCCTTATATTTTCAGGCTTAGGCAAATTAAACGGTTAGTTTAACTTACCAATTGTTGAACTTCGATTTACATCTTAAAAAAAAAATTATCGAGGCGCTCTCACCCTAAATTCACACGTTAAATTTTAACCTTTTAAGGTGTAAATATTCTTCTCAATTGATAGAAACAACGTGAATTGAAACCCTCATTTAAAAAAAGCAAAGTAAGTGAAAATAGTTAATCCTTTTACAAGAAATCGAGTAAAATTGCAACTAAAATCAAAAGCACAATATATAAGTGAGCTATAGTGGATGGAAAACTTGAAGAAATCTATTGCGCATGTATCGGTCAATTAAAAAAATATTATGGAAGTTATTTTTTCTAAAACTTGGTAGGTAAGAGATTGTCATACGGAATTGTTCTTGACTAACTGCGAGCAATTTACAATGACATTTATGCTATATTTTTTGGGACTGAATTGAACTGAACTGAACTGAATTTGTTTGAACTAAACTGAACTAAAGTGAATGAAAATTGTGATAGGAAACTAACTGAACTGAACTGAATTTTCATTAATTCAGTCCAAAAGAACAGAACCTTAGTGGCTGAACCGATTTATCATCCATCAAACTTCACCAAGCACACTAGCTCCTTACAGTTTTTTTTTATTTTTTATTTTTTTGATAAGAGAAGAAAACCTATGTCTGGCACCTCGGATAGGACCAGCCTACAGCATCCTTACGGATGATGGAGGAAAAGACAATGTTAGAAGAGGAAAAACAATACACAAGCGAAGAAACCTCATGCCCATGATGGGCCATAAAATCAGTCGCTTGATTATCTTCCCTAAAACAATGATCAATAGAGACGGCATGAAACTTTTGAATTTCCGCAGCCGAATCTTTAATCAAAGAAGAAATTTCCCAAGGAATCTTCCAACAATGCCGGATAGAATTAATAACAACCAAGTTATCACCTTCAATGGCTAAAGAAGAAATACCAAGAAACTTAGCTGCACGGAGACCTTCCCAAAGCCCCCAAGCTTCTGCTGTAAGAATAGAGCACCCAGCCGAGAGAGACATTGAACCCGAAATCTGCACATCACCCTCGTGGTTACGAATAACAAACCCAAAAGAAGCCTTCCCATCAGACAATTTAGACCCATCAAAGTTAAGCTTAAACCAACCCTCCGGAGGGGCGGTCCACGCCACCTCCTTGACAACCCCCTTCTCTTTCGACCTCCGGGCTACCTTGGACCCAAACAGCTCTTCAGAAGATTGAGCACTAACCCAATCCTTAAAGAAAACAGAAATGGCTTTCACCGCACAAGCAGGAGAGGAAGGACCATCCTGGAATATAATTTTATTACGAGAAAACCAAATAAACCACCAAGCAACACAACACTTCTCCACATCTCCCATTAAGGAATAATGGAAAACATAAGAAATATTAATCAAAACATTATCAGAGAAATTAAAGGGCCAACAGGGAGGCAATTCCACCCCACATTCTCACGAAGCAGACTATAAACATCTTGAGCAAACGGACAAATGAAAAACAAGTGATTAGCATCTTCTGAATGATGATTACAAAAACAACATTCTTGAGGAGTAAAGACATGACTCCTTTGCAGCCTATCTTTGGTAGGAAGACCATCCTGGTAGATTTTCCAAAGGAAATTTTTAATCATAGGAGGAACAATAAGCTTCCAAATCCAAGTAAAAGGATTAGGCGGAGGGGGGTGCAAAGCAATCCCCTGAACAAGGAGAGCACCTGACTTAACAGGATATTCCCCATCCGGAGAAAGACCCCAAACCAACGAGTCCGGGCCCTCTAGAGAAAGCAGAATAATACTCAAAATAGCTTGAACAATATCAGCAGGCACCAGCGCCAAAAGGCGAGATTTATCCCACTGGCGATGGTCATTTATAACATCAATAACTTTTAAATTTCCCTCCATCAAAGGATCACAAACAACAGAGATCGGGTAAGGAAAAACCCAATTACCATTCCAGAAAGAAACAGAGTCACCCCTATTAATAATCCAGCGGATACCTTGCTGAAAAATAGTCCGGAGGGACATAAGTTTTCTCCACTTCCAAGAATAATTAAACAACGAACTTCCACGTAAATATTTCTTGAAAACAAGATCAACCCAAAGATTAGAGGGATACTTAACAATCTTCCATAAAAGCTTCATTTGGAGAGCAGCATTGTTAACAACAGCCTTCCAGAAGCCCAACCCCCCAAATTTTTTCGGGATACAAATACGATCCCACCCAACTAGATTGGGAGAGCGGGAGTCTGGAGCTTTATTCCAGAAAAAATTTCTATAAACTTTATCAAGCTCACCATGAATAGAAGAAGGGAGCAGAAAACTTTGCACTTGAAAATTAGCTTTAGAGGATAAATTGGCCTAAATCAAAACCGATCTTCCTGCTTGAGAAAGGGAATTAGCTTTCCATTTAGTCAATTGGGATTGGGAAGACTGAATAACTTGATGAAACGTGTTCTTAGTCACACGAGACTCAATAACGGGGAACCCCAAATAATTCCCAAAGGATAAAGAATTAGACATCTGAAGCAAAGAAGCAAATCTACTAACATCTGTCAAGCAAACATTCTGCAGACATTGGAACGAAGACTTATGAAAATTTACTAATTGCCCTGACATAGAGCAATACTTATCCAAAATTGACTTAATAATAACACAACTTTCCTCTGTGGCCTTTGCAAATATCATTGTGTCATCCGCAAAAGTAAGGAAAGGAATTTTAACACCAGAACGACCTAACTTCACCCCCCAAAAGTTTGCTACCATTTATAGATTTATCATAAATTTGGCGCGCAAGAAGCTCAGCACAGAGAATAAACAAATAAGGAGATAGCGGATCACCTTGTCTAATTCCCCTAGAAGGAAAAAACTGATCTCCAGGAATACCATTAACTAAGACCGGTAAATTAAGACACAGTCGAGACACACAATTTAACCCAATGAATGCACTTTTGGTCAAACCCTAATTGGTCTAACATTGTATATACAAAATTCCATTCTAAACGATCATAAGCCTTTTCCATATCAAGTTTAATAGCTACCCACCCTTCTTTACTAGATTTGTTCTTAAATGAGTGAAACACCTCATGAGCTAAAAGAATATTGTCTTGAATTAATCGTTCCGGAACAAAAGCTCCTTGCAACGGATGAATAATCTTCCCAAGAACAACTTTTAGTCGATTAGCTAGGACTTTTGCTATAATCTTATATATAGTGGAGCACAAACTAATAGGCCTAAAATGATTAGCTGCTGAAGGATTATCAATCATAGGAATAAGAGTGATTAATGTATGGTTAATTTCTGCCAACATGTGACCAGAATGGAAAAAAGCTTGCACCGCTTTGATAACTGAGTTACCCATGAGTGTCCAGTATTTTTGAAAAAAGAAGGGGGGAAAACCATCAGGACCAGGGGATTTATCTGGGGCCAAATCAAAAAGAGCACTACGAACCTCATCTGCATTGACAGACTTACAAAGAAATAAATTATCTTCATTCGAGATAATTGGAGATATTAAATCAAAATCAACATCCTCCCTAAATCCACAATCTGAATTAGTGACAAAACGATCCTTAAATTCTTCCGAAATACAGTCGGCAATTTGCAATGGATTAGTGACAATAGCTTGATCTTTTGTTAAGAAAGAAGAAATACTTACACAATTTTTACGAATAGTAGCACATGCATGGAAGTATTTTGAATTTGAATCACCTTTTGCGAAATTGGTAGCTCTAGCTCTTTGTGACCAGAATTTTTCTTGAAATTGGAAAAGGTTACGGCGTTTGATAAGGAAACGTTCTTGTAAATTTTATAAGTTTACATTAGATTGGTCTATAAATAAACGATTTTGAATGTCTTCAAGCTTTTTGTCAACAATTGAAAGTTGCCTAAATACATTACCAAACCTTGTTTTATTCCAAACTTTAGCATTTGATTTTAGTAATTTACATTTTTGGACAAGCCTAAACATGAAAGAAACCTCAAATCTCAAGCACCAAGTTTTCTTAACCATAGTATCAAAGTCTTTTCTTAGACATCACATTCTTTCAAATTTTAAGGGGTGAGCTTTTTGTAGTTGAGAAACTAAATAAGACACATGCACACTACAATGATCAGAAGTCGTAAAAATATTATGATGAACTTTAGCTAGGGGGAATTGATGGAGCCAATCCAAGCTAACTAAACACTTGTCTAATCTTTCTAAAATATTCCCCTCACCACTTCTTTTTTTTCTCCAAGTGAAAGTTTGACCAGTAAATGGAAGCTCTGAACAGTCACAAGTATTTTTAATCTCGTTCATACGAACAAATCTATGGAGTGAAGTAGAGCCCCCCCCCCATTTTATCTCGAATGAAAACCGATATCATTAAAGTCTCCAAGAAGAATAAAAGGAGTAATAATAGCAACAACATATTCATAAATTTCCCCCCAAAAGTTTGACTTACTTGCATTGTCAGCAGGAGCAAACAGAAAGATGGCAGCAAACACATAATCCAATGACAAGAGCTTTATATTACAAACCAAGAAACGATCACTTCTATGGATTACATTAAGACTAAATGAATTACTAGAGCTATTTTTCCATATGACCGAAATCCCACCCGATTTACCCATAGATGGCAAATATTCTACATTAGAAAACCACAACTTCGAATACAAGCAGTCGAAGGAATTTTAGGAGTTTTTGTTTCACAAATCATCATTATATCAATGTGGTTTCTGGAACAATAACTCTTTATTTCTACACAAAGGTTTTTTCTTTGGCAACCACGAACATTCCAAAAAGCCATCGACATTAAAAAAAGACTTGGGGAGTGGAATATACTTAGCTTTAAGCCTTATTTTTCTTTAGAGCAGAGGAGAATCCATCATCCTCCGGGCTGCTCTTCCTTCTTTTAGATGAGCTGGACTGAGAGGAGAGAGCCTTTTGACCATCAGGCTCCACCCCCATTGCTTCAATTCTCTTAACAACCGAGCTTCCCGAAGACAGAGAGTGAAAAGAGGACTCAGGCAATAACTCACCAGAGTGCAGAACATCCTCAGCATCATCCATCAAAAAAGTATCTTCCTCATCATCCGAAGGAATATGGATGAGATTATCCATCTCACCACCTTCTTCCGGATATAAAGCCATGAAAGGATTAACAGAGAACAAATCCTCAGGAAACCTTACCTGTAGAGGCACGGGAACATCTACAATAGCCAACTCAGGGGGGAGGTAACCTTAGGCAGACCCGCTCCATCTCCAACCTCAACTCTAGTCTCTAAATTAGCAGACAAGGGCTAAGAAGGGGCAACCACAGGAGAAATAGGCATAACAGAAAGCTCATCATCAGAACAAGACAACGAATCAACACAAGGTGAAGATGCAAGCAAAACAAACTTTCCTTTCCCTAAAATGGTAGGATTAGATTCTCGTTTTTTAAAAGGCAGTGATGAGGGATCCAGAATTTCAACGCCCTTAGCTGCAAACTTACCAAAATTGCTGCTCTTCTTACCAAAGCCATCTTTACAGCTGAAAGCCCCCATCTTTCTAATAAAAACTTTTGGCTTCACATGAACCACATTGGCTTCGTCAGCCGTGGTATCATGATTGTCTAACCTTTTAGCTTTCATTAGGTTCTCAAAAATTTGCTTTTGCTTAGGATTCTTTATCAATCTGACATGAACCTCCTTTTGAGGAGAGCATAGCAATGCACATACCTCAATACTATGATTTTCATCACCACAGAACGAACAGCCAGCAGAAAAATCTTCGTACCAAATCATAAAACCACAAATTCGACCACCAGACCTAACAATTTCATCATACTCAGATAAAGGTTTAGTTATATCCACACGGATACAAGCACGAGCAAAGCGAATCTTATTCCTAAGCAAGGAATTCTGGTCAAGTTTCACCAAAGTGCCAATATCATTGGCAGCAAATAAATTAGCAACAAATTCATGATTTAACAACTCAGTTGAGAATCGAGGAATTCTAACCCACATATTAACCCACCTGATCTCCTCACAAAAGGGATCAAACTCTGGTTTCCAGGGTTGAATAACAAATAAAGCACCTTGAACATGCCAAGGTCTTTCACTCCAAACCAGAAAACAATCATTAGGATTAGAAAATCTAACCATAATCCAATTGTTGCCCATCTCGAGATATTCAATATCTCCCTTGACAAACTTCCAATCAGCTTTCATTCTAGAAATGATAGTTCTATAATCAACAGAAGACCCCAGAATTTTACCAACAAGCACACCTTAGATAATTCCTCAATGTCGTTCTGGACTTGAGGAATTTCATCTACATTCTGAAATTTAGGAAACTGAGGAGGGAAATCAGGGTCACAAGATGACCCCTCCCCCAACTGGACATTCCCACCAGCAGGAAAAGACACAAGAGGTACAAGAACATCACCAAATGAAGAAGTAACACAGCAAGTAGCATGATTTTTGGTAATTAAGGCTTCTTTAAAAGACTTATCAGAAGTCACACTAGGCAACACTTCACTAAAAAAGAAAGGCAGACTAAGAAGAGAGCACAAGAGACAGCATGAAAAAAAAAACTGAAAGGAATACTTGGAAGAATTAACCTGAACAAACCTTATATAGTGGGAAGGAAAGAGACTAGAAAAACTCATCATCATCTTACCAACCCCAGTCTGATTATTAAAACATATAATTGCATTAAATGCAATACTTCTCTTAATAACCAAAAGGACAAACAATTCGACACGCCTCTGCAAACTCCACCACCCTAAAACCAGAACCGCAATGAATGACCACACGCAAATGAGGGAAAAGAAGCAATCCATAAAGGACAACTCCTCTGCAGCAGTTTATCGCTGCCAAAAACCCCTCTCCATATTTCCCCCAACTTGATTTTAAATTTAAACCCTAGAAACCACAGCAATTTAATTCTAAATGCCGCTGAAATCCGGCAAAAACGCACACTTACAGACTGATAAAAACCAAACCAACACTCTTTAAAGAGAAAATCATGAAAATTTTCCCCTTTTGAGGTCTTAGCCCTCTCATAATTGCCTAAGAGCCAAAAATAGAGGAATGACTATAAGTCCCTGCACTACCAAAGAGAATGATTAATAGATGAATACACTTAAGTAGCTGAGGAATTCGAGCTGTTGAAGACCAGAAAAGAGTAACTAAATGCCAGAAAAATGGTTGAAATTGAGTGATTTTGCGGGTTCTTCGAGCTGGGTTTCTAGGGTTTTCAATTGGAGATTCTCTCTTTCTCTTTCTAGAGTTCTTTTTTTCATTTTTTTTCCGTTTTTTCTATACACGGTCCATAGCTCCTTACATTTTTAAATACTAATGTTAAACATCTTATGGATTCTATTATGTACATCATTTATCAATATTTGCAATAGCCGGCAACTTCTCTAAATTTTTTAAAGTGATAGATAAGATACTTGACTACTAAACTAAAATTACTCATTTACCCTTATGAACTCCCTCTATGCCCCCTGAAGTTCATATCAGAGAATGAGGTTTTAGTTTTTTTCTTCCGACATCGGACATCTTCACTCTTTCTTCTGTTACGCTTGCCGATTTGATTGGTAAGTTCTTCTTTCTCTCTCCAAATTAAGCAATTCATTTCTTATTTGATCTTTCCGATATCTCTGCAATGAAAGATGTTCTCTTGAATTTGCGTTAATTTCTGTCTGATTTCGCAAGTTGTTGCTTTGATTTCTCCTACATTATTCACATTTGTCCTAGGTAGAACAAAATTGAACATCGTTTTAATTTTATAGTTTGATACTGTGCAAATTTAGGGTTTTAGATGACAAAATCTGACGATTGCACTCAATATTGAGATGAATTGATATTTATCCCCAAATATCTATGACTTGATTCAAACCTAAGTAGACCTAGCAAGCCATTTAGCAGTTAGCAATCTAGATGGAGTAGAAATTTTGAAAACCAAAACCTTAGATTGATATTTGCACGGAATCGTTTCTTCGTCGTGAAAGCGAAAGCGAAAGCGAAAGGAATTGGTATTACAACCTTGTCTTGTTGCAGTTGTTTGATCTAATTATAGGTAGGTTTAAATCATAATTGATCAATTACATTGCATTCTGTTTTGATTTGTTTTACTGTCGTCGTTTTCTTTTCCTTAATCATGTGTTCCTGAATTGATGTATTTCTTCTCTCGAAATGTAGAGCAATGGCGAGCACAGGAAGTTCTATGATGCTCTCCTTTCTTTTGTTCACTGTGGTTCTATCACTTGAAGTGATTTATAGAGGGAAGCTAGCATCGTCGGAGTTATTCACCATTCTTGGAGGGTTTATTAGTTCTCTACTATTCCTTTTCTCCTTCGTAGTGAGTTTGGCATCTGATGCGACACTTTGAGATAATTGGATTTGTATGTGGCTTGTTTCAGCTTGATTAGTAACTTTGTCCTTTTTGTTTGCTTGTTTTGCAATGCAGTTCATTGGAAATTTTCAAGAGTCGTCTGGCATCAAAACTGGGTGGGGTTCTGGTAAATACGATTTCTCTTTCGTAGTTTTCTGCTAGTTTGAGTTGAACAACAGTTCTTTGTGGAAATAATGTTATGCTTGGAATTCTGCTTTGTACATTTAGAATTTTATGACAAAGTAATATGTCAGAGAGAGATGCAAGAAGGAAAATGAATGATTAAGAATTAGTGTATTTTTGTTACTGTATCTACCTTAGTAAAGTGAAAATTTGAGGTAAAGCTGAAGTATATCTGGTTTATATAGTTGCTCACACATTTTAAAACTGTGGTAAGTGCACACTGCACATAGGTCATGTAGCTGTGAGAATATGTATTACTTTTGACGTGGGTAATTTAAGAAGTGCCACTAAGTCTTTGTAATGCTTATCTTTTTGCAGTTATACTTGCTGAAGTAGTTGCTCTTCTTGTGGCCAGTACTGTCCATCGAGTGTGTGTCACAACATGGTATGCAAATTATAGTGATTGTACTTTGATTCTTACCAATAGATCTTCATTATACATGTGTATATGCTTCATATATAGACATCTTTTCTCCAAGCATGCTCTTGAATTTTGAAGTTTGGGGGGACAAGGACAAGGGGGAATGTCATTTGTTTTTAATAATTCTTAAAGTAATACATAGAAACAAGTATAAAGAGTGAGATAGGAAAGGTACTTTCAAAAGCCCCTTTGGTTACATTTTTTCCAGCAATATAGCATAAACCACTAAAGAGTGATATACCACCTCCCCCCCTCTCTTACACATAAAATAAAAGGAAAAAAAAGGTAAGACATGCTAATAGTTTTGTGTTAGGCATACATTATTGCCTTTATGACTTTTTATTTGAAGTTTTTATTTTATTTTTTCTCTTATATCTCTTATTTCTCGTGGTAACTAATTCCACCACCACTTGCCACCATTGTACACCTCTATCACTTCTTCCAACATATCTCTCTCATGCCTGACATTCATCCAAATGCTCAAAAATTATAGCCGTCTATTTTTTTAATCATTTAGTGGTCAAATTCAACCCGCAAGAGGAACTAACCACCAATATTTGAATTCCAATGGTTGGGTGGCATGTTTCGATTTTGCCGTCACGTTATTTAGATTCTTGTCTTCTCCCTTGTCTTTTTTGTATTTCTCCCATATCGTCCTTTTAAGTTACTTTGGCTGCTATTTCACATTACCTAATTCACTGAACCCCCTAGAATCCAAAAAGGCGAATTGCTGCATACAACTGGTATGTGGTTGGGCTAATTCAACAAAATTAGGTAAATAATTGTGTTGCCGTGCGGCCAGGCCTATTCTCGTTCCGTTAATTAGGCAATACTTTTACAAATTAAAAATGATTGGTTAACTTCCATCTTGTAGATTAGGAAGAGAATAGGGTGTGCCCCCACAAACACAGAGGTGGTGAGCCTTGCTTTGGATAAAGATGAGGGATAGAAGTGGAAAGGCAAGCTCGAAAGAGGCACTTGAACCATTAGTGTCAATGAACATCCCACCACTTTCTTTTTAAAAAATTCTGCAAAGTGTCTCTTGCTTTATACCTCAAACCCACCTGGAAAAAACCAACTATGTGTTTCCTAGCTGATTGTTGGGTGGTGGTTTTGGCTTTATGAGAAGAGTGGTGGACAGAAATGGCCTTGTTGTATCTCACTCTCGTCTTCAATGGGGTCTGCTCTTTTTTTTAGGAGCGTATGCCAATATGATCTTAGTGAGGTGCGGGGTTTTTGCATCTGACATTCGTTGGGCTTCCCTCTTCGGGAGCTTGCGTCTTACAGGCCCAAACCGTTCGACCCTTCTTCCTAAATGGGGGCACCAGGGGAACTTTCTCTTTTCATTTCGCCCTTGCTCATTCCCGTTAGGCCTGAGAGAGAGAGAGAGAGAGAGGGGAAGAACGGAAGGTTATGAACTGGAATTTGAGATCAGAAATTAATTGAAGATTTTGATTGATTAAAACGGAAATTTCAGACTCTAAATATAGTTATCAAGCTTTGGAGTGGCTTGACTCATTCCCAAACTGTGCTCAGCAATAAGTAAAAATGACAGTACAATATTTTGATGATCTTCTCTTTCTCTACTTTCCCTCAGGCTGGTTTATTACACCGCCGGGGGGGGGGATGGAAATCGGTCTGGTTTGGGATTGGAGAAGATATCAGAACTGCCCACATGTAGTGCTCTTATATCTGTTGAAACATTTGTGCTGCACAACCAAATGCAACAATCAGGTTTTGCACAACCAGAAAAGAAACAGATGTTTCTGTGAGCCATTTTTTTCAATCATTTGATTTGACTACAAAGCCAAAGAATAATGAATCTTGCTCTTATTTTCTTTATCTACTCATTCCTTCATGCTGTCAATAAATCCGTACACATAGTCTAGCAATCGGAGCAACATACGATATTGCATCATATCTCTTTCTCTCGTAGTTCTAATCTTCTAATGCTCTCACATGCACGAACTATTACTTTTTTCTACCATGGTTGCTGTGCTGTTTTCCATAGCATCTCTAGCATATTTTTTTACTCATGAATTACTGGGAAGTCATTTTTCTGTTTGATAATGTTGTTCCATGTATGGAACTTTTGAATACATAGATGCAGTTATACTTGAAACCTTGACTAACGAAATATCGTTGCAGCTTCTTGTTCTCTGTTGGATTATTGTACGAAGTAAATACGCTTTCAACTATGATGCAATCTAAAAGTGAAGTGAAATCCAGGAGACATTAAGATGACACCTCAGGTGGCATGACGTCTACAACATTTGCAAGGTCTTGACTTAATTAATGTTTAAGAAGCCTTACATTTAGATATAGATTGTGTGGTGTCAACAATATTGTAGCAGAGGTTCTTGCTTTATTGTTGGTAAACTTTTGTTAGTTAAAAGCTTTCCTTTCTATTGTTTCCCCTTCACCTTGACATGAGAATTTTGAGAACTTGTGTGTAAAGGGTTAAGGCTTGACTACGTATTTACGGGAAACAATGTGGGAAAAGCAAAAGCAGCAAAGTTTAGAATTTTGGACTTTGGTCTACTCTTCAAGAACAATGTTGTCAGTTATCGTACATCTTCTGTTTTAACGATGTGAAAGCCTTGATTCTAATAGGATAAGATCGACGGTATGAGCCAATATTTTATCTCTAATGGTCATCAACATGAAATATATGCTTCTATTTCATCTCTCTTTATTTTGGATGATTAGGTTGGCCCTATACTGCACCTTATTAATAATGTATGCTTGTACTTTAGGTCATCTGTGCGTCTTCGTTGAGCTCGACTACTTTGATCCAGGTTTTCTTTCCTTGTATTATAGGCACTAGTATGGACAAGGTCTTCTAGGAAATTGCGATTCGCGTACAAAGATGTTTCTATTAGGAATAACTGTTTCTCATTTATGTCTACATTCTCTCTTTTTAGAGATTGGAAAAGGTATACTAAAACCTCCACAAACGGAATTACTTATTATGGGATTTTACAGTATTGTAAGCCTAAAGAAAATTGCATAATTCAACATATCTAAACCCCTCTGAAACTCAATTACAGCATGTTATTATATCTACGAACAGATTACAAACGCCAACAGAAGCTCTTTCTAGGAGTATTGAAGGGCACATGCACCCATACATCAACAAACGTTACTCAACAAAAACTAGAATAAACCACTGAACATTACATACAACAAACTAGCCATAAAGCTAGTTACTTCAAACACCCTCAAGTCTGAAAACCTTATAGATGCACTCCCTCAATTAGCAACAAACTAAACATTAAACGTTACATCAAACACCCGAACAAAAGACCTTGCTCGAGTCTGAAAACTTTAAGAGGATTTCAGTTAGCAAACTCTTTGGAGCCATTTTGGTAGCTAGGATCCTGAAATAAGAGCAGCTCTAACAACTCGAATTATGTCTGTGAGAGAGATGATCCCAAGGAGTGTACCATATTGGTACTCGTCGACAACCCAAACCCGGTGCACATGTTTAGTCGTTACTTTGTCGATCACTTCCGACAAGGTCGAATCAAGATGACAAGTTACAAGCAACTTAGGAGAGTTCACCAAGCCTGGAGCTCCGTGAGAAGGGTTTTGATAAACTCTTCCCATGAATTCTCTCACGTTCAACGACAGCCAGGATTGCATCAAATCAACTGGGCATCCTCTTAAATCAGTTGCAGAAAAGGTTCCCACAAGCTTCCTGCCATATCCCTACAATTTGAAACAACAATTTTGCTGATGAATCTCGCTATTTCTATGGATGCTAAGTGTCTAGGAGCACGTATTTGCGTGAAAATTTCATGAGGAAAACCATATGTTTGAAGATAAAGTTCCATGTGTACAATAAATTTACTGTCTCATTTTTCTGAATATGTGCAAACTTATACTGTGACACTCTTACTGGAAACTACTAGCATACATATGTAATCGAATCACAAAACAAAACAGATGTTTTATATCACTTACATTAATCAGTTGGCTGTGACCTTCATATGGAATGTCAGAGGCTTCTACAATGGGAACGGCTTGAAGAGAAGCGTTTCTCAAGCACTTGATGGCATCAATAGCTCTTGTGCGCTGAGACACAGCAAGTACAGTGTCAGTTACAGCCTCGGTGCTCCTCACGGTGCGCGCCAATACATCCCGCATCTCTTGATTGCCATGAGCTTTCAGGAATTTTATGACATCCATTTGGGTTAACATCCGGTAGGAAGATGACGACTCTACGAGCTCAACTCCTGAAATGTTCTCCATGTGGCTGTCTAATGGTACCATTGCTCGGTGGATTCCCTTGCTGAAGACTTCCATGCAATCTAGGAGACTGCCATATATATGTTGCCAACAATATGATCATACCATGCATAATATTATTATTGGAGAACTAGTCCACTCGAAGAAACTTGAGGAAAGAAAATCTTACCATTTTGGTGCTTCCTTGTTAAGTTAAAATCTAAGAGAGAAACAAACCATCCAACATAAAAAGTTTAATCACTATGTTTTGGGTTAACATCATTTTGGACCTAAATAAAATGACAGCATTTATTCAATCCCCTATTTGGTGTATATATAGATCTCGCTGCAGAGCGCGATAATATAGATGAGATTTGATCCCGTATATTGGAGAAGATTAGTTTAATGGCTTGTTTGACTAGCTCGTAGTAGTGTTATTAATTTGTTTATATTCACTATTTAGCAAGTTAAAATGAAGAATGTTTGCATTCCTAACAATAATTTCTGTTATTTGTAGCCTTTCATAAGTTTCATTTAATGGAAAACCTGTTTTTCCGTCCAGATGAATATATTTCGTATAGATTTCTTTTTATGCAAATATTTGGTATATTTACCAATTACTTTTTCGGCTGTTCAGTTTGTCCATGTCAATAAGCTAAAAGTCAACGTACATAAACCAATTTATAAAAGATCAATAAATAGCAAGTTTCATTTGATTACACAACAAAGCTTACTTAAACTTGCTAATGCAGTCTTTAAGCCAACTTCTAATGATGCTCATGAGTAACTATATAGCCTTATTAGTGTAATAAAGGTATAAACAAGTCTTAGACTTTAATTATCACATTATAGTTTAATATTATTAATATAATGTTTGATAATTTCGGACAGGAGTATGTCAAAAAAAAACTTGCTATCTACCTTGCAGCATAGGGACAAAACAAACAAGAAGCTAGATATAATCATATAAGGCAAAGCACAAATATAGTTCCTCCGTTCTCTGTGAGTTGCAACATTTGTGTGGACAAACTTTACAAACTATGATCGTGTAAATCATCAAATCATGTGCAATCTAACATCTTGTTAGATTTGTTTCATCGTGTATTTTCAAAATATTTGATTAATTAAACTACTAATAACGGAAGTTATTTAATGATCAAAATACTGCTACGAAGATTATTAAAAATAGATAAATAAATGTTGCAACTAATAAAACACGAAATAATAAACTTCTTATACACTATATATAAATTTATGTTTGACTATAATTTGTAATAAATACTAGATAACGAAAAATCTTATTTGAATCATCTCGATATGTAATTTTTATAATAACAATTTTTTATATCTTTATAAATGCAAATTTAGAGAGATTACTATTTAAGCATTTGCATTAGCAACTGTACGTAAAAAGATAGAGCGTAACTATTAAAAAGAAACGGAGGAGTACCTAGTATTAGGATTGAGAGTCCATAAGCTCAAACCCTCAAGACAATGACCAATAATATTGGAAACAGGGACAGATAACTTGTAATCAACATCATTTGTAGAATTTCCATCTCCACCATTAACACTATCATCCCCAGCAATATGAGCCAATATATCCAACATAGTAACCATACCTATGTAATGCTTTCTTACTGCCCCAGTGTGCTTATCAGTCTCCATAATCATAGACCCACCAGCCCCAATCCAGTGTCCTGGCGGTGCCGCAACCGGCACCGCCACGACTCGGTTGGCCACCAGGGTGTTCATGGTGTGTGCTAGGGTGGCTGTGTATGGCACCTCCACCAGCCTCCTTTTTTCTACCACTATTTCTTTCACTTTTCTTTCTCCTATTCTTTTCATCATTTGTGCTTTTGATCCTCTCATATTATCACTTTGTTCAGGTGTTATTACCTGCATTTTTTTTCCCTCTATTGATCTCTTCTTCTCTTCTTTTTATTAGTTTGGCTCTAACTTTTTTGTAGAACTTATTTGAAGTGAGGACGAATACATTTGCAAGATCAAAGTGTTTTTAATTTATATAATGTGGATTTTGGTTTATCCACAATAAATAAAATAAGAAGGTTTGGGTGAGGTCAAGGACGTGGCAGTAGTAGAATTGTGCATGGGTATTTCCTCATACTATGTATGGGCACGTGTATGGTTTTTGGGCAATATCTATGGTGACATGCGAATCCCCATCTTCTGAGAATTTGTAGTTTTTTTCCTTATTTTTTCAATTTAAAAGGATAAAAGAAATTAAAAATACTCTTGATGATTTTAACATTTTTAATTTTTTCATACACTAATTCCCATCCAATACTTCTAATAAAGAATTGGAAGATGTACAATTTTTAGTGCAATTGTTAATTTTTAGTACAAACGAAAGATTATCATTTTAAGTACCAATTGAAAGAGATATAAATATCAAACGATACCTAATTATGAACCTAAGTCTTTTAGAAGACTTAGATTGTTGGACGTCAACAGTTTCTCGTTGAAAACCTACTTCTCCCAATTATTGCGAGCGGCAACGCTTCTCAACCCCCAACTTTATGTAGGATTATATAAGTACTCTAAGCGGAATTTCATGAATCAAATTCATAAGCACTTAAAACAGGATCTCATGCATATACATTCAAGGATCACATAATAGTTGAGAATTTACCTTTGAAGCGTGAATTCCACAAAGCTTAAATAACCCGGATTAAGAACCTCAATTGTGATTCCTCTACTTGGTCCACCAACCCGGATCAACACTTCACCAATGCTAGTTGGAAGGAAGAAATTCTTCTTCTACTTTAATGGAGTTTTTGTGACTTTTGGAAAGAATATGAGAGAGAAGAATAATGAAAGATATCTAGTATATTTCCTTATTGCCTAACCAAATATATAAATACATTTAGGTTAGAAGGAGAATTACTTCTCCTCTCCCTTCCTCTTGGCCGGCCACCCTAGGGCCCCTTACGGGCTCTAGGTTTCTTTTGTTGATCCAAGTATTTTGTGTGACCTAATAGGATCCATTATATTGGGCTTTGGGTTTATTATTTCCTAACCCAAAGTTCTATAGCATTCTCTAGCAAGACGTATAGACGACCCAATAGAACGAATTTATTATCTCTATAATACGAACCATAATATAATTAGTAATTGCATTTAAGTCGAGGACATAAATCCTTCAATCTCCCACTTGTCCGAGACGAGTGTGCAATGTTTAATTTCCTCAAGTCTCTTAATGTCTTAATTTGATAGTATGATCATATTTACATATCATCCATACTAGTTTTCAAATTAATCCTTGAAATCCGAGTTCGAATTGACAAACAAATGATCATCGAATGATCCATTTGAGCACGGCCATGCATTTTTCAATTTTCGCTCTTCAAGGGGCCAAGACACCTACCCTATCTTTTATAGGAGGACCTTTTCAATCTTATGGTAATCAATACTCCCACTCAAATTTTTTTTAGCACAACCTGAATGTTGCCTTTATAGTCCCCTTTTACGGCATGACGTTTGACAGTATCAAAGTTATACCAATCATTGGGCTGAGTAATGTTCCACTCATGTTTAAGGAATCTACTAATATAATTTTTGAAGTTATAAAACTTCTAAGCAGGTCTAGTTCGACTATGTATCAACTATACATATCCATATGATTGATTAAACATCTCTATGTTTCTATAGCCCATGAAACGGTGCTATCAATCAATCTTATATGCTAATCCCTTTAACAAGTCATTCATGTCCAGTTTAATGACTTAGATTAGGAACTTTTAATATTCTATGAATTCTGTTCACTTATGGTGTTTCATTTATCAAATCACATATTTGACAAAACCATAGAATTCAAGATATATTTTGGACATTTTATTTAATACTAAACCAATAATTAAATAATGTAAAATTTATTCTCATAAACATAAATAGCAAAACCATATCTTTACATTGTAACAAGTTTCTCTAAACCTAGTACAATCTAAAGCCACTCTAACATTTGCTTCAAGCCTATAGCCCTAGCGTGACACTCATGCTTGGGTTGAGGTAGTGGTTTAGTGAGCGGATCAGCCACATTCTCATCCGTGTGAACTTTGCGGATCCTGACATCCTTCCTG
Source organism: Beta lomatogona (assembly GCA_947646795.1). Taxonomy (NCBI): domain Eukaryota; kingdom Viridiplantae; phylum Streptophyta; class Magnoliopsida; order Caryophyllales; family Amaranthaceae; genus Beta; species Beta lomatogona. Next base: position 2,224,053 of record CANSNZ010001274.1, read on the forward strand.
TCAACAATCTCCCTAATGAGATGATACTTCCTCATTACATGTTTGGATTTGTTATGTGATCTCAGTTCTTTTGCTTGCGCAATAGCACCATTGTTATCACAGAACAACTCAATCCCTTCCAGAGCACTAGGTATGATATCCAGCTCTGTCAAGAATTTCTTGATTCAAAGCGCTTCTTTTAGCCGCTTCAACCGCTGCTAAATATTCGATTCTCGTCGTAGAGTACGCTACGAGTGCTTTGCTTTGAGCTCTTCCCGACTCACTGCTCCTCCATTTAGACGAAAGACATACCCTGACTGAGAGCGGTAATCATCTCTGTCGGTTTGGAAGCTTGCATCCGTGTAACCTTCAATAACCAACTCACTTTGTCCCCCATAAACTAAGAACATGCCTTTAGTTCTTCTCAAGTACTTGAGGATGCTCATAGCTGCCGATCCAAGTGTGCTTCTCCTGGATTTGCTTGGAACCCTGCTACACATGCTCAAGGCATATGCAACATCACGGTCGAGTACTTATCCTGGCATACATGATAGATCCTGTAGCCGAAGCATAAGGAATGCTACTCATTCGCTTTCACTCATCGGGTTCAGTCGGGCACTGACTCTTGCTAAGCGATATGCCATGTGACTTGGGAACGAAACCTCTCTTCGAGTTTTCCATGTTGAACCTTGTAAGAACCTTATCAATATAAGTTTCTTGACTTAGTCCAATCATCCTTCGAGACCTATCTCTATGGATTTTGATTCCCAAGTATGTACTCGCTTCTCCCGGGTCCTTCATAGAGAAACAACTTTTTAACCATTCCTTGGTCGACTCAAGTATTGGTATGTCATTTCCCATGAGTAGTATGTCATCTACAATACCAAGAAGACTAAGCTGCTCCCACTAAACTTCTTGTAGACACAAGATTCTTCTTCGCTTTTGATGAAATCAAATTTCTTGATTGCTTCATCAAATCGAAGAATCCGGCTTCCGAGATGCCTCGCTTCGATCCATAAATGGATCTTTGAAGCTTGCAAACCCTTTTAGGATTTTTTCGGATCCTCAAAACCCTCGGGTTGTGTCACGTACACATCCTCATTCAAGAACCCATTCAAGAATGCGGTTTTGACATCCATACGCCAAATTTCATAATCATAAAATGCAAAGAATTGCTAAAAGTATCCGAATTGATTTAAGCATTGCTCTTTGGAGAAAAGGTCTCATCATAGTCTATACCATGAATTTGTCGAATCCTTTTGCAACCGAGTCTTGCTTTATATACATAGACATTCCCATCTTTGTCTGTTTTCAACTTGAACACCCACTTGCATCCAATAGGGTTAACCCCACTAGGCAAGTCGACCGGGGTCCAAACTTTATTCTCGGACATGGAGTCTAACTCGGATTTCATGGCTTCAAGCCATTTCTCAGAGTCTGGGCTCGTCAAAGCTTGTTTGTAGGTAGTAGGCTCTGAATTCTCCAAAATCATAATTTCAGAGTTTTCAGTTAATAGGAAATCAACCAACCTCTTGTTTGGAATCCTTTCTCTACTAGATCTACGCGGGGCCTGAGCATCAAGAGAAGTGTTCTCTTCAACTCCTTGAAGTTCTTCACTTGATTCAATTGCGACGGTAGGAGGTTCATGCGTTGAATACATCATCTCCTGAACTAGACTTTCGTCTTGTCGGGCCGTCTCTGACATGGTGTGAACTACGTCTATTTGTTGCTCATCTCGAATTTCTTCGAGAATTATTTTACTCCCACTTGTCTTTCTAGAAACAAATTCCTTTTCAAGAAAGACACCATCACGAGCAACAAACACTTTGTTCTCTTGACGGTTATAGAAGTAATAACCCCTTGTCTCTTTTGGGTATCCCACAAAGAGACATTTATCCGACTTGGGTGCAAGCTTGTCGATAGTAACCACTTTACATAGACCTCACATCCCAGATTTTAAGAAAAGACAAGTTTGGAGTTTTTCCATTCCATAACTCATATGGAGTCTTTTCTCTGACCTTTGACGAGCTCCTATTTAGTGTGTGTGCAGCAGTTTCGAGAGCGTATCCCCAAAAAGAAATCGGAAGATCAGCAAGACTCATCATTGATCGAACCATATCTAGCAAGGTTCGGTTCCTCCTTTCAGATACACCATTCAACTGTGGTGTTCCTGGTGGAGTTAATTGTGAAAGAATTCCACAACCCTTTAGATGATCATCAAATTCTTGGCTCAAATATTCACCACCACGATCGGATCGTAGTGCTTTTATTGTCTTACCAAGTTGATTTTGTACTTCATTTTGGAACTCTTTAAATCTATCAAAAGATTCCGACTTATGTTTCATTAAGTATATATATCCATATCTACTCAAATCATCAGTGAAGGTAATGAAGTAGTTAAACCCTCCCCTTGCCTTTGTGCTTATAGGACCACACACATCTGTATGTATGAGTCCTAAAAGATCGCTGGCCCTTTCACCTTTTCCAGTAAATGGTGATTTTGTCATCTTCCCCATTGAGCATGATTCACATACATCAAATGATTCAAAATCAAATGATGGAATTATACCATCCTTTTGTAACTTGTGAATACGCTTTTGGTTTATATGACCCATTCGACAATGCCAAATGTAGGTTAGGTTGGAATCATTTGATTTTTGTTTCTTGCTATCTATGTTATAGATTTGTAACGACCTATCAAGCACATATAAGCCATTTATCAATTTAGCATTGGCATAGAACATATTATTGCAAGAAATGGAACAACACTTGTTCTTTATTTCAAAACAAAACCCTTCAGAATCCAAAACTGAAACAGAAATTATGTTCTTAGTTATTGAAGGAACGAAATAACAATTATTTAGTTCTAAAATAAGCCCGGATGGCAAGTGTAGACTATAGCTTCCTATGGCAAGTGCAAGCAACTCGTGCTCCATTTCCAACGCGTAGCTCTACCTCGCCTTTTGCCCGACTTCCTACTTCTTTTTAGTCCCCGCACATCATTAACATGTGAGAACCACGGCCAGGTATCAAATACCCATAAAGAAGTAGAAGTCAAATTGATTTCTATAACATATATACCCGAAGTGGAAGCCCCATACTTCCTTTCCTCCAAGTATACGGGCGGTTCCTCTTCCGGTGTCCTATCTTGTGACAGTGGAAGCACTTGCTTTCCGCGGCGACCTTTGGCTTGGCGGTTGGCTTAGGTTTTTCAGAAAACGGTGGCAACTTGCTTGCCTTTGTCCTTCTTTCCTGCCCATTTCTTCTTGAAACCCTTTCCCTTTTGAACCATCAAAACCTCTTTCTTTGGTTCAACCTTAGGGATGTTCCTTTCGGCGTTGACCAACAATCCATGCAACTCTTGCAAAGTCTTTTCGGACTCATTCATATTGTAGGTCATTCTCGAACCTGATTGAAACTGTCGGGTAATGAGTGGAGAATAATGTCGTAGCTCAACTCAACCCTATAAGGGAATCCAAGTCGTTCCATGTTTTCGAAAAGACCCATCATCGCGAAAACATGGGGGGCCAACTAGCTTGACCCGGCTTCATGTGACATTCAAGTATCTCCCTATTAGTCTCATACCGCTCAACTCGGGCTTGTGTTTGAAACATAGCCCGCAGCTCTTGCATGATGGTATAAGCATCCTTGGTTTCGAACCTCCTTTGGAGGTCCGGCTCCATGGCTGCTATCATCAAGCAAGTGATCGGCATGCACCTATCATTGGCTCGCTTAGCACGACGCTTGTCTGCCTCAGTCGACTCATCAGTAATCACAGGAAGTGGGGTTTCTAAGACATCCTCTCGACCCTCAGACCTCAAAACAAGTCTTAAGATCCTTTCCCAATTAAGGAAATTTTCACCATTCAGTCTGTCCTTTTCCAGAAAAGGACGAATGTTGAAACCGGAGTTGTTGTTGTTGTTGTTATTAGACATAGTGTCTACAGACAGAAAAATAAAGCAAAGTTCAATTTTATGTTTATAAAGTAACCTAAAACATGCAAAGATTTCTAGGTTGATCACCTATTCAATTTTAATGTCCCATTTGAATAAGTGTTTTACAAGATCCTATCAACATGCAACACTAAGTAGACGGAGGCCTTATCTTTAACGTTACATTTATCATGGTAAGTAAACTCTTTTACTAATTATAACAAATTATAACTCTTGTTTAGATGGATAAACATCGCATGCTTAACTATCTCTTGCTTCAAAATTCAAAACGCTTTTGATAATTTTGTTAAGGACAACCAAACTAAGTAGTAAAATTCGCAATTTTACCTTATATTCCCAAAATTAATGATAACACCCTGCGGAGGCATGACCTATTACTATTAATTAAGGGTTTGATAAGTACTTTATGTTTGGAAAAGCAACCTTAATATTTACGGGACCTAAGTTTATTATGTTGTTATGAATTAGTGAATTCTAGCGCATCATCAACCAACATACAATAAACTTATAAGCATTTTAAAGAATAATAAAATGCGAAAATAAAATGATCTAGTAATGCCCCTAATCCTAAGAACTAATCATCAATGGCTCATTCTTGGACTCTTCATGGATCTCCATCCACCTTATCCATGGGCCTTCTCTTGATGGACTTCGTCTTTGGATTACATAAGTATCAAAATAATTTAAATAATAACTAGATTAAATAAATTACAAAAATACTTAACGATGCGCAGATCGTATTTAAAATTACAAGAATACATCACGATACGCAGATCGTATTTTCTAACTTAATTTGGGCCATACTAGTCATACATAGCAATTATATCAAAATATATAAAAGCCACATCATAATATCACATATTATACTTGCCATCAATCAAAATATCAAATATTCTTAATTATAGCAAGTTGATAAAATATTTAAGTAATTCCTAACCACCTAAAGATTCTATCCTATAATATCTTGCCTACTAATTTTAATTAGATTAAAAAATCAAATTATGGATTGAATTTATGACCAAGTCATTGAATAATTAACATAATTGAAATTTACTATCTTTCCCAAAATTCTGTTTTTAAAAAATTCAAAAATAATAATAAAAAAAAACTGCATCTGCCCTTTTTGGCAGATTGAAAGTCACGTTTCCTTAAATTTTTTTTTTTTTTAATTTTATTAAAACTTGTGGAACAAACAGCAGCACAAGGCTGCGTGAACCACGCCGGCCCAGAAAATTCAGGCCACCCTTTTCAGGCGACCTCACCGGCAACTCGCCGGTCTTTCGCGAGCCGACGTCGGACGCCAGAGCTTAACCTGCGGCGGCGAGCAGCGCACTGCTCCGCACGTCAAACGTGCGTCGCGCGTGGCTGCTGCCACCTCCCCTTCGCCCCCATTTCGCTCGCCGGCGCAGCCTGCGTCGCCTTCCTCGGCTTCTCGTCGGTGATCACGGAGCGACCACCAGCCGTGGTCGCTCCTCTTCCTCCTCCTTAAATTTTTTTTTTATTTGAAGGAAATTAAAATTACAACATTTGTAAAATTAATTTAGTGATCTTAATTAAATTAAACATAAACTCTTTTATGCCTAATTCAGAAAATTAAATCAAAATCTCTATTTTAATTAATTTTCAGGTTATTCATATAAATTAATCACTAATTCATATAAAACACTTTTCATATGAATTTATTTTCATACATAAACAACTTTAAACATGAAAATTAGATTAATAACATGAATTTACTATTCGAAATTTAGAGATCTAAAATCAGATTTTTAAATTTCAAAAAATTAGGGTTTATAGGGTGAATTTTCGGCCATTAATATTTGAGAAAGCAAGTAATTAAATCTCCATTTAATCAATTTCAATTAATTATTCAATCCATAATTCAATTCCTCCCCTTAATCAAATTAAAATTAATCATACATGACCAAAAATCTATATGCAAGAGGCTAAAACTGATACCACTGTAGGATTATATAAGTACTCTAAGCGGAATTTCATGAATGAAATTCATAAGCACTTAAAACAGGATCTCATGCATATACATTCAAGGATCACATAATAGTTGGGAATTTACCTTTGAAGCGTGAATTCCACAAAGCTTGAATAACCCGGATTAAGAACCTCAATTGTGATTCCTCTACTTGGTCCACCAACCCGGATCAACACTCCACCAATGCTAGTTGGAAGGAAGAAATTCTTCGTCTACTTTAATGGAATTTTTGTGACTTTTGGAAAGAATATGAGAGAGAAGAATAATGAAAGATATCTAGTATATTTCCTTATTGCCTAACCAAATATATAAATACATTTAGGTTAGAAGGAGAATTACTTCTCCTCTCCCTTCCTCTTGGCCGGCCACCCTAGGGCCCCTTACGGGCTCTAGGTTTCTTTTGTTGATCCAAGTATTTTGTGTGACCTAATAGGATCCATTATATTGGGCTTTGGGTTTATTATTTCCTAACCCAAAGTTCTATAGCATTTATAGACGACCCAATAGAACGAATTTATTATCTCTATAATACGATCCATAATATAATTAGTAATTGCATTTAAGTCGAGGACATAAATCCTTCACTTTAATATTAAATAGTTTGTATTAGTAAAATCTATACAGTTGATATTTTTGTTAGTATGCATCAAAATAAATCTAACTTCTCACTAAAATTTATTTTCTATAAGATTCCCTCCTTTATAGATGTTATTCCTAGTTTTCTTATTAGGATTTTTTTTTTTTTTTTGAGGGGACTTATTAGGATATTTTAGAAAGTTCTTCTTGGAGGCATAAATGGTGTAATCATCTTTAACCGTGCATCAGAGTATTGTTTACTTGAAATATAAGTTATAAAGATCATATCATATTTGTTTGTTTGATATATGTAACTGAAGAATGAATTTAAGCTACATATGAGACATTTAGGTATTTGGATAATGTACTTGAAGGATTTGTTGTTGGATCATGAAACGAATCAAGAATCTTTTGGAAACCATAGTTTTAACACCTGAGACCAAATCCCATCTACATCAATGTTATTTGCGTCTACCTACACGCTAATTGTCAAAAATGCATTATATCAGTCTTCTCTCCTAAACCCTAGCCTCCATTGTTAATTTTGAAGGGGCTTCCATCGGATCTTACCGGTGGAAAGCCCCAAATCTTTGTTTCTTTTAAGTTTTTTTTGTTTCTTAGGTTATAATAATGTCTCCCTCGAAAGAAAGGGTTATTCTCCTTCGAAAGACAAGGTTTTTACGATCTTCTTCAAAAGACATGGTTTTTCGAACTCCTTCGAAAGACAAGGTTGGATTTGCGTTTAATAGGGTCTCCAGTTATGCGGGGTTACGATTGATGTTTATTGATCAGATTTGGATTACGAAATCAACACAAGAATTTTCTTCCCCACAAATTATGAAGCGACGATGGATCCACTCAAAAAGTTGTATGAGATAACAAAACGAGAATATGCAGATTGTTATATCTATGTATTTGGATTCTCAACCCTTCACCAGTTAATTCTTGTTTTATTTTGTTCAATCTGTTTTCAATATCATTAATTGTCGATTGTAGATCTTAGTATGGGCTTTAATTAATGAAATATAGTGTCCTTTGGGACTTCTTTAAAAAAAAAATACATTATATCAGCTTTTCTAACAAATGAATCCATTGCCCCCACTACAAGGATGTCATGTATAATTGGTTGGATGTCTTACCCAATACTACAAGTTAACTGTGAGTTCACAAAGCTTTATAGACGTTATCTTCTTTGGCTAAATACATCAGCAGAATTTCATTTCCGATCGTCCAGTATATCTTGCCGCATCATAAATGGGGTAGCCTAAGCTGAAACCTACAGATATATACACAACACATTTGAGAGTATAATTGTTACATTCTAGGCTAGCTGAGTTACATGTTGCTTTGTCCTGACCACGCAGGCAGCTTTCTTCCATTAGCATTAGTTTCACCCTTTGGATTCGACTCATTGGTCAGAATCTCGTAAACTGAGTCATCAAAATCAAGATCAACATCATCCAAGCATTCACTAAATACATCAATGTCTAAAGGTTTGACTTCAGCAATGTTCTTGGCTTGGACAGCTCTTTTCTTTGATCTCCCAGTGCTTTCCGTCAGGTCCTCCTCTTTGTCGTTAGAGATTCCATTCGAAACCTTTGCAGCAGCCTCTCTTCTCCTTTTTATTGAATCTGCACTCTCATTACTGCTGCTGCTGTTTTTATCTATCTTATAATGCTGCTTGATCGTAGCTTCAATGATTTCGAGCATACGATCACCATACTTGTTCAGCTTTATACTACAAGACAACGAAAATGGAAGATTACAGAGCCTGGGGGTGAATGACAGATACACTGGAAGACAGGGATAGGAGAACATAATACTCCTATATGCAAGGACTTGAAAGCATAACTTACTTGCCGATGCCATTTATTTCTAGTAGTTCTTCTTTGGTTCGAGGTACCCTCCTGCCAATATGATGCAATGTCGCATTCCTGGTTCAATTTATACAATACGATGAGTCTTCTTTCTTTTTTGGGTGGGAGGTGGGGACAAGAAAACGTCAGATAAATGCGCGAGCAGTACCTATGGAGAATTTGATACTAGGATTTCCATTCATCATTAAAGCAATCAAATTAAGTGAGTTCATACACGCAATTTATATTCTCAGATAAAAATCTTTAAGTCTGAGTAGCATTATGAAATCTAACAGTAAAGTAATAGAACAATAAAAAGTAGACATGTTGAATAAAAAGGATCCAGTAATTAGACCATGCTTACGTGAATATGTGATGTGCCATGAGCCTTTCTCCACCTTCTGTCATGAGGGCCATTCTTAGCTTTCTAAGAGCAGAGTACAATTTCGCAGCGAGATTCTGGATGAATATTTAAGACAATCAATTACTATTGCTGCAGAAATGGAGCCAAGAATTCATGATGAAAAGGGAGAATTTGAATCATACCACGTCATAATCTGATTCAGGTTTAGAAGTGTTGCTTTGTGGGGGACTTGTTTTCCCCAAAGAGGACATGGACTTGGCCACTGTTGCCTCAGCCTTGGTTAACTTCAATGCAGATACTTTGCTGGTCGAAGGAAATCTGCAAGTTGTACATGTCAAACGTCAGCAGACAACACATTCGATACACAGATGCTCATTACTTAGCTGAAAAAACTACAACATAACAAACTATAAACTTCCTTAATGCTGGTTGCAATTCTACAGCTATTCAAATCTATTTCCCAACAAAATTGAACTTGTAAAATGAACTTATTATGGGAAACTTAAGCTAAAAACGGTCTATCAAAAAGGCCAATCCAACTTTGATCCCAAAAGAAATCTATATCACAGGTTTGAGATGTGGTCCAGAGGCCAGAGCACAACCCATGACCGTAAATTTCAAAAGGTTGACCTCACATATGTAAGAATCTGTCACCAAGTGAATAATTGGGTTTAGAGGCCAGACCTTAAGATGATTTTTTCACTGCCAGAGAATAGAAATCTACATTTGCTTTCGTTGACCTGAAATCAAGTGAAGAATGCATCTATGGTAAGTTCGATGAATATTCCCCATCATGCCTTTAGATTGGGGCAAAGCTTTACACACGCAATAAAAAAAAATTAACTGGGATTGAATTTGACTTCCATGCCTTTAGAATTGATGAGACAGATCCATATAAATCACTTTTCTTGACCTCCTCAACAAGAAAGTTCTCTACAACAAGGTGACGGAGCACTCTCGAAGCTTCTCCCTTTGCCAAACCTTTCCCTGCTCCATGAAGTTTCAGAGAATCATGCTTGTGCTTCTTGACCTGGATTTCAACACAAAATTAGATGTGGTAGACATCAGTTAAGCAAGAAAATAATAAAGAAACCAAGTATTTGAAATGCATAAACTAGTTACATATTGGCTTAAAGAACCCCGGAAAACTTCCAAGATGTGAGCTGATGAAAAATGCTGTCCTGATGACCTTACAAGCTCCACCTACACAGAACACCAGCTGCATCACTATGTAAATTCATCTTTTTGACCGAAAGATACAACAAATTCAGAACTCAGAAGGTTCCCTGACCAATTGTGTTGCAACATGTGTAACATCCTTCTCAATAGAACTTCTCATCTTAGAGCAATTGTCACATGTTTTTTTACAGTGAGAAGGGTCAAAATTCTCTCCAAAGTGAGCAAGCTGTAGAAGACGTCGACAGTCAACTTCATTTTCACAATAGCTAACCTGCAAAATTAGATTGACTTATCAGACTTTTGCAAAGCAATATGGAAAAAGAGAAACCAAAGACTTGTGTAAAGCAAAAACTTCAATTTACACACAGAAGATCATATACCATGCGTGAAAGGTTCTCTATGTTAGTTTCAATTATTCTCCCAGAACTTGATGAATTTGAACGATTATGCATAGATAAAGATGTGCTTTGCTCAATAACCCCTTGGCTGAGCATGTGCTTGACACGAATCTGGACAAAGTCAAACAGTCAATATACAAATAGAAATGGAAGTGGGAAAAAGACATCTAAAAAACGCATGCTTTGCCAAATGAGAAGGAATATGGTTATTCATAGAAACTTTGTCATCCAAACAAAACTATGCATTAGGACTTACATAATCACTGTAACTGTAGAACAACATGCAAGATGCGCGTAGTCCATCTCTGCCAGCACGACCACATTCCTACATGAAATTCTTTATAAGTGACAAAGTAAAGGATCTTGTATCATATAAATAGCTTATAATTTACACACCTTTACCCAATTAAATTCAAATTATTTTGGAAGCTAAGCAGAGAAAACTTGAGCTTAAACATTAGATATAATAACAAGAGCTCAAGTGCTTCAAAATTCATACTTTCTGTTCATCAGACTGTTAATAAATCTCCAGTGATGAGCAAAAAGAAATTCAAGCACTCGTGGTCTCTACAAAACATTACGGACAACTCATAAACTCTAGAAATATATTAGTATGACTTATGGACAACTCATAAACTCTAGAAATAGATTAGTATGACTGCTCTGCATTGCAACAAACTCCATAATTTATAAAATAGGACACAAGATGATATAAGTCATCCTGAAAGTAACAAGGCTAGTCTTAACCTTTCAGATAAATAAATTAAAAGTTCACAAAACGGAACTAAACATATAGTCACTATTATCCTACAGCATTGATGATCGGAACAGGGTAAAAGACAATATGTTTAGTGAAACCTGATGATAGCCTTCAATAGATTTTGGAATGGAGTGATGAATCACAAACCGAACATCTGGTTTATTGATACCTACAATTTAATTACGATGTCAGATAACAGCTAGCAAACGCTATGCTAAAACCACCAAGCACCAATCAACAGAAAATATTACCCATTCCAAAAGCAACAGTTGCACATATTATATTAATTTCATCTTTGCTCCATTGCTTCTGAACAAAGGCACGTTGGGCAACTTCCATATTGCCATGGTAAAATGCTACTTTATGTCCACGCTCCTGAACAACATCAAAAATTATTAACTGATTAATTGTGATAGACACAAACAAAATTTGTTGTGGCAACTAAAAAGAGCAGATAATCGTTTACAATAATCAAACAGCTTGAAAAATAATTCAGGATATGATGAACTAGATTCTAGCAGTAATTTTGGAATAGAATGAAGCATCACTACCATCTAGGTTTGTCAATGAAACCAACAATAAGCAGTTCAAAACCTTTTCTGCCTGAACTCTTACAAATAAATTTGTCCTCGTACAACTATAAAAGTAATAAAACCATAGAAAAGACACAGACCTGTAACTGTTCAGCAACTTTTTCACAGTCCAATCTCGAAAGGCAATAAATAATACCACATTCATCAAAGTGATTTTCTCTAATGAAGCTGTCGATTTCCTCCACACACTTTTTTGTTTTAGGAATAACTGAATACCTGAATTTTATAACACATGAGATGAAATAACTAATAGTTTCATCAGTTAAAACCCTGCCAAGAAGATGAACATTCAGCAGGACTTACGACAAATTTGGACGGTTAAAACTTTGCCGAAAAACAACACAATTGGCAAGACCAAGTGCTTGCACAACATCTTCCTTGACAACAGCTGTTGCGGTGGCAGTTAAAGCAAGAACTGGCGTAGTTGGAAACTTCTGTTTCAAGATACCAAGACTCTGGACATATTCCAATTGAAAACAGTAAACAATAACACTGTGATGAAGGAAAGCCTAGCAGCAGAACATCCATTCCGAACTAAAAAATAATACCTGATAATCTGGCCTGAAATCATGTCCCCACTGACTGACACAATGGGCTTCATCAATAACAATCCTGGCAAGTGACTCAAGCGAATATAGCTTCTCCAAATGCCGCAGGAAAACATCACTCCTGCCAGCAGATAAATTTAATCTTTGAGGCACTTACACGTGTGATGCAAAACCCTCCCCCCACAGGCCACAAGCCACAAAGGAATCCTGGTTACCCTCCTATATCAATCCTATTTTCTACATTCACATCATCTACAGGAAAAGAAAGCCTTTGTAATACGATATCAAATAACAACAATAATACGTCATTTGCGAATTGTAAGACATTACTTGAGAGCCATAAAACTTTCTCATGTCAAATTATGCATATCATCGACATGTACAATTTGAAGGAAAAGAGTTCTATGTTTCTTTTGTGGGTTATGAGTTTATGACCTCGGTTCTGATAAGTCAAAGAGTTCCAAGTTCACAGAGTTGACAATGTCAACAAGGTCTGTAATCAAACAGGATGCATGAAGAAGAAACCAAGACTATTCCATGCTAGCAGCAATCATTAAACTAATATTCTGCAAGCATGAATAAGAACGGTTAAAAGGGGCAATTCATTAAACTATATACACGTAATACATCGGACAGCTGATACTCACTTGGCAATTTTTTCTGGCGTAACATATATGAGCTTATATCTGCAAGTATCTGAACAAAGTTCTCTAAGTATCTCTTGCTGTTCACTCCATTCCATGTTGGCATTCAAGTAAGCTGCTGGTATATTTGCCTAATAAATCACTCATGTCAAGTTACAATAAAACTGCAAGGTTAAATGAACGAATGAAGACTGCAAAAACATACAAAACAGAAAAGCTAGATGAGCAAGAGATTCAGGTTCTTCGAAGTCATATAAGAGTGCTTTGACAAGTAATGAAGACTGAAAACTCATAACTCAGGATATTTGAAAATTCATGCTCCTGATAGATGAACTGTTATATATCAATATATGAGACATCAAGCTCACTGGAGCATGTTTATATGCAGAGCACGATTCAACCAACATGAGACAAGCACATATCCTTCCTCAAAATAAAGAATTTAATTAATTATACTTAATTTTTTTAGTTCTACCATTTGACTCTTTTAACTATTCATAATTTCCATTTGACCATCTTGTATTTTTAGACGTAAGAAAAAACAATCATATGAGATCTTGTGGGATTCGTCACAACATATATTTTCAAAATATCGACTTTTCATAAGTTTTACTTACACCTAATAAAAGATGTTAATGCTCAAAGGTGTGCATTGACAAAAGTGCAAAGAGCAAATGGTAGAACTAAAAAGAGGATGAAGTATAGTAAAACAAAACCCAACTAAAAAGTATTTCCCAAGCACTTTCCAGCCTTAAATTGCATTTTTGGATTCTAGATTCATTAGAACACATGAACTTTTAAAAAAAAATTGTTTCTTGGAATCTAAACCAATCTGATCAAGTTTGACTACACTAGGACTCCCAATAATGCAACATCCTCTACATAACAAAACAACCAACTTTTCTAAGTACAAATTCCTACACATTGAAAACACCAAGATGCTCATGCCTCATGTAGAATATATCTATTAAGAGAAAAAATGCATACTTTCATTCACCAGTTTATCCTTTATAATCACTGGTGATATCAAAACAACGTTATGCATTATAAGTTTATAACTTACCAGCATTCCCTTATGCGCAACTGCCAAAGTACAAAAGGATGGGTTCTAAGTTTTGAAAGATTCCAACATTTTAAATCTATTATTTTCTCAATCGCATATGAAAGCCATACTCACGGAGTCACAGTCATGCGGCACTGAAAAAATAACATGCTATAAATTTCAAGCCTCAACCATACATGATTTACTAGTTCTCTTTCTTCTATTAGTTTCTACTCAGGGCACTCCTAGACTGCTAGTCCTCTATCTGCATATAGTCTCTTAACCCTCTGCTGACCTGGGTACACCTATCCAGCTTCCGCAAGAAAGTCCCTTCCTATTCACTTTAGAGGAACAAAAGAGGTTTCTACTCCATAACACACAGATATTATATATTCCTAAAGAGAAAGAGAAGACATTCCCCAACTTACTCCTGGTTTGATGACATAAATGAGGGAAAGCTAACTTGGGTCAATATTAGCCGGCAGTGAGGAATTCCTTTTCCCCCTTTCTGTGGTAAATGCTTTTAGTTCTTGATTCAGTTCATTGTTAACTTTAACTTTCCGTTATTGGCATTTATAAAAAAAACAATGAGAACATATAGCTGTCATTGATTTACTGTGATGAAAAAAGTAAGGTTAGCTAGCTGTAACCACAACAGAACTTCAATGAAATCTTCATATGTCATCTACATGCTAGCTTGCTAAAGTTCAAGTAGCTGACATACACCCGACAAGTCCAGAATATGAGGATATCCGAGATGATTACGTACACCTTACACGTGTGTAATCAATCACGCGCTCTTTCACCCCTTACCTCAAAAACACATATAGCGAGCAGATACTTCTGCAGAAGCATAATCAATTAAGTACACCTTACACGTGTGTAATCAATCAAGCGCTTTTTCACCCTTACCTTGAAAACACATATAATGAGCAGATACGTCTGCAGAAACATAATCAATTTTCTGGCGCTTTATGCCAGAATCCCTGTGTTATTTTTTTTGTAATGTTGGTTCATTTGGTTAACTAAGTTGGTAGAAAATGAAGCTCTTTCACCAATTATCAGGCCATCCGCAGATTTGCTATTAGTAAATCATATATGATCTTTGTGTATCTCAATGTCCAGGCTTTTCAAGGGAAAGAAGTTTAGGAAATCACCTGCAAAAGATGCATAATCTGATCTTGGATGAGAGAAACAAGCGGTGATACTACTAGCGTTACTCCTGGACAAATTAGAGCAGGGAGCTGGCAGAAAAACAATGACCATCTTAAAGACTTGAAACATGAGATAGCACAGAAAGGAAAAACAAGCTCTAAAAAAATAAAGTGCATTACCTCCTAAAGTGAGAATGTTATGACAGTATGAATAACAAAAGCAAAAGCCTAACAAATCTACAATGGATTAACTGATTACATGTTCTGACATCACAAAAGTAACAAAAGAACTCATGTAAATATTGGATAGAGGATACGTACTTGATATGTCAAACTTTTTCCTCCTCCAGTAGGCATCAAAACAAAAACATCATGACCGCTCATGGTTGCATTGATTACTTCCCTTTGATTGGGTCGAAAAGAATGATTACCAAACACCTTTTTGTTGTTTACCTGAAAGAGAACTTTTAGGTAACAGTCAAACATAACCCTGACGGGAATGAATTTCTCAAATGAATGCAAGTAATCACCTCCAACTTCTTCGTCCATGGGAAGTCCCTGCTACTCCATTTCTTGTCACTTGAACCTTCAATGTAATTTACATCAACAACCCTGGGTGTATAAGGCTCTCTCACCATGGGAGCTGATGAAAAATCAAATCTCTCCATAGAAGTGAACGGAACTGATGATGCATTACAATGATTATAGCCACTTGACTCATCAAAGTTATTGAACTGGTTATCTAATCTCATTGGAACTGCTCTGTAGCCAGATGCCTGAGGTGTATTATATCCATTCATAGAACCAATGGTTGCCTGAGGTGTACCATATCCATTCGACGACCTAAAGGTTTCCTGAGGTGTTTCATGATAAAATCCCCTTACATTTGCTGTTGATGCAGAAAATTGAGAATTCTGCCTCTCTATATCAATAGCAGAATTGCGGACTTGAGTCTCCAAAAGCTGAATTTGCTTATTTAGCTGCAACCTAGACAGGAGAACCTTTAAATGTAACAGTAAATCGTCTGATACAATCCTTAAGAAAATAATTGATGTTTTTCCATGATACAAAACCATGAAGACTATTTGCATTGCACATAATTAGGTCAGGGGGCACAGCGGGGGTTATAAGGAGTGTTATCTACAAACCTGTCCTGGCGAAGCTTCTCCATTCTCTCAGGAGTTAACTCCAAATTGTCAAGCAGTTCATTTGATATGGAAATTAACGTATCTTTCATCTCTTGCAGATGATTTGCCCCTTCTGGACAGAGTCCTAGCTGTGAAATACAAAAAACAAAAGCCATGAACAATGATGAAATAGGTCAGTTCTTATATAAGAAACCATCATCTTCCATTGACATAAAGTGGCTCACTCCAAAAGTTTATGACCTCAGTCCTCACCGCTTAGTTCATATCGCAGCAAATTATGACAACAAGAGAAAGGCAAAAACACAACACCTGAGTTCCATGACTGCAATTACAGCACAATTCTGGAGGCAGCAAGGTTTCGTCATGTCTCGGAATATCATGTTTAGCTGCAACTGGAGTAACTTGTAGAGGCTTAGAACCAGTAGGCTGAGGAGTACAACTTGATTGGTAGTGCTCCATGACTATTTGGTCAACATCAATGTTCTGAAAGCCAGACAAATTCCTTAGACTACAAATTATGAACAAAAGCTCAGAGTTTTCTAATAGCAGAGATTCAGCTTAACCATTTGATTAGTAAACCGAAAATCTTAAATAATAATCATAGTTTTCTTTTCATCTTCAGCAATTATAAGCAAAATCTTCACCAGTCCAATTACCACGTTTAACAAGAATAACAGATTCATGATATGCCATTTAACATGAAGGTAGCAAACTGGCAGTTCATGGTCATCATATGTTGTTTTAACATTATTTGAGGTTCGTAACAAACATAAGTGCCTCATCATATAAAAAAAATGAAGAATGGCTTATACTCCTCTTAAAGCAGCTCCAGATGAAATAATAATATTTATACAATAGATTACCCCGAGGATATCATCATCATTTACGACATCAGTAATTGCCTCGTCGGGCCCTTTGCTATCACTTGTTGCCTTGACATTATATCCTTCAGGAATTGGTAAACGAGAGTTGTACATCACTGTTCTCTCTCTCTTGTTTTGGTCATCAATAGCTTTTCCAGCTTCAGCAGCCTCATACGTTGGAATTGAGGCAGCATAATACCTTGTTGGATCTCCGCCTTTATCATTGCTTTCACCAATTTTATGATGCAATTGCTGATTTACAGAATTTTTTAGGCTGCTGTAATGTGATTTATCTGGCACCGTATGTCTTCCAGCAATCTGAAAGGCATTTACATCCTTCACTGGCAGTACAGTTTTCCCTGGCCTGACATAGCTCCTGAAACCGAGCTGAAGGCTCGAGAGGGCCTTCCACGCCTGCCAGAAATGACACAAAAAGTTTGGATAAACACCAATTTGCTAAAAGAGACCTTTCCAAAGCTTAATTATAATCTTGAAGCAAAGGAGATAGCCCCAAAACTACCTCCATTGCCTGCCATGAAAAACTTCTATGTGACGGTAGAAGTAATGTTGCTCGCAGAAAGAGCAAGGGAAGGGAGGAGAATCGGACAAATAAATATCACATGACCAGTTAACAGTCAATTGAAAACAGGAAAGAGCCTACAATCTATGGCTAGATAATGAGTGGCAATTCCACAATTGTCATCAAATCCAGCCATTATGACATATAGTTCTAGCCAAGCAGAATTTTTACCTGTTCCGTTTGTGATCTGCCAATACTCTGAAATTGGCAGCCCATCATCCTAAGAAGGAAGATAGAACCCATGAGTATGGCGAGCATATTTACTTATAATACAAGTTAAAAAAAAAACAGATAAAACGTACTCAAAAGGCCAAATCCACAATGTAATAACACAAAATGATAGCTGATTCTATCCTTTTCTATAATAAATTGGACTGCCAGTACTATATGACATCGTCATGTAGTCCAGAACTTAGGTACCGTGAACCATTACGAATACATCACATTAACTATGGTGCAGCCACAGATAAGATAACAACAGTACAGAAGTTGAGCAAAATGAATCAAGCATACTATTGCCACTACAGGCATTGATTAACTTCGTAATAAACAAAAACATCATACTTTTCAAATCTCCTAGCAAAAATTCAAGAATTAAAGCAAGTGTAGTGTATTACAACAAGATACACGTCTCATTATACACCCATTTTACCATGGAACTAATCATTTCCTTTATAACTTCTAACTTTCCACCTTTCAAATTATTCGATCCTCGCACTTCCAAAGCACGGAACATTCAACAAAATAAACCCCACATTATGCTAGAGAATCGTATACAAATAATTGATGAAACAATGGTTACAGAAATTTACCTCCCTTCAGAATGCGGCTTTTGTGTAGGTAGCGAGAAAAGAAAATTAGAGGTTAAGAACTTATTTTGAGTAGCAAAATTATTATGTGATTTTATATGCTCAGCCCAATTAACTTTAGGATGCTTCTTATTGCATTCTTCCCCAGCAATAAAACCCTTTCCACTGCATTACAAAACAACTAAAATAAGCACCATTTTTCCTCCATTTTTTCACTAAATATTCATAACCCATACAAATATAAATAATTACCTCATAATTTATAAGCTTCTTTTTCTTCATGAATTAACATATTCATCCAAAACCTACCACCATTAACGCAAACATTCAGAATAATGGAGATATCCCCAATTTCAAAACCCTAAATTCAGAATCGCTAAATAATAACACTTACTTGTTTGCGGCACCTCAAATTCGTCGAAATTTGAGTTTTCTGCAGCTGCTGCCGGTATAGTTAAACCTAATTTTTTTTATTTTTCTAGTAGTTTGTGATTGTGGTTAATTTTAGTTAGTTCGTCGAATTGCGAAAGAAATAATTGAATTGCGAAAATTGGGTTTGTTCAACATACATAAGAGAAGATTTTTACAGTTGAACTTAGTGAGATTGTATTGCCGAAAGAATATTTTGAGATTTGAGAAGAAGAGAAAAGGGGCTAAAGAAAATGGGAATTTGCAAAATGGGCGGGAACTTGGCAATTTGCAAAAAATTTGAGAACGTTGGAAAATAATGCTCCTTGCCTGGCACACCTGCTAGAGGTGGCCAACGGTGCGGGCTAATCCAGCCAACCCAGCTCAGTCCACCTCATGGACGTGCGGATCAAGCCCTTGAATAGCTCGGTCCAAAATCGTGAAAATCGTTAAATTGTTGGATGGGCCACTGAATGATTTTTTTAACCAGCCTATAAAACCCCGCTGGTAAAACAGCCCAATCCAAGGATCAGCCCAGCCCGTGAAACCGTTAACATTTTTATTCGTTTTTATTTAAATTAGTGTGAAAGTGTATATTATAGTAATGAGTAAGATATAATGAATAATGATAATAAAAATAAATATTTTTTATCATGAAAATTACTAAACGTTTTATTTAAATTATTTTCCAAGTGTAAAATATTTAATATTGTGATAACAAAAATTACCAAAGCCACAATTATACTCCCTGTGTTTTTTTTATATTTCTCACTTGGAATCTTGATACTATTATATTTAGAGAGAATCTTCTCAATTGTTTTCAATTTATAAGAAAAATATAGTCATGTGGAGTCTTGTTTGATTCGTCTCAATTAATACTTTATTAATATTCAATCGCTATAATTTTTACTAACATATAATGAAAGATATCTAAGCTCAAAGATGTGCATTGGGAGACGCGCACAGGAAAGTGAGAAGGATAAAATAAAACAGAGTGAGTACAATAAATGTTATATATATTAATATACCATTACATTACTCATCGACTCGTGATTAATTAATTTATTTAAACATTTTTTTATATGGAAAAAAACTGATGGCCCGGCCCAACCCGCCAAACCCATGGCTCGCCAACCCACTACATGAACCGCGAAAGCTTCGACCAGACCGTCGTGGGCCGAGCAAACTGGCCCACTAGACTAGCCCACGAAACTCGTGGCCCAAACCGCTCATTGGCCACCTCTAGCACGCCTCTTCAAAACCAAAAGAACATACCATTCAAATTAAAAGAGCATATAGTATAGCTGTGTAGGTCAGATGGATACATATAGAATATGTATGATTTACATTCATAAAGAGACAAGTCATGATAAAACTTACATATAGTAAATAACGTATTGAAAAACATGCTTAATTTACATTTTAAAAGAGCATATAGGCTGTATAGAAAGTAAACTTATGATAAAGAACATACAATAGTATAAAATAATACTTCCTCCGTTCCAAATTAAACGCAACAGTTTCCATTTTGGGAAGTTTCAAATTAAATGCAACAATTCTAAACTTGTTATATTTGGTAAGTTTTTTAGGTGTGAATTTACGAGAATACCCTTACTAAAAAATTAAACCACACTTAATTATACCTTAATGATTATCTAAACCTCTATCATCACCCCCTTAAGTTTCTCTCTCCTCACTCCCACCCACCTTAAGTTTATCTCTCCTCACTCCCACCACCACCACTACTTTCTCTCTCCTCACTCCCACCCACCTTAACTTTCTCTCTTCTCACTCCCACCACCGCCACTTTCTCTCTCCTCACTCCCACCCGCCTTAAGTTTCTCTCTCCTCACTCCCACCCACCACCACTTTCTCTCTCCTCACTCCCACCCACAACCACTTTCTCTCTCGACCACCTGCCGGAATTCGTCCCCACCATCATCTTCGAATTTCGATCTCTTCAAATTCGTCTGGATCTCTTCACCTTCGTTGGAATTTCGAATTTCGATCTCCTGCATCTCTCTCTCTCTTCGATCTCCTTCATCTCCCTCTCTTTCTTGTAGATGTGGTGGTTTCAAGGGTGAGGTTTTTGGTTTCACTGGTTGGGGGTGGCTGTTCTCAGATGGAATGAGGTTTTACTGAGTAACGTTGGTGGTTTGGCGGGTTGAGGGGGTTTCGGTGTGGGAGGGGCGTGGTTCTCCTCATTTCGAGGGGTGGCTGGGGTTGCGATGGACGGGGTAGGGTTCGGTGCGTCAGATGGTGGTTTCGGGCTAGTGGTGGTGGCACGGGTGGAAGGTGGTGGCGGCTCAGGTGGAGGAGTGGTGGCTTGAGTGGAAGGGTGCTGGTTAGGTGAATAGAAGTAGAGGAGAGATTAAGTGCCTTGGTGGTGGTGGTGGCAGTGCCTCGGTGGATTAGGTGGTGGTAGTCTCGGTGGATTAGGTGGTGGCAGTCTCGGTGGTGGTTGTGGTCTTGGTGGTGGTGGTGGTCTCGATGGTGTGGTGGCAGTAAGTGGTGGCTGGTGGCTTCACTAGGTGGTGGTGTTGGTGAAGCTTAATTAAACTAAACACATGCCCCTTCCTTGTCTAAACACTCCTTAAGAAATTTCAACTAGGAGTCCGTGCCACTCCAATTGTTGCGTTTAATTCGGAACGGAGGAAGTATAAATTACTAGATGATACAGTTCAAAATTAGATAACATAGTTAAACCATGTACATCCATAAAATAACATAAGTAGTGAATGAAAAAGGTATACGGTTTGAAATCGAAAGCATAAATTGACGTGTTTTACGTCATGGTGTTTGTCGTTTATGACAAGGTGCATGATGAGGATTGACAGTAACGTGCATCCGGGTGCACTTCTACATTGTGCATTGAAAATTGGAACTGAAATATATGTTTTTCCTTTTCTTTTTCCTCAATTTTCCTTCTTAAGGTTTTATTTTCGAAGGGGGCAACAATTTGGCAACTTTATTAACAAGTGGACAAAATATAAAGTCCATAAGTACATGCGACAAAATTTTCAAAGGGTAATGTTACTCTTAGTGTTGTTTAACTCTAAAAGACATTAACTTTTTAAGATGATGGTAACAGTGGCACCATTCTGTCGCACATGAAACCAAGAAAACAAAACCAACCGACATATTGGGTATGGATTGTTGACGAATGACGTTCGACTCACGAGGCTAAGAAATAAAAGACAAGTGGCGACGTGCTGCAAGCAATGACAAGACATGCGACTAGTGTATAACAAGATACGAGCGTCCGACAAGGTAGCTAGTGTGCGTGCGTGACAATGAGCAAGTAGCTTGGCGTGCAACATGGACAAGCTCTTAATGCATCTCGAGTGTGCAATTCGCCGAGAGCAAGGGTGTTGTGACATGCTAAGGCGCAAGGGCGTGTCGTTACCTGCTGCAAGCATGCAATTGTGTTTTTTCACTAATTTCTTATTATACCAGGCTTATGAATAATCCCTATTATAAATTTTAAGGTCGTTTATTATTCAATGTACACACATTAAGAGAATAATT
The DNA here is from genome assembly GCA_947646795.1 of Beta lomatogona. Lineage (NCBI taxonomy): Eukaryota > Viridiplantae > Streptophyta > Magnoliopsida > Caryophyllales > Amaranthaceae > Beta > Beta lomatogona. The sequence continues at coordinate 2,246,425 of CANSNZ010001274.1, forward strand.
CATATTTATAGAGACTATAGAACCTGAGAAATAGGTTCGATGGTGTGTGTAGATTGAATATTTTGCCTTGTATCATCATCTCATATTGAACGTCTAGCTAGTGCAAAATTCGTGTTTTTTCTATTGAATCTCGTGTTTCCACGTGAATATTGTGTGTTTTTTACTGCATATTCTTCTTAATTTCAAGTTGTTGAATTTCACATGCTATACTTCAATTTCACGATTTGTTAGCACATGTTGTATTTATTCCTAAAAGCACCATATTAATTTAAATTCTCATATTAGAAATCGCATGAGTTGACTTGCAAAGGGAAAATGTCATTTTAAGAATTGATGTGTAAACTTCAATTTAAAATGATGTACTACCTCCGTATCAAATTAAATGCAACAGTTATCAAAAAATGGTTGTTTCAAATTAAATGCAACAATTTCCTTCTTTCCATTTTTGGTATGATTTTTACCCCTAAAATTACCAAAATATCCTTGTTTAAAAACTAAGACACATATTATAATATCCAAATCAAATTAATTGCAAACATAATCAAAATTAATCAACCTAAACATAACCCCCCTCTCTCTTCAATACCACCTTCACTCCATCACCCACCACCATTTCTCTCTCCTCCATGCTCCCATCTCCATGACTCCATCCTCCTCCCGTCTTTCTCTCAACCACCACCACCACCACCACCACCATCACCATTTTCTCTCAATCACCGACACCACCACCATCATCACCAATCTCGCCAGCGTCCCCCACCAGCCCAAAACCACCATCAATCATCATCTCTCTTCGATATCCTCCCCCACCAGCCCAAAACCACCTTCGCTCCACCGCCGTCATTTCTCGCGCTCCATGAACCACCGACATTTCGATCTCCTTTCTCTCACCTCCATCTTCCATCAATCTCCTTTAATTTTTCTCACCTCCATCTTCCTTCCTTCTCTCCTACATCTCTCTCTCTGTCTTAGATCTCTTTCTTCGATCTCTCTTTTGGATCTCTCACTTTCTTCGGGGCCAGCAAGAAGGTGGTTTTGACTTTGGGTGGTGGGGGGCAGTAGAAAGGTGGTCGGTGGTTGATTTGGGTTTCGAATTTCGGAGCCAGCAAGTTGGTGGTTTTTGGGTTCGAATTTCGGGGCAGCGGGGAAGGTGTTTTGATGGTTGTGGTGTTTCGGTGGTGTTGGTGGTGGCGTTTCGCTGGTGTTGGTGGTGGTGGCGTTTCGGTGGTGGAGGTGGTGGCGGCGGCAGTATGTGGTGGTGGTGGCGGCGGTATGTGGTGGCAGCATTAGGTGGTGGTGGTAATTGGTGGTGGTTAATTACACTAAATACTTGCCCTCACCTTTGTTAATCTTACCTTAAGAAGTTTTGCCTAGGAGTCCATGTCAAAGGAATTGTTGCATTTAATTTGATACGGAGGAAGTATAACATTTCATTAACCGTATGCATCATTTTAAAGAGACAGACGTCATTTTAAAAAGGAAAGTGTCATTTTATAAATATGGTGTACATCATTTTAAGAATTGTGTCCTCTTACGAAGGGAAAGTATAATTTTAAGAAAGGAGTGTAATTTCATAAATGTTCTATGTCATTAAACATATTTGTCCGTTTGCAAAGAGAATATGTCATGTTAAAGAGTGTGTTCATGTCAATTTTAGGGAGGTTATGTCATGTTCAGTATCATCATGTCATTTTAGGAAGTGACTTATGTCATTCCAAGTATGGGATATACGAGTTCATATACTCCGTCGAAGGTTTTCTGTTTTCCTATTTCTCTTGCATATGCTTTCACTTTTATTTTTATTTTTTTTATACTATAAAGTATAAACATCTAATAAGGAAACAAGTTATACTACTCCTTTTACTCTTTATAAACCTTCTTATTGTAGCATCAGAATACCACGGTAACGAAGAGAGAGAGAATGTGTTGTTTATCTAAATAGGAAAGATAATGTGGTTATGTAATAGTGTAAAACCATGTGGGTTCAACAAGTGAGGTAAAGTAGTGTGAAAAGAAAAAAAAATTACGAGATAAGAAATAAAGTAAAATTAAGAAAATATTTGTTGAACGTATTTAAACGAAATGTGAAGGAGTGAGTACTTAACTTTGCGATTTTGATTACAAATACCCGTCTGTAAAAGACTAATCGACTTTTCTTTGTAGCTCCAATTCCTAATTAGGTGACATTGTCCTCACGGCTCCTCTCTACTTTCTCTTCTACCTACACACTAGAATACAAACTACATAAACTCACTCAAGACAAACTCTATATAAAGTAGCAAAACGAGAATGAGACAATTTTTAAATGGAGTATAAGATATAGCTTAGTATGTAGACAAAGTAATATATTCATCATATATAATCATATGAGAATCACTTTTGTGGCGAGAACTGTGGGACCCAATAACCATTTCCTGTTGCTTATTTTAAAGATTTTTTATGCTCATTTTAAATGATTTTACTTGTTTTTATGAAGATTTTGCTCATTTTTTTTCCTTTTCATTTTAAACATTTTTTGCTCATTATAAGAAGCTTTTGCTTATTTGAAAGAATCCTTATGGTTCTTACCACAAAATGGTTTTCATAGGAACCTCACACCTCATTTTAAGCACTTCCTTCGGTCCATGAATATTGCAACGTTTACCTTATTTAGTAGTTTTACATTAATTGCAAATTTTTTTTTATTTTATAGTGGATTCTCTTTTATCTATTTATATCTATATCTCTCTCCAATCTCCTCATTAAAAAATGTGCACTTCCTCCATCTCGCAAATTACATGAAAGTGAAAAGTCTCATTTCACATTTTGGAATAGCCAAGTTTGACCAGAATTTTTTCCTTGAATAATGCAAAATAGGGTTTTAATTCCCGAAATATGTTGAAAGGGAAATTAATTCCCTGCGTACCGTCCACGTAGGACGGCACGCGAGAAAATGTTTTTTTTTTTTTTTATCCCAGGTAAACCGCTACTTCAAGTAGCGGTTTATTTTAAATTAAACCGCTACTTCAAGTAGCGGTTTATACATAGAAACCGCTACTTGAAGTAGCGGTTTATGCATGTAAACCGCTACTTGAAGTAGCGGTTTATGTGGTCAACACCTTCCCCACACTCATACTCTATAATATGTAAACCGCTACTTGAGATAGCGGTTTATGAAAAAAAAAGGCCTCTCATCGTTGCTTCCCCATAACTGGCCAAAATGCCAGAAACATAAAAAAAAAAAAAGCTTTCCAACCTGCAATTTCAACACCAAATTCCATCCAAGTCCATACAAAGTCTATGCATACATTAATCACCAAACACCAAGTTCATCCACATTCACATTTATCCAATAAGTAAGATTAAGAAAATATGTCAATCACAAACAAAGTTTAATATTTAACATAGTGTTAACGAACTATACAAACAACAAATGAAAGTGCTAAGACCCCCTCTTCTTCTTTTGTGAAGGTCTAGATGAACTAGGTGTGGTCTCACTAGACTCGCAATGGCATGAAGAGAAGATGGAGTGGTGGCGAACGGCGTCGGTAGGTCCCTCCGCTGATCGGAGGCGAAAGCAAAGGTCTGTGTGGTAGATGTATGGGCAAGAGACATAGAAGGTGTAGAAGTCGAAGTATGTACGGCGAGAGGTAGGCACGCCCGTAAGATGTGGCCATGTCCAGCCTCGGCTAACCGCATCAATACATAGTCCCCTCATGGTCCGCAATGTCTCGTGCAAACAAGCGGCGCCCCATATGCGGAGGCAATGACTCGGCGGCCTCTAGTACAAGGTCTTTGCACCTATGAGCAACATCGGATAAAGTATGTGCCTCGCATAGAAAGAAAAATACATATTATATAGTCGGATAAATAAATAAAAGTATAACTACAAATCATGGCACTTACCGAGTACTACATCTGCAGACGCAGCTGATAATGTGTAGAAGGAGGTCGCCTCAATGGATCCGTCATGCGTAACCTCGTGATGCGACGATACCACACCATATACTCCTCAATGGCATGAGTACGACCAGTAAACGGAGTGCCCCGAACAACACGTCTCGCGCTCATCCCACTGCGCTATGTAAGGGCGATGTCTCGAGCGGATAATTCTTGTTCTTCGACCTCCGATCTATGCCATGAAAGGCTGTGCTTGTATCACAAGGTCTTTGGAATCCTCTCGCTCGAAGCCAAACCGGCGCATAACTCGATCGGGACAATGAAACTCCACAATGTCGAAACAAATAAGTGGAGCCAATGTGCGCCATACATGTCGATCGGCTCGACATATAGCGTGCAACAACTCTAGTCTCGCATCGTATATGGCTGCCAAGTCATCTACAAATAAAGAATGTTGCAAATATTAGACATGTGAGAGATGTCTACCAATGTATATAAGTTAGGCATGTGAGACTCTATGTACCCGCTCGTCCGTCTGATGGTCAAGTGCATGCCTGTAGTAAGATAGCCCACTTGCTAAGTGGGACCTACTAAGGTGTACCCGAAGCCAACCGAAAAGAAATACATATTAATATCCTTCGAAAAATGAAACTAAATAATGTCAACAAATGTGAGACACTCGCATATTACCTGACGGCTAAGGGATCAACCCGGAACATGCGGGGAGCCTAAAATAGGAACGGCATCGTCAAACCGTGGAGGTGGGTCCCATGACCTCGAAATTCGAGGGTCTGCCGATGTGTACGTGCTCCCATGCCCAAAGCAGTAACAACAACATAAGACCACCTAACTCCCGGCACGCCTCGTGATGCCCGACATAGCTGTCGATACAAGTGTGCAAGGGTGGCACTACCCTGACTATATGTCCCCGCTACGTCGAGATCCGCCAAAAGTGGAAGATAAAGCACTCATTGTATCTCCACTCTTGTCGGCCAAAAAGAATGGACCCCATCAAAACAAGAATATAAGCCCGTGCGAATCGTTGTATTGTCACCTCATCGGCATCGTTCGGCAAGAAGAAAAAAATGAAGCCGAAGCCATGTCAACCTCAAAGACGAACCCCGGGAGAACTTTGGGCTCGTTCTCCGGGGTGGTGGGCCATACCCCTAACAACTCGTGCACTGTTGCAGCCCAATTACCCTCGCCGCTACCAATAACGGGTGGTCCGTGCACTCTCGGTCCAAGGAGAACAACGACATCTCCTAAAGTAATCGTCGCCTCCCCAACGGTCAAATGGAAGGTATGGGTCTCCCTGCCTCCATCGCTCCACTAATGCCGTAAGAAGTGGTCGATCAAGCTCCAAACCTCCCCCTACCAAACGATGTATGCCAAGAAAACCGGCCACGCTCAACATACCGAAGAACTCTATCGTGAACCTCCCCGGTCATGAGTGAGACTATGATGATGCAACCGACACGATAATACCGTGTCCGCTACTCCCCCTCCGGGCATCCTCACTCCGATGCTTATCCTGGAGGGTGAGAACGCTGCGATCGGTGGGGCGGGATAGATGGACTGCGCCATCGACCCGAGGAAAAAAAAAAAACAAAACAGTAAGTAACACATTCATGGACTAGGATAAGAATATAAATTTATGAGAGTTAATAAAAATTAGATTTACCCAAGATGTTCCTTCATCATTCTTATTAGGACATCTTTGCTTATTGTGTCCCGAAGCCTTACAAATGCTACATCTATATTTGCCGGGCCTATCACTGCATCCATTTCATTTCGTATTCGAGTGGACCTTGGACGTCCAGCTCCACGCTTTAGCCCCTCATCAGCTATAATTCTCGGACCATAATATGGAGAACAATTATGCATATCAGGCACATGCTTGAAAAAGGACATATAAGTAGATCGATACTCGGTAGTCATAAAAGAAGCGTCCACAAAACCACTATATGACAAACTCCGGTATCGACAGACCGCAAGGACATGAGAACACGACAACTTGTATATTAGGAGTTTCTCACATGTACATGTCTTCTACATTAAGTTCACCGTGTGTTTCTTTCCACCTTTCCCTGCAATACGGTTTCCACGTCCAGTAGTGACCTCGAATAGCCCTCGTTCATAGTCAAACACAATCACCTCATGAGCACTTGCCTTCTCCATGTTTTTTTCAATGATGGTAGTCGCCTTTGGACTATAATCATGGCCTTCCTCAAGTCTTTTTCTACCCAATTCTCTCCTTGTAGCAAAATATGAATTGACACGATAAAAAGTCATTCTTACCAAAGCAGTGATCGGAAGACATCTTGCCCCTTTTAGGACGCCATTAAACACTTCAGACATGTTCGTGGTTTGCACACCATATCTACATCCACCATCATGATGAAGAGACCATAGATGAAGGGGAATGTCCAACAGATATCTAGCTGCCTCGACATTAATGGAGCCAATACGATCCATATAGTACAAAAACTTCCTCTTCTGCCTAGCATATGCAGCTTTTCCGAATAGATTATTGATGGCAGCATTCTTATACTTAGTATTCAAGTTCGAAGCAAGATGTCGCACACAAAATCGGTGATGGGCATATGGCTCTTCCCATCCACTTTGAGGCTCGTTCATAGCTGCAAGGATACCCCCATGACGATCAGAGATGACACACAAATCCTTTCTATCTGTGACAGAACGTCTAATGCAAGCTAAAAACCAAGACCAGTCCTCCGTGCTTTCTTCCTTCACAACAAAGAAAGGCAAGTGGGAATAGCTGGAAATTAGCATCTGTTCCCATAGCAATCAATAATTTGCCTTTGTATTTCCCGTACAAGTGAGTACCATCTATAGTGATAAGAGGTCGACAATGACGGAATCCGGTAATAGAGGGTTTAAAGGCCCAGAAGACACTCTTAAAGATGTTCGTACTAGGATCTTGTGTTGGGATCGTCTTCCAATAAACGACCGGTGCCTCGATTGGACTCTTTCAAGGCTTGCAAGTACCTAGGTAACTCTTGATAAGACTTCTCCCAATCACCAAAAATATTGGTTATTGCCTTTTGTTTGGCTAACCAAGCTCTCTTGTATGTTATTGAAAATTGATATTGGTTCTTCACAAAAGTCAAGATGGACTGAACTTTGAATGAAGGATCGTCCTAATGAAATCCTCGATAAGATCGGCAACGAAATCCGATGAAATGAGAGGATAGTCTCCACATGTTATGTCTCCCAAACAATTGCTTGCATGTGGACCACCATATCGTACAATTTTGAATGAGTACGACTTAGTCATGATTGCACGCAACCTCCATGGACAAGTGACACACTTCCTTTCGGGCACATTCAATGACATACTTTGTGGGCTCGACTCTAACACCCGAAACATCTGGTTTCTAGAGATCGACCAAGGCTTTCACAAAATTCTTTAATTCTTCGCAATGAGGCAAACTCTTGTCCTATCTCAAATTCGTAACCCACAATCAATGAACCAAGTGCATTTCCAAGTCATCCATGCATCTATTAACCTTTGATCAACTTCGTCAATTCTGAGCCAATCTTGTGAAGGAACACCGGACTTTATTGCATTGTCATTGTTTCCCTTGCATCATCGTCCTCCTCCCTATCGGAATCCACATGCTCCTCCTCATTTCCCAAAAAATCAACATCATTTCGATGTAGAGTATCAAGATGGAATGTGGACGGTATGTGGGGAGACGAAGGCAGAGAACCGAACTCATTCATGTGCTCATTGACATAATGTGGGTCCGACAACATGCTAGTAAATGATTCAAATTGCATGCTAGGAGGCGATGCCGGTACCTCCATGCTATCCCTAAAGTCCATTGTAGGTACATAACCCACATTACTTTGGAGATTTATCTCCTTGGGAACTTGTTCAATGTACACCTCCATTGCCATGGCCGACGTTTGTGTCACCGATAGCCACATAGCACTTAGTGACTCGTCATCCTCTAGTGCAATTGGCACATATTTCCCCGGCATCGGATATCTCATAAACAATTTCAGTTCCACATACATACGATCACATCCAACAACGTCATATACTCTATTCAGAATCTCTTGAAACATCATACCAGAATTGATGAACAAAAACTTTTTCCTTCCACCTCTATACACAATATCAACGTCATTTTGAGATAGTTCACCATTCCAATAAAGGTATAAAGGATATTTAGGTTGTTCCATATTCTACATACAAAAAACATAATGTTAAAGTTATTCTTATTCTACACATTCAAACAATATGAACACCATTCTTCACCTATACTAGTAGCATTTGCAACCTAAACACAACAATTCATGCAAAATCAACCATCACAAAATGCTCAACACCATTTTTAACCAACCAATATAACCAATAAATCACCTTCCAATTCATGCAAAATCAACCATCGCAAAATGATAAATTATGCAAAATACGAAATTATACTAATCAAACCAAACAATTTCCATCTAACAACAGTTACAAAGCTAAAATACATAACAAATATGGCATGCTAAGCAAATTAAATTAAAAAAAAAAAAAGATTACTCACCTGGGCTAATAGACGGTGGCGTGCGGTTGGTGGCGCGGCCGGGCGACGGTGGCGTCTTTGTTGGTGGCGAGGCCGGACGACGGTGTGACTCGGCTTTTAGGGCCGGGCGACGATGGCTCTCTTGTTGGTGGCGTGGATGGTAGGCGACGGTGTCAGTCGGAAGAGAGAGAGGGAGAAAAACACCGCTGTTGGCTGGCGTCAGTTGAGCGGCGACGATGGTCGGCTGAGCAACGGTGGTCTTCGACGGTGGTGTAGCTCCGGTGGTGTAGTGTGGGTTGTGGGCGACACTTAGTAAGAGAGAGAGAGGGAGACAAATTTGAGAGTTAATCGTTCGAATCTGAGAAATTGGGAAAGCTAGGGCGGGTTTTGGGGATTATAGTAAACCGCTATTTGAAGTAGCGGTTTCTATTAATGAACCGCTACTTGAAGTAGCGGTTTACTTTAGTCAGCGCCATTTTGCTGGTCCAGGTACCAGTAAACCGCGACTTGAAGTAGCGGTCAATATTGGTCAATTAATATTAACCGCTACTTCAGGTAGAGGTTTATTTTTTATTAACCGCTACTTGAAGTAGCGGTTTATAAAGGTTAACCGCTACTTCAAGTAGCGGTTTTGCTTAAGTAAAGAAAAAAAAAAAATTTCTCGCGTGCCGTCCTACGTGGACGGTACGCAGGGAATTAATTTCCCTTTCAACATATTTCGGGAATTAAAACCCTATTTTGCATTATTCAAGGAAAAAACGTTTGACTAAGGACAGAGAAAATTTAAGAAACCAATAGAGATGAAGAATGCAATATTGCAAGTGTTCTATTTAGATGTATAAAACATTAGGATAGTACATGTACAGTGATGATTTTGATATCTCTTGCACCTTGGAACAAAATAAAGCCGGAATTGACATAAAAAAAACCACAATATTTGAAGAGCCATAAGTTTGATATTGTGCTAATGCCAAGAGGAAGAAGCTTCGTTTTAATTAAGTAGCTATGTAAAAGCAAGATGAATACTTTTAATGAGAACAATACCATGAAGATTTAAAGGATAAGTCTTCCTTTTAAAAACTATCACTCTGTCGAAAATACAAAGGTCACTACAATGGATATAAGATTCTAACGATGAAACATGGATATCAGATGAAGAACCATTACATAGTAATTATCTTTCCTTATAGGATCAGAGAACCAATTTGGAAGTACTCAAGACTACTTTACATAATAGATATAGTATGAAACGAGAAAATACTAATTTTTTACTGCATCACAAACATCGCTTGATATGATCTTGGGAATCTTTCCACACATCTCTGCCTCAATGTTGAGCATGACTACTCCATCATAAATCTCCACTGATATTTGTGGTCATAAAAGAAATAAATGGCATTTAAACATTGAATTTTCTGCTCCAGCAAAGATGGTTAAAGTACTGCTTCGATATTTCAATCAGCTTCACACAACTCATCAACGCAAGATATACTTATTTATCACAAGGTAGCACAGACAATACCTTATGGATTATGTGCAATAATTAACACAATAGAGAAATTGACCATAAATGAGCCAAAAGTGGACCTATGTAGCAAGACATACTTGTCACAAGGTAGCAGAGTAATTTCTGGAATACTTGCAACTGAAAAGAGAGAAACGGACCAGAAATGAGCCAAAAGTGGACTGATATACACAGAGCACCAAAAGTTTATTGAACTCCCACTTCTAGTAGTTCTAAATCCAGTAAGCGGCTTGTTCGAGTAACATTTAAACTGCAACGGGAGTAACAAAAGGCTGGAGGCAACAGCAACTCAATATAGAATGACACAAACCATATGCTATATGCTTCGGCTCTGAAGTCTTTTCTTATTCCTTAATCTCATGATCATCTTCATCCTCATCATACTTTGTTGTCCCAAAAGGCGAAATCAAACTCTCAACATAACCACATGTTTTACTTAAACTGTCATCATAGTGTTCAGATCCTTCCCAAATAATAGTATTTTCTTCACACTCTTCTAGAGCAACCTTACTAGGGTCAAGTAGCTTAAGCTGCTCTGGATATTCACCTAATAAACACTTCCCCATCTCAAATAGATATAGCAACCTTGTGTCTCCAGTGTTGAGAGAGAAAATTTTCTCCCAAGAAGTGCAATCATCATGTTGCTTCAACATCCAAACATCACAAATATCACAACCTGAATAGCTAATGCAACCCAAAGACAAGCACCCTTTCGTCTGAAATAAGCCAACTTCGTAGTAACCACTAATCACATTCTTCAAAGAAATTTTCTTCAATTGCCCACTAACTAAATTCAACCCAAGAATGTGATCACTTTGGACCCGAGGAGGCCAGTATATAGTATCATCAACCGACACTGATAAACCTTCGTAATTCAGTGAGAAGTAATAGTGCTCATCTATAGTACTTCTTCTTTTCCATTTCCCAGTCCTCAAAGAAAAAACATCAACATGACGCTCTTTCTCATCTTTCTCACTAATGCACCCTATCCTCTATAGTCATCAATGGAAGATATATAACCAAACCCGGAGCAGACAACATTCATAGGATTAGGATGATTAACATAAGGACTACCAACCTTACTACATTGTTGAGTTGCAGGGTTCCATAGATAAAAGCAATAAACTTCGTCAGAATTGTCATACAAGCACAGCAGACCATTAATGGATCCTTTCACATTAGTAATATAACATTCTGATAAGATACTGCCTCGATATTTACAGCGGAAGTCAACTAATTCTTTCACATTGCTACATTCATCTAAGGATAACAAGTAAAACCATCTATATAACCATTCTCAAGCATGAGAACTTGAGGGCAGTAAGAGGAGAATTTAAGGTGAGTTTTTTGGAATTTATGACTGGAAATTGTGGAAAACCAATACTTAGATACAGATTTGAAGCGGATTAGGGATTTTACCGGAAGTCTAGGCAGAATTTGTTCCACAATCAGATCGTCTGGAATAATTGGGAGGGGGGTTTCTGAATTCGCCGTCTTCTTCTCCATCTTTGCGAAGAACCAAAAACCTAATTTGTAAATTGGGGAAAAGGAAAAAAGTTGAAGGAAGACGAAGCATAAGTTCTTCCCCAGGTCCGTGTAATAGTTGAGTAGCCAAGGGATCATGCCCACTTCGGGAGTTCGGGTTCCTTTTATTAACAAAAAAAAGTGCAAAAGAGAAGTAGAGAAAACTAAACTTACCAACGAAGGAGAAGTAGAGAAAACTTACCAACGAAGGAGAAGTAGCGTATGCGGGACTGCGGGTAACGATGGGCGGGTAATGATGGGCAAATCTACCCCTTTTCAGATTAGGGTGGATGCGAAGTACGTCTTTACAAATTTGTTTCATTAACTTTTGGATTGAATTAGTCTGAACTGAATTGAAATAAATAAGTCTGAACTGAATTGAAATAAATAAGTTTGAACTGAACTGAAATGGTCTGAACTGAACTAAGATAATTTTCCATTTCTTCAGTTCAAAAAAACAGAGCCTAATATTAGATAAAAGGGAAATTTTTTTGATTTAGGAAACATTCCAAATAACATTTTGTTATGAATAATTAGTTCAAAAAAGAGAAAAGTGTTGCATAGAAGTTAGGACTACAAATATTGTATATAGAATTGCTATAGTTGTATGTAAAAATCATGTTTTATATTAACTGAACAATAATTAATCAAAGTCTGGAACTAGGCACTACTTATGACATAGTTGAGTAAAGATGTAGAGATTTTGATAGTGTACTCCTAAAGTTTTAACAAAATGCACAAAATTCTTTCTTATTATGAAAATTGCATTTTGTAGCTTGCACTCTTAAGCGTAAATACTTGTGTTTTTGGAGAAAGAGGGGGGGGGGGAGAGTAATCGGGTAAGGGGGAGGAATAAGTTATTAGGAAGTGACTTATGTCATTCCAAGTATGGGATATACGAGTTCATATACTCCGTCTTTTTGTTTTCCTATTTCTCTTGCATATGCTTTCACTTTTATTTTTATTTTTTTTATACTATAAAGTATAAACATCTAATAAGGAAACATGTTATACTACCCTTTTACTTTTTATAAACCTTCTTATTGTAGCATCAGAATACCACAGTAACGAAGAGAGAGAGAATGTGTTGTTTATCTAAATAGAAAAGATAATGTGGTTATGTAATAGTGTAAAACCATGTGGGTTCAACAAGTGAGGTAAAGTAGTGTGAAAAGAAAAAAAAATTACGAGATAAGAAATAAAGCAAAATTAAGAAAATATTTGTTGAACGTATTTAAACGAAATGTGAAGGAGTGAGTACTTAACTTTGCGATTTTGATTACAAATACCCGTCTGTAAAAGACTAATCGACTTTTCTTTGTAGCTCCAATTCCTAATTAGGTGGCATTGTCCTCACGGCTCCTCTCTACTTTCTCTTCTACTACACACTAAAATACAAACTACATAAACTCACTCAAGACAAACTCTATATAAAGTAGCAAAACGAGAATGAGACAATTTTTAAATGGAGTATAAGATATAGCTTAGTACGTAGACAAAGTAATATATTCATCATATATAATCATATGAGAATCACTTTTGTGGCGAGAACTGTGGGAACCAATAACCATTTCCTGTTTGCTCATTTTAAAGATTTTTTATGCTCATTTTAAATGATTTTTACTTGTTTTTATGAAGATTTTGCTCATTTTTTTTCCTTTTCATTTTAAACATTTTTTGCTCATTATAAGAAGCTTTTGCTTATTTGAAAGAATCCTTATGGTTCTTACCACAAAATGGTTTTCATAGGAACCTCACACCTCATTTTAAGCACTTCCTTCGGTCCATGAATATTGCAACGTTTACCTTATTTAGTAGTTTTACATTAATTGCAAATTTTTTTTTATTTTATAGTGGATTCTCTTTTATCTATTTATATCTATATCTCTCTCCAATCTCCTCTTTAAAAAATGTGCACTTCCTTCATCTCGCAAATTACATGAAAGTGAAAAGTCTCATTTCACATTTTGGAATAGCCAAGTTTGACCAAGGACAGAGAAAATTTAAGAAACCAATAGAGATGAAGAATGCAATATTGCAAGTGTTCTATTTAGATGTATAAAACATTAGGATAGTACATGTACAGTGATGATTTTGATATCTCTTGCACCTTGGAACAAAATAAAGGCGGAATTGACATAAAAAAAACCACAATATTTGAAGAGCCATAAGTTTGATATTGTGCTAATGCCAAGAGGAAGAAGCTTCGTTTTAATTAAGTAGCTATGTAAAAGCAAGATGAGTACTTTTAATGAGAACAATACCATGAAGATTTAAAGGATAAGTCTTCCTTTTAAAAACTATCACTCTGTCGAAAATACAAAGGTCACTACAATGGATATAAGATTCTAACGATGAAACATGGATATCAGATGAAGAACCATTACATAGTAATTATCTTTCCTTATAGGATCAGAGAACCAATTTGGAAGTACTCAAGACTACTTTACATAATAGATATAGTATGAAACGAGAAAATACTAATTTTTTACCGCATCACAAACATCGCTTGATATGATCTTGGGAATCTTTCCACACATCTCTGCCTCAATGTTGAGCATGACTACTCCATCATAAATCTCCACTGATATTTGTGGTCATAAAAGAAATAAATGGCATTTAAACATTGAATTTTCTGCTCCAACAAAGATGGTTAAAGTACTGCTTCGATATTTCAATCAGCTTCACACAACTCATCAACGCAAGATATACTTATTTATCACAAGGTAGCACAGACAATACCTTATGGATTATGTGCAATAATTAACACAATAGAGAAATTGACCATAAATGAGCCAAAAGTGGACCTATGTAGCAAGACATACTTGTCACAAGGTAGCAGAGTAATTTATGGAATACTTGCAACAGAAAACAGAGAAACAAACCAGAAATGAGCCAAAAGTGGACCTATATAGCAAGACAAGTACTCATCACAAGGTAGCAGAGTACTTTATGGAATACTTGCAACAGAAAACAGAGAAACGGACCAGAAATGAGCCAAAAGTGGACTGATATACACGGAGCACCAAAAGTTTATTGAACTCCCACTTCTAGTAGTTCTAAATCCAGTAAGCAGCTTGTTCGAGTAACATTTAAACTGCAACGGAAGTGACAAAAGGCTGGAGGCAAGAGAAACTAAATATAGAATGACACAAATCATATGCTTTATGCTTCGGCTCTTTAAGTCTTTTCTTATTCCTTAATCTCATGATCATCTCCATCCTCATCATACTTGGTTGTCCCAAAAGGCGAAATCAAACTCTCAACATAACCACATGCTTTACTTAAACTGTCACCAATGTGTTCAGATCCTTGCCAAATAATAGTATTTTCTTCACATTCTTCTAGACCAACCTTACTAGGGTTATTTTCTTCACATTCTCCTAGACCAACCTTACTAGGGTCAAGTAGTTTAAGCTCCTCAGGATATTCACCTAATAAACACTTCCCCATCTCAAATAGATATAGCAAATTTGTGTCTCCAGTGTCGAGAGAGAAAATTTTCTCCCAAGAAGTGCAATCATCATGTTGCTTCAACATCCAAACATCACAAATATCACAACCTTTCAAATAGCTAATGCAACCCAAAGACAAGCACCCTTTCGTCCGAAATAAGCCAACTTCGTTGTAACCACTAATCACATTCTTCAAAGAGATTTTCTTCAATTTCCCACTAACTAAATTCAACCCAAGAATGTGGCTTTTATCATCATCATTCCCATCACTTGGAACCCGAGGAGGCCAGTATATAGTATCATCAATCGACACTGATAAACCTTGCGGATTCAGGGAGAAGTAATAATTCTCATCTATAGTAGCTGTTGTTTTCCATTTCCCAGTCCTCAAAGAAAAAACATCAACATGATGCCCTTTCTCATCTTTCTCACAAATGCACCCTATCCTATAGTCATCAATGGAAGATATATAACCAAACCCGGAGCCGGTAACACCCCAAGCATTAGGATGATTAACATAAGGACTACCAACCTTACTACATTGTTGAGTTGCAGGGTTCCATAGATAAAAGCAAGGAAAATCTTCGTCAGAATTGTCATACAAGCACAACAGACCATTAATGGATCCTTCCACACTAGTAATATAACATTCCGATAAGATATTGAGTGGATATAATGCAACAAATTCTTTCACATTGCTACATTCATCTAAGGATAACAAGTAGTTTCTTCCATCTAAATAACCATTCTCAAGCATGAGAACTTGAGGGCAGGAAGAGGAAAAGTTAAGGTGAGTTTTTTGGAATTTATGACTGGAAATTGTGGAAAACCAATACTTAGATACAGATTTGAAGCGGATTAGGGGTTTTACCGGAAGTCTGGGAAGAATTTGCTCCATTATAAGATCGTCTGGAAGAATTGGGAGGTTGGTTTCTAAATTCGCCGTCTTCTTCTCCATCTAATTTGGAAATTGGGAAAAAGAAAAAAAAAGTTGAACTGGGTTGATTGAAAAGTTGAAGATGAAGCAAAAGTTTTCCCCACGTCCGTGTAGTAGTTGAATAGCAAAGGGATGCCCACTTGGGGTTCCTTTTATTAACAAAAAAAAGTAGATGCCCACTAACTTGGGGTTACTTTTATTAACATTTAACAAAAAGAAGTGCAAAAATAAAAGTAGATGCCCACTAACTTGGGGTTACTTTTCCATAATCCATAACCATTTAAAAGTGGGAACTTCACCCACTGTTCATCTGCACTCGAAAAAGGGGCCATTGATTGTTATGGAGTGAACAAAAATCGTTCTTCTCCCTCATAAAAAGCAAGCGTTTCACCTTACCTGCTGTCTGCTGATGATGCAAGGTACTTTTCGTTTTGCTTTCTTTGATTTTTTGTTGATATTTTCTAGGTATAATAATGTATGCAAACTTGTCTTAATGTTTCTTCATCAACATTCATCTTTCTCTTTCCTCCTAAGTCCTATCTATCTTTGTTTCCAGAATTAATTTTTAATTACTTCTGTCTTCTGTTTTTTGGACAGTGCTCTGTAACAAGAATAAGCCTATAGCTTGTACTTTTCTGTTGATTACATGTAAAATACAGCAAGTGTAGCATCTCTTGACTTGCTGCTGTAGTAATGTACATAGATTGATATGGAATTTTTGGAAAATTTCTCCAGCGGCTCCTGTCGTCGTCTTCTCTTTCTAATTTTATCGCGGTGTCCTCTAGTTTCTTGCCTTATTTGTTGTTGTAGAATGAGCTTGTTTTATTTGAAACTAGAATTATATGCACGCGATGCGTGCGTTAATTTCAAAACTTGTTAATCTATTATATACTCTATCCGTACTATTTATTATTACACTAAAATGTGAAAGATTAATGTTTGATGAATTTAATATACCATTTTTAACTTATATTTAGAATGGCAAGTTGAAATGAGAAAGAGTTCTTAAATTGGTTTCTTTTGTAATTTTTTTTATATTCCATTACATCATTAAGGGTAATTTAGTATTTTCAATTGGGGACATCATCTTCCTCCCCCCTTCCCTTATATAATTATAGATTAGTAACACCTCTGAAATAAGTAACTTACAATGAAAGACTACAAAAGCCTTTCATTCCTCACATAATAATGTTTAAAGTATTACAATCCGAAGTTAAAAGTTCCAAACAATAAACATTAGCTATTACGGAGTTTAATCCTAAGCAAAAAAAAAAAGTTAGGCGCCTCTTCTCCCTTTTTTCTCTTTTCTCTCTCCTCTCCCACAAAACCCTAATTTTCAACCTAGGGGCTACCGCCACCCTTTTGGGCGGTGGTAAGCCCCTTTTCTCCTTTTGTTACTAGTTTTTTATGTTAATGTTTCTAATAAATTTCAGTCTCTCTTTAATGGAGAGTTTTTCTACCCATTTATTGGGTTATATCTACCCATATATTGGGTTTTATATCTCTCCATATGAGAGTTTGGAGACTTTGTTTTTTGGATTTTGTGTAATTCAAGAAGTTGATTTGTTGATTGAAATTTGTGCGGGGTTGCAACAGATGTCAGTACTTCGTTTACAATCACTTGAATTGGATCCAGTTCTACTTCAAAACTACAAAAGATCGATAGACCCCCTTGCGAAGGCCGCACGGGACGACGATGTGAAAGACGAGGGTTTTCAGAAGTGTTAGATCTACTCAACGATCGTGGTTTTGTCATATTAGAATTGTATTTATCTCATTTTGATATGTATTTTTTTAGTTTTGACTTCTATTGTAGATGTCGTATGACTTTGAATCAATGAATTAATTTTTAATTTCAAAAAAAGAAAAAAAAAAAGTTCCAAACAATAACTAAGGGGTGGGGAAAATCCTAGTTACACACAATCCATCTCCATGCCCTTACAAGCCTTCATTACATCCGCTGCTTTGTTGAACAGCCTAGGAGTACAATACTTAATCCGATTCCCTGGAAGCTTCATGAGCCACACCTTGAACAGGAGGGGACTATCGAAGAATCATCCCAGCTGTTTGATGCCTTCCCCAGCATGGCATATTCCGGGGCTAGGTATCCAAGTGTGCCCTTCACCTTAGTGGTTACATGTGTTGCGCCATCCGGAACAAGTTTCGCAAACCCAAAATCAGCTACCTTTGCTTGGAAATCAGAGTCTAGCAACACATTGCTAGCTTTTATGTCTCTGTGGATTATATGTGGGGTTGCATGATGATGCAGGCATCTGCATTACAGCGAAGCATGAGATACTTTCAAGGGAAGAAACTGGGGTTGGGGGAGAACAGAAAACAGAAAACAGAAAATAGGAATTTGATTTGGACATTTAGTTAAATCACATACACAATTCTCTCTGCAGATCCGATAGCGATATTCATCCGCCTTTTCCAGTCAAGAAGACATTCTGCTGAATGCTGCCCATGCAGATGGGATAATAGACTTGAATTTGGCATAAAATCATACACTATGAGTCGTTCTTGCCCTTCAATGCAGTAGCCACGTAACGTTAGCAAATTTTTATGGCGTACTTGTGCTAAAACCTCGACCTCAACAGAAAACTCTACTTCTGTTTTATCACTCCAAACCTTCAACCTTTTGACTGCAATCTGCCCATATCACTCCTCTCTTTTAGATATTATACTTTACACGGTATAAAAGAAAGGATAAGAGAATAGACAGCAAAACTAGCAACTAAACGTAGCCTCCAGAAAGGAATTTTGACTACTTCATCCAAGAGATATTGTCTATGCACATTTCAGAAAGATAAATAACTAAGATACTGTCTATGTAGACTTTTCACATATGTCAAAGAGTGCAAGTAATGAATTGAAACAAAACAATGCTATGATAGCAAGGAATAGTGAATTTGATTGGGCACACTACAATGGCTAGCGAATATGGAAAGTAAAACTTAAACACAGCAATAAAAGGAGACTAAGAATTTAAGAAATGCCAAAACCATATTTGTAATCGTAAGGCCATTACAGTTCAAGTTTATCATGGAAGGTTTTGTGCATTCAATCAACCTATGCAAAGTAGATCTATCTACCTACACACCCAGGGACCAGGGTAACGTTGTCCAAATGTGCAGTAAATAGTCAACCCAGATATCTTACTACCTAACAAAGTGGTTCTTCTCTTTGACTAACCATTGGGCTTACACATGTTTGATACTACAGAAGATAATACGATCTGTGAGCTCCTACTGTGATCATCACTAAGGATATAAACCAGATTATGCACTCCCTTCAGCTCAAACATCTACATCAGCAAATCAGTAAGCTCCATACTGGCAAGCAAAATGCTTATACATGGACTGTTTTGTCTGAACATCAAAGAGAAAAAGATGTAGTAAAACTGAAAACCAGCCTGATCCACGGAAAATGTTTTCCATAGAAAAGAGCACTATAAATTTCATGCTCTTCTGATTATGAATGTGCAGCTTCCAGTAAAAAAAAATAACACAAGGAAGCTTGTCAGTTATCACTCCATCTTTCCCATCAAACTTCCCCAAGAGCTGGTGTCACATGAAATCACTTTTATGGCTCTTCACATTTTCTAAATTTCAAACTAACCCATTGCATACAACGAAAAAAGCAAAGCCTCATTTCATATACCTCAATACACACTAGTAAGGACTAGGAGAGGGGGAGATAGAGAATGGTAGCAAGAGTGTCTGCCTACAACTTAAAATGCAAAGCCTCATTCCATATACGACCTTCTATAATCATCTCCTCCCCTTGCTAATAAATTTCATTCGTTCTCCCACTACCCATCTACCATTCCCACACCCATCCCATATTCCCCTTCCTAGCTTGCACGCAAGACATAATGCTTTAAGATTAGCACTAGCCATAAACTTCGTAGAGACATGAAAAGCCAAAGAGAGTCATTGCTCACTCCATGACTACCAAGAGCTCTGCTAATGACAGAAGAAAATAGAGGCTGTGTATATCTCTAATATTGGTGCATGCAAAAAGGATGCTAGTAAAGCCATCAGCATCTAGCTGCCAGTATTACAGTCTACCACATGTCAGAACACATCTACAATATGTCAATTCTAAGCTTTATGGAAAGTACAGTGTCAACTGACATGTTCAATGATTCTGCTGCAAGCATATTGCTCTTTTCTCTTAGGTTGAGCAGTGTAAGACAGCAGAAACTCACAACCAACCAGACCACTCAAATGGAACACCAAAATCATGTGAAATTTATCATATTCGCTTCGGTACCTTCCCAATCCCACCTAGTGAGTTCAACAACAAGACAAAGATTGAGAAAAATTCAAACTTGATATGCCAATATGACATAATGTCTGAGCATATAAGTGATAGTAACTAGACTACCACATATCAATTTGCATCCATAGAATTCCTACAACTAGAAGACTATGACATTGAATAAAGAATCAGACCTTGGTAGTACAACATACAAATACTTGTATTCTGCAATGGAGCACAAAAGCGAAGTATTTCATTACCTGTGATCCATCCCAGAGTTGACCCCAGTACACACTTCCAAAACCACCTTCTCCAAGTTTGTTATCATAGTTAAAATTATTCGTAGCTGAATGCAATTCCTTCAAAGAAAATATCCTCCACGCTGCCTTATTTTCTCCTTTCTTTTTCCTGCAAAAGTATCAGAAACTAAAACTTCAGATTCGTGATCGTTGCAAGGAGAAAGGAAGCACAAGAACACATGAGCAGTACACTTCAGAGGGGTTCAGGGAAAAACTAATTTCAATGCAATGCATAAAAGCTAGAGAAGAATAAAACAGACATTAATAGATATAACACAGAAGATCAAGAAGCTTTAACAGGGCATCTTAGGCCCCGAATCCATCCCAGGCTAAAGATTTAGTGATCATATGTGCGAAAGTCAAAATTCCCATGAAATCTCAATTTATATGACAATGGGGTAGCGTAAGCAACTTCCTCCATTTTGTGTAAAGTTCTACTTCCCTATTCTGCCATTTTATTCTACTTCCCATGTTTCCTCATTTCCAACCAAACAACCACTTAATTAATACTTCATGTTCAAATTTCAATCTTTATGCATAAAACCTTCTTCATCCCAAAAAAAAAAATTATGACTATCTATCTGCTTCATCTTTTTTATTGATTAGATAAAAGATAGAGATAAAAAAAAAGTTCTTTTCGGGTAAGAAATAGTATAGCAGATTCTATGCCCACACATATCTTGTAGATTTTTCTTTGGCATCTAAACATTTTGACAAGGTATAAATTTCAATAAAACAAAAAAAAAAAAAAAAGTTTGAACAAACAAAAAATTATAATTTTTAAGTAAAATAAAGAAGAAGAATTGACTTGAAAAATACAACTTTCATCCATTTCATTCAACCAAGTTTCCCCTCAAAAAAAAGTCACCATATCAAGAGTATCAACAAATTTCCTACTAAAAGTTCAAGAACTAAAATGAAGAAAAAAGGCCAAAAAAACAAGAATCCTAGACCTTTTAAAACTTAGAACTTGGGCTACTGTTCAAAGGAACAGTGTTCTTTGATTCGAGATTGTTACTTCAGATCTGATTTTAGGAGAATTTTCCTGGTTACCATCTCTTCATCTACTTTCAGCCCACCGATGCAAGGTACTTTTCGTTTTGCTTTCTTTGATTTTTTTGTTGATATTTTCTAGGTATAATAATGTATGAACTCTGTAATAATTTTATTCATTCTCAAACTTGTCTTAATGTTTCTGGTCTCTTGGTTGTAAAGGTTTTCTCATAAATGTTAGTTTGGCTTGCAGGTTTTCTCACATATTTTTGGATTCATTTGATTTGATGACCTATGCTTGATGTTTTAAGATTTTTTTGGTTTGTTTTTGTGCGTTGTAGAGCTAGATATGGAGCTAGGGTTTGGATTTTGGTACACTCTGTTTTGTTTAGATTCGTGGTGCATTTTCATTGATTTTAGGCAGTGTTTATTGACATTATTGTTGAATTAGTCGTTATCAATTTTAGCTGGTTTAATGTATTGACATAAATATGAGGTTTCGGCATATGTTTTTGGAATTACAATAACGATTTGAGACTTTTGGATGTATGAGTGAGTTCCTTATTGGATGAAACTTTTCAATTAAGTTTCTAATGGAGTTAACCGAGTCTTAGGATGATGAGATTGAGTCCACGGATATCGGTAATCTGGGAATTTTATCTTTGATTCTTAAAAGACCACAATGAATAGGTATAGGTAAGTGAAATTATATATCTGGTGCTAATAGATGCCTATGGTTTGTGCAATTGTACACTTTGATTTTTATATTGGCCAACTTTGTGGTTCGATAAGGCAAAGCTGGATTATTAGGTATTGTCTCTAAAGGAAGTGAATTGAATTTGGGGTAGGCACGTGGCTCTAGGAGTCCCTCTTATCCTTGATTCAAACACTTTGGCAGTTACACCTTTTCTAGCTTGCAAAAATACGCACACATGCATTGTAGTCACTGAAATACATATCAAGCTTTACCCTATTTCTACCAATTTCAGATTGTGTCGCTTTTTCACTTAATTATTGCTTCATTTGCTCTGAATTAGATCGACTTTGGTTTAGTTTCAATCATGTCTTATTGTTTGTTCATCAACATTCATCTTCCTCTTTCCTTTGATCTATCATTTTCTTTTTCTTTTTTTCCGCTTAATTTTTAATTGAGGTATTCAAACTAACTACACTTTCAATTTTTTTTCAAATTTGCAGCTACAATTAAGATCGGAATCAACGGTTTATTTTCATTAGGTTCTAAAATTTGATTCTTCTGTTACAAGTTTTGGGTTTTAAAAATTAGGTCATTTGTGATGTGTTTTCCATTTTTTCCTTGGCTCTAGGAACGATTTACAAATTTTGATGTATGGTGTTGCTGCCCTTGGAATGCTGAGCACCTGGTCTTGCTATTGATGCTTATGGTCCAATCAGTGACAATGCTGGAGGTATTACTAAGATGGCAGGGATTAAATTTAATAGCAAGACCAGGGTAAAGATAAGTTCGGTTATAAAATTTGACAATTAAATTTTGGAATTCATATGACAGTGAAACATAAGTAAAGATCAAACAATATGGACATAGTTTCAGCTTTTAAACTCAAACAGGATCTATAAATTAATATTTATTGACCCGAATATGAAACCAAATATCTTTAGCTCGGTCTGGTTTGATCAAATACGCTCCAACTTTAATGTCCAAATGGGTTTTGAACAACCTTATAATGGATACCAATTATATTGAAATTGATAGTTCCACGATTGCACGCCAAATCTTTATATATTTAAAAGGCGTATCTTTCACAAGACTCCACCACATGACATCTACACTTGAAGTGACATGGCGCCATGCCATACATGATTGGGCAAAGTCATATAAAAATAAAGAGTGAAATAGTTATTAATTACCAATACTTGAACCCAAGATCTTCAATACTCCTCAATTAATACACACTTCCCACCGGATTCGTGAGAGAACCGATGCCCTTGATGCAGCAGGGAATACAACTGCGGCCATTGGGAAGGTATCTTCTCATTCCTAAGAAATGCATTGGTCTTTTTCTGCACAGTGAACTCAATGGTTATTATTGATTTTCTATTACCAATGCTTCATATTCTATTCTAGCCAATGTTTTGCATAGTAACTATGGATCTCTTTGGATCTCCTTGGTTCTAAGGATGAGTTTAGTGTTTGTGATCTTTTGCATCTATATTATAAATGCTGTCCAACAGCAATACATCATAATGTGATTTCTACTGAGATTAAACTGCATAATAGAATTTTGTAATGATACATGGTTAATGTGATAGGTTCTCATCTTATATATTTCTTGCAGGGATTTGCTATAGGATCTGCAGCCCTTGTTTCCTTAGCTCTGTTTGGTGCCTTTGTCAGTCGTGCAGCTATTTCAACCGTTGATGTTTTGGCTCCTAAAGTTTTCATCGGGTTGATTGTTAATGCCATGCTTCCTTGCTGGTTATCTGCCATGACTATGAAGAGTGTGGGTAGTGCTGCTCTTAAGATGGCGGAGAAGGTCCGCAGACAGTTCAACACCATCCCGGATTCCCGGGTCTGATGGAAGGAACCGCCAAACCTGATTATGCCACTTGTGTTAAAATCTCTACTGATGCATCTATCAAGGAGATGATCCCACCTGGTGCGCTGGTCATGCTCACCCCACTTATTGTTGGAATCGTCTTTGGTGTTGAGACCCTATCTGGTGTTCTAGCTGGATCCCTTGTTTCCGGAGTCCAGGTAACGCTTACTCCTTTTTATATGTATCAGTTTACCATCATATTACCTCTATACTTAGAGTCAAAATGAGAGTGACACTGGAATCTTTTCTAATTTCTGTTTAACTTGCATATGAACAGTGAAAAAGTTAGCATATGAATAGTGAAAAAATTTAGCGTATGAATAGAAAGGTCAAAAGTGTTGCTAAGTATTTTGAAAAGGAAAAGGTTATAGATAAAGGGTGGAAAGGACATGTAGAGAACCAATTTACGGTGCAATGATCTTTGAATAAATGGGTCTTGAAAACTATTTTTCGGGTTGGTTTATCTGCCCACATTGTAGATTGTTGGCTTAATTATGCGAATTGCATTATCCGATCTTAACTAAAATCGACTTGAGCCAACCCGAAAAATAGTATTCAATACACGGTAGACCAAAATATGACTAATCATTTAAATATGACAGGAACCTAAATTATCTAGATTGACCATGTACCAATTTTGTGTGTTGGGTGTGTTTTGAGGTAGTTTTTTTTTTTTTTTTACTTTTTAAAATAGACCATTGTTTACTAGCTTAGGTAGAACAAAAAGATATTAAATGAAAGTTTTTCTTCATATTTATCCCTTTATGTAAATGAAAATCACTCTGATTGAATCTTAAGACTCAAGACTGTCGTATGATGAAGATTTTATTATATAATGACATACTATACATGTTTGTTTTTCCCACTCTATTGATATGTGTTGAACCTGTACCCTTTCTCTCACTCCAGAAAATAGTTAGTTTTTTCTGAATATGTTGAGGAAACTTCTCCCAGATGGAGCTTTTTGTTTTAAGTAGTCCTCCTTGGTCTGTGGAAGCAACACATGTCAAAGATTAGTCCTCCATTATTATGCTATTATAGTGATGCTGCTTGATATTAAGAAATGTACATTGTGTCGATAGAACCCTGCCAGATATTTAAATTGGTTTTGTAATCTTAGTGACTAGGTGAGCATCGTATAGGGTGTTTCGGGGTAAGGAATCTGAAATTGTTGGAGTAAAATACTGGATTGTGGTTCTCAAGTAGAAGTTCAACACAGAACTATGTGGAGTGATGTCCCTACTTTACTGTAATTTTTGTCAAAGAAACATATGCTTTTCCTAGGAAATTTTATAGTTCTGTGCTGTATCCTTGTATTTAAAATTTTTTTGAGCCAGGAACAACATAAAAGTTCTGAGTAGATCAAACAGCTCTATAAGTAATTTTGAGGGGGTAAATTAGAACTCCATAGTGTTGCTCTTACTATACTGCCATTGGTCACTCTGTTTTTTGTCTAAGCCATGTTGAAAAAGTGATTGTCATGTTTTTCTACTTCCATGATAATATAATTAATGACATTCCTTCAAAGCACAGGTCAATATGTGCTTGTGATACACTTGTCTTTGGGGGTTGCCACCCAACCTTGTTTCGGTTAGTATAGCAACACTGATACTAATTATTGGGGTCTTGTGGAGATAAACAACAAACTTTAAAAATTTCAGGCCCTTTTTTCCTTTTACTGACCTGATCAGTGTAATGCTATTTTAAGCTTCTTATGAACCTTAAGCTGCTCTTAGCTATGAGATATCCCATGGAAATCCTACTAGATGTAGGATGACACTTGATAGACATAGATATACTTGGTAGTTTTTGAGTGCCAATAACTGAGCACTTGTCACATGGCAGGTATTCAATTTGGTTGGATAGCAAGTTGCGACTCCAACGTGACCCTCTGTTGTTATTGGAGCACTTCTTATGGAGAAAGGGTCATGAATATGCCATATCAAATCACTATGATCGTCATTGCGTCTAGGAGGAGGTGGATCGGAATAAGAAGCTTAACAAATACAACCATACCATGATTGATCAGCAAATTACATTTTACCAGGCTGATGGGCTAAAGAGATTCAATGCCTTTGATCCCGGGAAGTTGCTTCCGAGGAGTATGTTCATATGCATCCTTTTGTTCTTGTTTCTAATCCTTTTCAAACTAACAGTTGCAGAAATACATAATAAGATTTCTTATGTAAGTCTCTTAAGTTTTTAATTTGGCAAGGAATAAAGGAAAGTAGCTAAATTTAAAGACATATAGTACTCGCCTACTCAGGGAAATGAAATGCCTGTAAAAATAAACCAGATGCATTTCTTTTAACTTTCTTGGTTGCTTTACTCTGCGTTGATGACGATGGTATACTCCGGGAAAAGACAAGGGAAAACAATCACATGACTCCCATTTCGTCAAAATTGTTATGGTTATGGTCTCCAATTGTTTAGTAAATTACCTTGCAACTGGTGTTTCCAATTGAGATTGTGTTTTTGTAAGCGTAACTTTAAATATGTAGAAAAGATTCTTGAATCTTGAAAAGTTTTTTTTTGAGGGCTCTTGACAAGTCTTTTAAACCTGAAATATTTGCTGCACATTTGTTTAAAACTTCTATTTTCCATGGACACTATTATTTCTAACTTGGGCGAAGAAAATGAGGTGTTTGGAACAGCTTAATGTTCAATGGTAGAATATATCCTTCGATAGTTGAACAAATAAGTGCTCGAAATGGAGATTGAAGAAAAGGATATGTAGCTAATTCTTATGAAATGGATTGAATGAATAACAACCTTAAATTTCCATATAAAACGCTTCTTTCATTTAGTTTTATGTTCATTTCCGTAAGTATAATCAATAATATTCTCGCAAG
Source organism: Beta lomatogona (assembly GCA_947646795.1). NCBI lineage: Eukaryota > Viridiplantae > Streptophyta > Magnoliopsida > Caryophyllales > Amaranthaceae > Beta > Beta lomatogona. The sequence continues at coordinate 2,273,272 of CANSNZ010001274.1, forward strand.
ATAGTAGGTTCACTTTCAAACTAAGGATACCAAGTTCTCACAATTGTTCCAATCCTTTCCATATTAAGGTAGTAAGTTAATGGAAATGGAACCATAAATGTATAGTTTTAATTGTTACATTTCAACTCACAAAGAGGAAGAAATTTTTTCCTAAAATCTTCAAAGCGATGCATCACCGTGAGAAACCATGTCATTCTTCTCTCATTTAGCTAGGTGTCCGTTCCAAAAAGTATTGGCTCAATGTACTTTTCACAAGATAAAAGCATTACATTTAAGGTAACTGAACCAAGATTTGCCAACTATTCCTATACTTAATAATGACAAGTCAAATAAAAATGTGAATACTTTCTCTGTTTTTCATGGTGATGCATTCCTAATTTCCTATGCCTAACCATTCTCTATCCAATAATAAATCTATTTTTGCAACTTATCGCTATTATTGGAATTTGATATAAACTTTTATATACTAAAAGAGGAGAAAGAAGACAGAAAATAGTTGCGGAGAGGGAATAACTTAGAGAAAGCCTAGCTGTCATATCAGTAGTTTTGAAAAATTGAACAAAACAATTTTAAAATATAAAAAAAAGAAACCAAAGTAAAGTTTGGGTAAATCCAAACACTAAAAATCAAATTATACAAAAACACTGATGAAAATGTGAAATAAGGCAGACGATGAAATATGAAAAACAAACTAAGCCTTGATTGAGAAATACAAACTATTCCAATAGCATACAAGTCGATTCAATTGAAGAAAAGCTTCTTGAAGTTCGAAGGAAGATCGTGAACTTTCTGCTGCTCTTCAAAGTGCTTTGCTATTGCGTAAGGAGAGAATGTGTTTGTGAGGGTATGAGAGAGATCAGTTGAGGAGGTGTAAGCAAAAATCCATTGCCAAATATTCTTAGATTTAATGTTATGTGTCATTTTGTTTTTACTTCTTCCACCATTTTAACTTTATATGTTGATATAAGTATTATTGGGAAATCTCGACACTTACAAGGCTTCTATACATTTGATTATTAGTTTTACATTTAAGAACTGAAAAAAGTAAATTTAGGGACTTGAGTTTTTTTTAGCAAATATATTCATACTGCTTATGTTATAATGAATTTACTCTTTTACTTATTACTTGATTTGGTCCTAACACGTTCCATAAATATGATAGCATAGTAAGTCATTGCTCATTTATGTGTTATTGATGTAAATACATATATAGACAATTTGACTAACATTGTTATCAATCTAGGTACTTCTAGCCTAAAGCACGCAACTTATTCAGATTTGCTTACATATATTGGATGCTACTGTGCCAAACGTGTTTCATTTGCAAGCAATGTGGCATATAGTTGTTCACATTGTTTAAAAGAGAGTTTATCAGTGCCAAGGTATGCACGTCCTTAAATAACTACTCATCAATCATCATTGTTTAGTAAAGAAGAAGAAAAATGACACTCCCTTTTACTCCTAGGGTCCATTTCCAACACTAAGCGTCCGATGCCACTGGCTTAATGTTTCTTACTGCCTTCACCGAAGAATGTGACGCTTTTTTCGCTACCTGCCGATGTAAACATCTTGAGTTTTTACATTTATTCTCGCTTTACATCCGTTCTCATGCTAATATCAAATATACCATAGATGCTAAATCCTTGTACGTTTACTTTTACTTGCTAGGCCTTTACTACCATCTTCAGTGAATTGATGGCAACAAGTTTTATATCCAAATCACGCCAACTGCATCAGTTTCCAGAAATTGCATCCTGCTATGGAGGCTTATATCCATCTTGTGGGAGTTGGTCAAAGCTCCATTTCAAAAGCACTTCAGAGACATGTGAAATAATTACAAGTTAGCAGCAAGTTCCAGTTTAGAGGACTCTCTAAAATTGTTGCATTTAACCTTTAAATTGCACTTTAAACAACCACTGGAATGTGTATTGTCTTCCCCATAGTATGGCAGTATGAATAAATTGTGTATATACACCTTGCTTTTGTGCTTTTCCCCATACACCCCAAACAACAAGTGCAAGCACCAACTTTTTTGGAACAACAACTTCATTATCTTCTTGCGCTGCTAATTAAATCAACGTAATTCTAATATAAAGAGTACGCTTTTTTAAGTGCCGCGCGCGTAGGCGCGCGGTGCAACAACTAGTTAACAAAAAGACGTGCAAAAGAAAGGGTTCTTGTTTTTAACTAAAGTATTCCTCCAAATAAAAAAGCTAAGAAAAGTGAGACCTGATTAACATCTAATCGGTAGATGTTGGAAAACATCTACCATCCATTAACGGGAAAGTGAGCCTTGTAAAATAATTTTATATTTTGGTTGCCATGTGATAGCCCACTTGTGTGTGTAAGACTGTAAGTGAATTTAGAGAAAGTCACATGTCATGATGTTGTTGGTCTAAAAAATTATTACTTTTGCAATTTTTAAATTTGTATATATCTCAAAAAACATGTTTAAAAAAAAATAAAAAATATACCAATATTCATATATATTTTTATTCTCTACAAATAGACATTCATTTTAATATAATTTCATCACATTTTTATTTTACCCTGCTCTAACCATTATTTAGATTTGTGGAAAAATCAACCCAAACACTATTTGTTTATACACAAACACTATATGTTGTGTACACAAACAATATATGTTGTGTACACAAATACTATTTGTTATACACACAAATACTATATGTTTATCATGAAATTCACATATTTTTATTCTCTACAATAAATATCCATTTTGATATAATTTCATTATATTTTTATTTTACCTTTCTCTTACTATTATTTAGATTTGTAGAAAAAATAATACAAACACGTTTATACACAAACACTATATGTTGTTTGTGTACACAACAAATAGTATTTGTGTATAAACACATAGTGTTTGTATTATTTTTCCACAAATCTAAATAATGGTTGGAGCAGGGTAAAATAAAATGTGATAAAATTATATCAAAATGGATGTCTATTTGTAGAGAATAAAAATATATGAATATTGATTTTTTTATTTTTATTCTTAAATTTTTTTTTTTGAGATATACAAGTTTCAAAATTGCAAAAGTAATATTTTTTGGACAAACAACATAATGACATGTGACTTTCTCCAACCCTTAGTAACTAAGTGAAAGGACCCAAATACCCTATGTTAGATGTTTATAAATGTCAACCGGTTAGACATTTATCATAGCTTAAGAAAAGTAAGTTAATGAAGTTGATAAACTAGCAATGAAAGAGAAGTAGAGTATGTGGGTAATGATGGGATGGTAATGATGGGAGGGTAATATTGGCCAAACCTACCTTTTCCCCACCTAATTGGGGTGGATGCGAGGCAAGTCTTTACAAACTTGTCCCACTAATATTAGACAAAAGGGAAAATTCTTGATTTAGGAATATTCCAAATAACATTTTGTTATAAACAATTAGTTCAAAGAAGAGAAAAGTGTTGCATAGAACTACAAATATTGTATATAGAATTGCTATAGTTGTATGTAAAAATCATGTTTCAAATTAACTGGACAAGAATTAATCAAAGTCTGGAACTAGGAACTACTTATGACAAAGTTGAGTAAAGATGTAGAGATTTTGCTAATGTACTCCTAAAGTTTTAAAAAATGCACAAAATTCTTTCTTATTATGAAAATTGCACTTTGTAGCTTGTACCCTTAAGCGTAAATACTTGTGTTTTTGGAGAAAAGGGGGGAGGGGGAGAGTAATCGGGTAATGGGGAGGAATAAGTTATTATGATATTTTAGCTATATGAGAGAGTTAAGATGATTTTGATATCTCTTGCACCTTGGAACAAAATAAAGCCGGAATTGACATTTGGAAAGATGAGATTGTGATAGGAAAACCCCTGTACCTTCAGTAGCAAGAAGCATAATATTTGCCCCATAAAAAAAACCACAATATTTGAAGAGCCATAAGTTTGATATTGTGCTAAGCTTCGTTTTAATTAAGTAGCTATGTAAAAGCAAGATGAATGCTTTTAATGAGAACAATACCATGAAGATTGAAAGGATAAGTGTTCCTTTTAAAACTATCACTCCATTGAAAATACAAAGATCACTACAATGGATGAAAGATTCTAACGATGAAACATGGATATCAGATGAAGAACCATTACATAGTAATTATTTTTCCTTATAGGATAAGAGAACCAATTTAGAAGTACTCAAGAGTCAAGAGTACTTTACATAATAGATATAGTATGAAATGAGAAAATATTACTTTTTTACCGCATCACAAACATCGCTTGATATGATCTTGGGAATCTTTCCACACATCTCTGCCTCAATGTTGAGTATGACTACTCCATCATATATCTCCACTGATATTTGTGGTCTTAAAAGAAATAAATGGCATTTAAACATTGAATTTTCTGCTCCAACAAAAACAGTTAAAGTACTGCTTCGATATTTCAATCAGCTTCACAAACTCATCAAAGCAAGATATACTTGTCACAAGGTAGCACAGACAATACCTTACGGATTATGTGCAATAATTAACACAAAAGAGAAATCGACCATAAATGAGCCAAAAGTGGACCTATGTAGCAAGACATACTTGTCACAAGGTAGCAGTGTAATACTTGCAACAGAAAACAGAGAAACAAACCAGAAATGAGCCAAAAGTGAACCTATATAGCAAGACAAGTACTTGTCACAAGGTAGCAGAGTAATTTCTGGAATACTTGCAACAGAAAACAAAGAAACGGACCAGAAATGAGCCAAAAGTGGACCGACATACACGAAGCACCAAAAGTTTATTGAACTCCCACTTCTAGTAGTTCTAAATCCAGTAAGCAGCTTGTTCGAGTAACATTTACACTGCAAGGAAGTAAAAAAGGCTGGAGGCAAGAGAAACAAAATATAGAATGACACAAATCATATGCTTTATGCTTCGACTCTTTAAGTCTTTTCTTATTCCTTTATCTCATGATCATCTTCATCCTCATCATACTTCTTTGTCCCAAAAGGCGAAATCAAACTCTCAACATAACCAATTCCTACAGTCATATACTGACGTTCTTTTTGAGATCCTTGCCAAATAATAGTATTTTCTTCACATTCTCCTAGAGCAACTTCACTAGGGTCAAGTAGCTTAAGCTCCTGTGGAGCTTCACCTAATAAACACTTCCCCATCTCAAATATATATACCAACCATGTGTCTCCATTGAGAGAGAACATTTTCTCCCAAGAAGTGCAATCATCATGTTGCTTCAACATCCAAATATCATAACCTTTCAAATAGCAACTTAAACACAAGCACCCTTTCATCCGAAATACGTCAACTTCGTCGTAACCACTAGTCACATTCTTCAAAGAGATTTCCTTCAATTGCCCACTAACTAAATTCAACCCAAGAATGGGCCTTGGAAACCGAGGACGCCAGTATATAGTATCATCAATCGACACTGATAAACCTCTCGAAATCAATGACAAGTAATAATCGTCATCAAAAGTAGCTGTTCTTTTCCATTTCCTAGTCCTCAAGGAAAAAACATCAACATGACACCCGTTCTCATCTTGCTTATCATATGACCGACTAATGCACCCTATCCTATAGTCATCAATGGAAGATATATAACCAAACCCGGAGCAGACTTGACCGTCACCAGGATAATTAACATCAGGAATACCAACATTAATACATTGATTAATTGCAGGGTTCCATAGATGAAAGCAAAAGACTGGGTCAAACAAGCACACCAGACCATTATTGGATCCTTGCACAGCAGAAGTATCAAGATACGCATCGATAGAGAGTGAATATTTAGACTCGTATGCAACTAATTCTTTCACATTGCTACATTCATCTAAGGATAACAAGTAGGTGTTTTCATCGAAATAACTATACCCAAGCATGATAACTTGAGGGCAGTGAGAGGAGAATTTAAGGTGAGTTTTTTGGAATTTATCACTGGAAATTGTGGATAACCAATACTTAGATACAGATTTGAAGCGGATTAGGGGTTTTACCGCAAGTCTGGGAAGAATTTGCTCCATTATAAAATCGTCTGGAAGAATTGGGAGGTTGGTTTCTGAATTCGCCGTCTTCTCCTCCATCTTTGCGAAGAACCAAAACCCTAATTTGGAAATTGGGAAAAAGAAAAAAAAAAAAAAAAAGTTGAACTGGGTTGATTGAAAAGTTGAAGATGAAGCAAAAGTTTTCCCCACGTTCGTGTAGTAGTTGAATAGCAAAATTAGATGCCCACTAGTTATAAAGCTATTACTTTCAGCCCACTGATGTGAAGGTACTTTTTCGCTTTGATTTCTTTGATTTGTTTTTTTGTTGATCTTTTCTAGGTATAATACTCTGTATGAACTCTGTAATAATTTAATTTATTATCAATCTTATCTTAATGTTTCTTCATCAACATTCATTCTCCATTTTCCTCTGATCTATCTTTTTTTCCCTGCTTAATTTCTTATTAGACTTTCAATTCTTTCCTTGTTTCAGATTTCGCAAGCTACTGTTAAGATCAGAACTAGCGGTAAAAATTCATGTCTCATTGTGAAAGTTTGGTCTCATATTTCCAAATTGATTTTGTTTATGCCGAAAATCTGGTCTCATTGTGAAAATGGAGTTGCTTGCTATTTTTTAAATTATGATTTTCGTGATTTGTTTTGTGTATTTTTATCTACAGATCTCTGTTTCTGAGTACATTTCTTTTGTTCTCGATTTTCTTAGGTTCTTTTTTTTTCTAGCTTTTATGAAGGAAATGCGAACTTGAGATATAGTAAGATTTAAACAATTGAGTTTTGTTCTTACAAATTGTGCCACCTTTTTTCTTTTCTTTTTACTTCTTCCATGATTGCTTTAGGACTCTGACGGTCTGAAAATGTTGATTTATATAATATGATCCTTATAATGTGAGAAATGAAACGGGTTTGTTTTATTTCCTTTTTACACCCTTAATTGCTTTAGAACTTTGGCAGTCTGAAAACGTTGATGTATTTGATCCATTTAAAGTGAGAAATTAAAAGAGTCTTTGAATAGTTTGAGCTAGGTTGGTGTTTGAAATTTGAATTTCAAGTTGAATCTAGGTAGAAATGAGGCTCATAGACTATGTTTATATACCCTTGAAGGATATTTGCGACCCATGCTTGTCTTAAATGTTTTATTAAGGTATGCTATAAATTTAGCTTAATGGGAAAAGCCTGAATCTGGCAGCCATGCTGATTTTTTTAAAACCTAGATGTTTGTTCTCATTCATACTCCTGTATAATGCCTGTTTTCTATAGAAAAAGACGGTGGTGAATATGATGAGGAGAAAGTTGACAAAAGAGGTTTGCAAGAGAAAGGAGATGAAAGGGTGGAGGAGGCTGAGGAAAGTGATACAAACTAAAATAACTCAGATCAGCCTGCAAAGATAACTAAAATAGACATTTTAAACTATGCAGAGTGGTTGGAGAGTAATTGCAGACTGATTGCAATGTGGGATTGTTGCTTTAATTATTATGAATTTCTTTGTGTATAGACTGATTGCAGACCAAACCAGGTTGATTTCATTATATAGCGTGATTGCAGACTGAATCAGCCTTCTTCATTGATTGCAGACTGCTGCAGTCTTGATCTTTCCTATGGATTTGTGACGATAAGTGATTTGCTTTAAATTGCTGTTTTAATTGACGACTGATTGCAAACTAAATCATATGTTTTCTAAAGCCTTACAATATGTTTTCCCCCTTGTGAGGCATGCAACAAACCAGATTCTATGAGAATTGCAGAACAATGCCGATATGTGGCTAAATTTTAATACAAAGTTCTTTGCGTTGCTCCTCAGTACATTAATACCGTGATGTATGGCGTTGTATCTAAGAACTTTTATGGTTCTTTGTTCAATACTTGTTTGCATGCTGTCATCCTTTTTTTAATGTACATGCGAGTTGTCTTTAGATTTTTCTATGCAGCTGTGATTAGTTTTTAATAAGCAACATTGTGAACTTAACAGAGCACTGATGGGGCTGACTTGAGTTCGTTTTAAGGGAGTGTCTAGGATTCCATTATACTTTTACCTCGCATTAGTTTGTGCAAGCATTTGAGTGAAAACATGCTTTTACTTCCTCATAAGTTCATGTGATTATCCGGCTAAAAGACGTTTACACTGTATTAGATACAAGTGTATGACATGAATTTTCTGAAGGTTTTGTCCAAATAGGATTGTTGTTCAAAGTTGCCAAAAAATCCCCAAATTTTGACTGGCTGTGTAGTCACTAAGTGACGTAGCTGGAACAATTTAGTGTACATAATAAGTCTGAAAATGGAATTAGTATCGATAATTGGGAAATGACAAATGATAAGATAGCATAACAAGGCATTCCAGTGACCTGATTCACTCGTAAAAGTAAGTAAACCAAACTAATATATCACAAATTCTTTAGCATAATTTCCATCTCCCTCATGTTCATTATTTTTTGCATTTCTTCTATAGTTAACTCCCTAACTTAATCTTCAAGCTATCCATAAACCATAACTAACTTATAAAGATAGTGCCTAATATTAAACTATCTAACCTTTACAGTCATTGTCCTTTTGATACTGTTATATTATTAATGTTAGTCTAAGACTCATACTTATACCCCCTTCTAAAAACACCTTTTAATCTTCAAGCTATCCATAAACCATTAATAATATTTGGCAGGCGAAGTCACAATCAATGATATTAACACTTAAGTTAATATCATACAAAATAATTAAAGAGTTTGAATTATAGAATTTTTAGCACTTCATAATACGGATCCCAAAATAAACACCTTCCATACTTAAAAAACTAATCTAACTATATCTTCACTTTCTTGTACTCAATTGTCATCTTCATCTTCATCAGATTGAGATGTAGCTATTCGAGAAGTTGAAAAACTTGAAATCAAACTTTCTTTGTAACCCCATGCGTTAAATATATATCCATAATAGAAAAACACCATCTTGGACTTGCCCAACTAGAGTATAGAGTACCATCAATGAAAAAATTTGGATATCTATAAAAGGTTTCTCACTAGAAAAACTTGAATACGACGAAAAATATATAATCCTATAATTATCCATGGAAAATTTATCTCCACAACCGACCGCGAAGATAAAGACGTAATAATCAGGGTTATGATAACTTTCATGCTAAACATGAAATCAAGGACATAACTTATAGTCATTGTTATAGAAATTAGCCAATCCGTTAAATGAACCCATGATATGGATTAAAGGTCCGCCATTACAAGTATCTAATATACTTGAAGTTTATCAAAGTTTTTGACACGAGATGGAACAATGTTGAGGAATTAAGAGGAGAATTTGAGGTGGGGGCTTTTGCAAAATCAGGGATAGATTAAATTATACATTGTTGGCGTGGCTTCTCTTTGTTTCGTTACTTAACCTCTCGTGTTTTAATAATTTTGGGTTCTTTTCCCTCTTTGCCACCAAGAGAAAAACCAACGGCATTTGGGTGCAACTACAATAAGATGCATAACGCCCTGTTCTTTTGGATTTATTTTCAGTTTAATTCAGATCGATTCTTTCTATGCGGTTCATTTCAATTCAGTTTAATTTGTTACTTTCGGACCAAAATAACGGGCCTAAGTATCTCTACATAATTAAAGAATAGGGGAAGGTTTCTAACATTTGGTTGTAATTTTAAGAAATCCTAGAGTTAAAACACCTTCAAAACACTTGTAATTTAAAATAGCTAATAAAACACCATACATCGAATCATCGATGTTACAAAGAAGCCACCCAAAATTATAACCTCAACAAGATAGCAACATTTTGCTTATTCTCGATCCTAACCGAACATCGAGAACTGAGTGTTAAACAAACTTCAACTTGAAAATAGTTATAAATCCAGTAACTAGCTGGTATTGGTAACATTCAAACAACACCAAGAGTAACACAAAAAGATGGAGACAAGAACAACTAAATATAGAATGACGACACAAATCATATGCTTTATGCTTCTGGCTCAAATTCCTTAAATAATCTCATAATAATCTTCATCCTCATCATACTTGGTTGTCCCACAAGGCGAAATCAAACTCTCAACATAACCCCATGCATCAGTTACAAAAGGGAGAGTACCTTCTTCAGATCCTTGACAAATAACAGTATTTTCTTCACATTCTTCTACAACTACTTTACTAGGGTCAAGTAGCTTAAGTTTCTCATAATAATTTCCTACCAAACACTTCCCCATCTCAAATAGATACAGCAACCTTGTGTCTTTTCCAATGTTTACAGAGAAAATTTTCTCCCAAGAAGAGCAATCATCATGTTGCTTCAACATCCAAACATCACAGATATCATAACCTTTCAAATAGCTAATGCAACCCAAAGACAAGCACCCTTCCATCCGAAATACGTCAACGTTCTTGTAACCAATCACCAAATTCTTCAATAGAATTTTCTTCAATTGCCCACTAACTAAATTCAACCCAAGAATGTGGCTTTCCTCACCTTTCAAACCATCTAGAAGTTTTGGAGTCCAGTATATAGTATCATTAACTAACACTGATATATATGTCCTAGCCAATGAGAAGTAATAATTCTCATCTAAAGTAGCTGTTCTTTTCCATTTCCCACCCCTTGAGGAAAAAACATCAACATGATACACTTGCTCATTATATGAACAACTAATGCACCCTATCCTATAGTCATCCATGGAAGATATATAACCAAACCCGACACACTTAATAGAATCACGTATAGGATCATCAAAAAAGGATTACCAACAACGCGACGTTGATGAGTTGCTGGGTTCCATAGATAAAAGCGAAAAACATGGTCATACAAGCACATCAGACCATTAATGGATCCTATCATAGTAGAATGACGAGGCGGAGCGATCATGAGTTGATATTTACAGTCCAATTCAACTAATTCTTTCACATTGCTACATTCATTATCTAAGGATAACAAGTAGTACTTCTTTTCAACTATATAATCATAAACTATGATAACTCGAGGGCTGGAAGAGGAGAATTTTAGGTGGGTCTTTCCGAATTTATGACTTGAAATTATGGAAAGCCAATGTTTAGAAACAGCTTTGAAGCGGATTAGGGACTTTACTGGAAGTCTGGACAGTATTTGCTCCACTATCAAATGGTCTGGAAGAATTGAGAGGTGGGTATGTGATTCCGCCATATTCTTCTGCATCTTTTTTTTTTTTTCCAGGAACTTAAAAAATTCCTGAAAGTTAGATTTGGTAAAACGGCGTGGTCTTGAGTTATGAAATTTATTGATAACAATATATATTTACAATAATTAGGATACCTAAAATCACTAGGATAATAAATATGTATCCTAAACTGATATGGAGAGAAGAGAAGGTTTACACAATAACAAAATCCTACAATAACTAGCATACCTAAAATTACTAGGATAATAAAGAATAAATATGTATCCTAAACTAATATGGAGAGGATATTCTGAATCACTAAATCGGAAATAGGATGGAAAAGTTGAACTAAGCTTTTTTTTTTTTATTTTATTTTATTTTATGAGGGGATTAACTAAGGAGTAAGGACCCGTTCGGTATTACTGTGGTTTTATGTTTTTTGATTTTCAAAGTCATATGATATATGTCCTATAATGAATAAAAAATTACTCAAATTTATTGGGAACATGATGATTTTGAAAACCAACAACTAAAAAGTAAAAACCACTTTTTCTGGTTTCCTGTTTTTGGTTTTTAGTTTTTAAAAAAATAAAAACAAAAAACGATAACGAACGGGCCCTAAGCTTCTTGATAAGTTGATCCATTTTTTCCCCGGGGTGTAGTAGTTGAATAGCGTTGGTTACTCATAGACCCCATTTATTTTACTTATAGGGATGCTATCATCTACGTTATATATGGAAACTCTTGAGAACTTTGGTTTCCACTTGAATTTCCTAAAACATACCCTCTATGTATTTGTTCTTCCCAGATAACTAATGAGGGAGTTTTAATCGAGAATAGAAGGGTTTTTATTAAAATTATAATTAACTAGAGGGGTAGGTTAGTAAATTTACTTTAAATAATGGGTTAACTAGGATTTAAGTTAATTAAGACCACTAAGTATAATTAGCCAAAGTAGGAGGTTACTTCATATAACATTTTTTTAGCCCGCCACCAAGTAGAAAAACCCAAAGTAGGAGGCAATCATGTAGAATTTCCCAATTTTTAAAAAAAAAAAGCTCTAATGTAACTACCAGATTTTTTTTCCCTCAAAAAAATAACTACCACTTTTTTTTAGTAAAGGTAACTTTCAGATTTTTCAAAACAAAAGAAACATGTACAATATCACCACAATGTCAAGCACGCATCGCGTGCAAAAATACACTTTACTATAGAGGCTTCCTAATGGAGAAGAAATGCAAAAAATATACTCCCTCTTTTTTTTTATCATCCTCACTTTTATGTGTGCGTTCCTAAAAACACATCGTTGAACTTAAATATCTTTATATAAGTAAAAATCATAACGATTGAAGATTAATAAATTACTAATTGAGACGAATCAAACATGACCCCACATGACTATATTTTTTATTATAAGGGTCTGTTCTCTTCGGCATAAAACTACCGAACCGAAGTGAAGCGACCGAACCGAATTGAGCCCGAACCCAATTGAACCAAGCGGGCTGAATTAAATTATAACTAATTAATAGTAATGATTATCATTTAGGAACTGAACTGAACTGAACTGAAAATAAGCTGGGGAGAACAGGCCCTAAGTTGAGAAAGCTTGAGAAAATTCGCTCTTAGTATGAGTAGTTTCAAGATTCCGAATGATAAAAACTAAGGGAGTATTTTGCATGGTTATCTTTATAAAATATTAATTTTAATATAGTTGTCTTCCATTACATAGGCAATTCGACTTGTGTGGACCTAGTTCACAGTAAAATTAGTGTGCATCCGGCTCACGCACGAGAATTGGGACACACACTACTATAATACACATAAATCCACTATATCACAAACAGATACACTATATAAGAGAGAAATACACTACACCACAAACAAATACACTATAACACATAGAATCACTATCACAAATAAACACTATAGCTATTGCAAAAAAAAACTATAGCACAGAGAAACACAGTATACCACATACAAACACACTATATCGAAACTGACAATATTATCCTAATATTCTATAACAGGTTCAATTGTAAAATCAATTATAATACACAAAAACACACTATATCACAAACAAACACACAGTGGCGGACCCAGGAATTGAGTAATGGGGGTACAAATATATTACCAAGATAGACCAATCAATAACTCATAATGGTTATTTTATCGTAAGTTTGTAACCCTTATAAGGATGTGCTTCAATGCATCTCACAATATAATCAAGGATGCGCAAAAATAATGCTCCCTCCATCCCGTAATGAAAAAAAATTCAAGAAGAAAATAAATGATAGTGGCATAACTTTCCTAGGCAAATCATGGAAAAATATGTAATAAGATATAGAAACAATCATTATATTTTGAAAAACCCAAAAAGGAAACAAAAACTAAATTGTGAGACGGAGCAAGTAGAAGTAAATTCTTAATTGTATGACCAGTTTATATTTTTATGTTACAATTGTTAAGTTAAAACAATCGGTAAACTATATTGATAAAAGATATGTTTAATGATTATGCTTTTGTAGAATATGCAAAACTATACAAGACTTGTAACTCGTGTAATACAAGGTGAAAATAATGTATTATATAAGAAGTATAAGTATATATTTTTTTTTGTTACAATAAATAAAACTCCTAATTTTAATTTTTTAAATAAAGTAATAGGAAGAAATAATTAGACAATACAACAATTGATAAAAATATAATGAAAAAATGGTTAGTAATATGAGCTACGAAGACCATACACCTTGTTTCTTTAAAAGAATCTTTGTAACATGTCAGCAAGATGCCAAGACAGCAATGCATCAAACATCTTGCAAAATTGTGGAAAAAGAAGAGTATAGTCGTCGAACTCCTGACCTCAAAACACAACAAAGGCATCTTATCCGCCCCCACTAACCATCAGGACAACTGCTTCAGATTAGTTAACAAATGTAAGAATTACATTTTATAAACAATATGGGGGTACAACTGTACCCCCATGTACCCCCTAGGTCCGCCAATGCAAACACACTATAACACAAACAAACACTATCACAAATAAACATACTATAGTACAGAGAAACACACTATACCACACACAAACACACTTTATCTATATAATCCTAATCTTCTATAACAGGTTCAATTGTACAATCAACTCTATCACAAAAATTGAAAAACAGAGTAAGAACTTGAAGAAAGCGAAAATGAAGCAATTATGAGATAGAAATCGAAAAGGCAAGAACATCTGAGGAGAGAGAAAGACAAAATATAGAAGTTGTAATCATTACAACCTACATAACATCTATTGGGTGCACAACACCGGGTTCATACGAGTTTTTTTATTACATAGGTGGGTATGAGACGAAAAAGAAGTAGAGTGGGTGGGTACGGACGAGTAAAATTTATTATGTACACCAACCCCACCAAGCACCCAACCTATCCCCTTCCCCAGTAATTAATTAGGTCGGATGAGGGGAAGGTCTCCACAAAATTTGTTCCACTGACATCCCTAATACTTATGATTAAGGGAAAATTTATAACTCATGAACATTTCAACGAAATCTTGTTTTGAACAAATAGATAAATAAAAAAGGAAAACGGTGCATAGATACATAAATAATGTACATAGAATTGTTAGAGTTGCATGTGAAAACCAGGTTTCATATATTCTAAACAAGAATTTTAATTAAAGTTTGAAAGTAGGACAACTTATAACAAAGGTGCATTCTTTTCACCTTAATGAGATTTTGATGATGTACTCCTGTACTTGTACCACTAAGCGTTGATAATTGTGTTTTTGGAGAAATAGGGCAACGTAATCGCGTAGAGAGGAGGATTAGGGTATTAGGGTATTTTAGCTATTTGAGAGAATTACATAATCATATTATGAATGGTTGAAAATTAAGAAAATATTAAAAGATTAAGATCATTACAAATAGCGATGTGCTACCTAGTGATCTGTACTACAACATAGGAGAGAAACAACCAACACAAATCACAGATCAAATCAGCTAATCAATGGGACGGACCACCAAACAATCAACAAAGACAATAACTTACAAAATTATGCTCATTCTGTTTGGCAAAACTAGTGGTTGTAATAGCGGGTAGCTGTTGTAGTAGCTGTTAGCGATTCAGTTAGTTGTTAGCTGTCAGAGTTTAAAATAGCAGTTTAAATTATAATTATTTGACAAAACTAGCGGTTGGAATTGAAAAAAGGTATATAATTATTTTACTAGCTAATTTTACGGTTTGTTTTTTTTAATAAACTTACATGTAAAAACAAGTACACGATTATTAAGTAATGATAATCATATTCACTATGTTAAAGAACCAAACATATCTCACATGTAATAAATTATCATTATTATATAATTTATCATCTAATTGGCAGAATGATCAAATTGTTTTGGCTAGTAGACAAATCTCAGTTGAATGGAAAAACGGTGATTAATGGTAGGCACATCTCACAAGGTATAATACTGCTTTTGCTTACAAAGTTTTTACCCATTTTACTGAATTTGAGCCTCTGTTTTTCGTCAAGACCACGTGTCAATTTGAGCCTTTATAGTAGAGGAAACCAAAAAAGCATTACGCCGCTAGTCTTTGGATGAAACGTTAGTATTGCTAACGTTTGTCGACTTCTATCCAACCTCTACTCTAACTTGTAATCTCTAGTGCAACCACTATTTTTTCAAACACTAATTTTCTTTTTAAGTAGAATTTGATCTAGTCTAATTTCTACTCGCTACCTCAAACGCTAGTGTCAATTACAATAAAGAGTTTGAATTTAAAAGATCCTACTACTTCCATTCGACAAATGCCAAGACCAAAAAACGCCCCTCCATAATCCATACTTAAAAATCTAATAAAACTATCTTCACCTTCTTGTACTCGATTGTCATCTTCATCTCCATTAGATTGAGATATAGCTGTTCCAAAACTTGAAAAACTTGATATCAAACTCTGTTTGTAATACCATGTGTTAAACGTATGTCCATTAAAAAAACACCACATTGGACTTGTCCAACTTGAGTATATGGTGGTCTATAAAAGGTCTGGCCCGGAAGATAGAACTGAAGATTGGTTTAGACAACCGGATAAGGAGGTGGACCGTTCGCTCAAGCCCAAATGAGGTTCCATATTAAAACCAAATGCGGTATTTTCTTGTCCTCTTTTTTTTAAATGTGGTACAATTTACATGTACACAACAAACAAGGGGTTCAACAATATGAAAATAAAGATAAGATTGCCACAAAAACTACTAATCTATATTCTATCATATCTTTTCATAATTAATTTTGTAAAGATTGCTAGAGAAAAATAGAGAATTATATTCACATGTACACAACAAACAAGGGGTTCAACAATACTGCTTACAAAGCAAATTGGACTTCATATAATGTTTGGATTAAATTTGAACCCTAATCAAATAAATTGATCATCTATCTGGTCCAATTTGTTGAAGTGCTTTTTTTTTTTTTTTTTTTTTTTTGTAGTATAAAAAAATACTCCTATTAGACCTTATCAATCATCCTAAACCTTATTTGAACTTATAATAATCAACTATTTTCTAAACAAGAACTCATACAAATCAATAACCATTTTCTAAAATTATTTTTGGTTATGAAGTAGAGGTTGTAACTCTTAACTAAACCTACGTGGAAGTACTCAAATGTTCTTGGGCCTTATTCTCACTTTCATTATTATTACCTTAGCTCTGCATAATTCAAGGATAGGACGAAGGTTTTTTTTTTTTGACGGGAAAAGTAACCATTCAATTAAGAGATAAACACCTTGTCAGAAGCCACAAGGTGAGCCAGTTCAGGAGGGTGCTCCTCCATCCAAACTTTCAGCTCAACAAAAGAGCATGAAAGATTTGCCATGGAATGAGCAACTCTATTACAAGTTCTACTACTATGAGCAAAAACACAAAACTCAAAGCAGTTTTTCAAAGCTAAAATTTCATTCACAATAACTTGAGTGTTCGTGCGAGCTCGTTTCCCCTGGATCAGTTGAACCACTGAGAGACAATCTAACTCAACTTCCACACTCCGAAAGCTTGCATCAAACGCCAGTTGGAGACCAAACTTTACCGCCTTCGCCTCAGCCATCTCAGGGCTCCATTCACCATCAACTCTCTCTCCCCCGCCATAAGGACGTCTCCTATCCCATCATGCACAATTACCCCCAGCCCGCAACTATCCTTCTGAACCGCCGCATCCAAGTTGAGCTTGTATGGAGCATTCACGGGTTTCACCTAGTGGGCCTGGCGATCCTCCTGGCTCAGCATCTTCAGCTCATATTCTCCAAGGAACTGCATAGCCCTCTCGCTTGCCCTCCACAAATCCACCCGTTTATGCTCGAACACCCAACCAATCCTGACATTCCAGATCTGCCACATCATCATCATTACCACTTCCCACCATCGAGGAATGGAGTGCTTGACCACCTTGCTGCTACACCAATGCAGGAAATGCGCCATAACATTTGCCAGGCGAGCAGGGGAGATGCACCATAACATTTGGCTCTCCCTACACCGCCACATTAAGTGCTCAACATCCTCGATCCCATCCCCATCCATCCCCCTCTTAGCTAAGTTCCCCATTGTGGGTAGCCCGTTACTCACAGCTCGCCATACAAGGTTCTTCACTTTTTGAGGGACATTTGCAGCCCAAATTTGCGCCCACACATTCTTGTTAGGATCCCCAGCAGACCCCCTAACATCACCTCTTCTACGCCCCATTTCGAGATGGTATGCACTCTTCACCGAAAATTCCCCATGTTTTGTGTCAAACCACATTAGAAAATCATCCCCCCCAAGCTCAGAGCAACGAACTTTTAAGATCGCATCAAGTTCCACACTCGACAGCAAGGACCCTAATTCATCCATATTCCATCCAACTCCCTCGGCGATGGTCCAATCCTTTTCCCTATCCCCTTTCAAAGCATCTGAATGAGGCGAGAACAGCTTGCCTCCAGGAATAGAGGGGAAGCCACTTATCACTCCAAAACGCCACATCTCTGCCATTACCTACAACCCACCTAGAGCCCACCTTAATGAGCTCTCTCGCACCCAAAATCCACCTCCATGTGTAGCTAGAGTTGGGAGGAGTCTTTACATCCCAGAACGATGATCGGGGAAAGTATTTCCCTTTGAGGAAACGAGCAGCAAAAGAATCAGGGCTAGTGACCATTCTCCAGCATTGTTTCGCCAATAATGCATGATTAAATGCACTTAAATCACGCATCCCAACACCATCCTTCTCTTTCGCCAAACAATGTCTTTCCAAACTGATAAGAGCTTGCCTTGTTGACCCCACCAAAAATTTCGACACAAGGAGTTAATGCTATTAGCAACCCCTTCCGGAATTTTAAAGCACTGCATAGCATAAGTAGGAATCGCTTGAACAACTGACTTGAGCAATACCTCTCTTCCGGCCCTCGATAAGCATCTTTCTTTCCATCCTTTGAGTTTTTTCCACACCCGGTCTTGAATCATCTGGAAAACAACTTTCTTAGGTCTCCCTATGGAAGTAGGGAGCCCAAGATATTTTTCGTGATTTTCAACAGCTTGGAAATTCAACTTCGAGAGAAGCATATTCTGCAAATTAGGACAAACATTCCTGCTGAAAGAAACTTCCGATTTTATCACATTGATTTTCTGACCCGATGCCATTTCATAGCTCAAAAGGATTTCCATGATCGACTCTGCTTCCGACTCACTAGCTCTAGTAAAGAGGAGCGTATCATCAACGAAGAAGAGGTGGGAGACAGGGGGAACCTGCCTACCAATCTTGATGCCATGAATAACCTTTTTTTCCTCAGCATCCCGAAGAAGGGAAGAGAACCCTTCGGCACAAATAAGAAACAAGAACGGAGAAATAGGGTCCCCTTGGCGGACCCCCCTAGAAGGAGAGAATTTTTCAGACGGGAAACCGTCGAAGAGCACCGAATAAGACACAAATGAAATGCATCGATAAATCAACTCATACACCTTGTAATCAAAACCAAGCTTCTTCATCATTTCCCGGACAAAACCCCACTCCACCCGATCGTATGCCTTACTCATGT
This sequence comes from Beta lomatogona, assembly GCA_947646795.1. NCBI lineage: Eukaryota > Viridiplantae > Streptophyta > Magnoliopsida > Caryophyllales > Amaranthaceae > Beta > Beta lomatogona. The sequence goes on from CANSNZ010001274.1 coordinate 2,292,437, forward strand.
AGGACGAAGGTTTCTAACCGTTGGTTGTAACTTTCAGAAATTATATGGAGGTAAAACACCTTATAAAGACTTGTGATTCAAAATGGAGTAGCTAATAAGACACCATATAAAAAATCATCGACGTTGCAAAGAAGCCAACAAAATTTATAACCTTTAACAAGATGGCAACATTTTACTCAATCTTATCCTAATTAAGAGAACATTTGTGGTTGATCAATCAACCTTTCCTACAAGAAATATAACATAGAAAACCAAAAGTGGACCAATGTACATGGAGCACTGATGGCCCATTTGGTTAGCAGTACTAAATGGTGGTAATGGTAATGGTTTTTAGTGCATATTTGTGAAGGCATTCCCATGTCAACCTCCATGGTAATGTTACTTTATCCTCAAACACCTATTTTCTTCCTAAAATTTCATTAACATCTTTTACCACTTGGAAAGGTGGTATTGGGTAGTAATAGAAATTTATGAAGAAAATCACATGTTTTGACATCAAGTTTCATTACCGTGGATGTTAACATTGGAACGTCTTTACAAACCTACACTAAAAAGCATTACCATTACCACAATTTAGTACCACTAACCAAACATGTCGTGAATGTTTAACAAACTTCAACTTCAAGATAGTTATAAATCCAGTAACTAGCTGGTACTGGTAACATTCAAACTACACCAAAAGTAACATAAAAAGCTGGAGACAAGAGCAACTAAATATACAATGACATAAATGATATGTTCTATGCTTCCGCTTTGATTTCTTTTCTTATTCCTTAATCTCATAGTCATCTTCATCCTCATCAAGCATGGTTGTCCCAAAAGGCGAAATCAAGCTCTCAACATAACCCCATGCCTCAGTTATAAGACGGCTAGTTTCTTTTTCAGATTCTTGCCAAATAACGAAACCTTCTTCACATCCTTTTAGAGCTTCCTTACTAGGGTCAAGTAGCTTAATCTTCTCCAAATCTATACCTACCAAACACTTCCCCGTCTCAAATAGATATAGCAACTTTGTTTCTCCAACGTTGAGACGGAATATTTTCTCCGAACAAATCCGATCATCACGTTGTTTCAACATCCAAACATCAGAAATAGGAGGATCACCTTTCAAATAGCTAATGCAACACAAACACAAACACCCTTTCATCCGAAATACATGAACTTTCTGGTAACCATTAACCATTAATGATAATTTCTTCAAGTTCCCACTAACTAAATTCAACCCAACTATGTAGCTTTTTGTTAGAGATACGAGATATAATCAGTATTGGAAAATATATATATGATATATTTTCCATATTGATATTATTAAGAGAATAATATACTTATGTTAAGATATTATTTAGTGAATAATCTATGATTATGGTCCTATATCTCTTAGGAATATTGTTTCTTATCTTATGTTACCTTAGGTTTTGTATAAATACTCTACTTATTTATGAATAATAGGGAAGCCACACAATTAACCATTTACCCTAAAGTATCAAGAGCAGGTTAGGTCTTGGGAACCTCTACCAAAAAAAAAAAAAATCCCCCTACCGGTGGATTGTCAAAAACACACCCACCGGCGGGATTCATCAAGAACTTTACATTTTCTTTTCCCTTGATCAATTGTCTGCTTCCGCTGATCTTTGTAATGTAGTTTCAATGAACATGTTATAATGATTGATGTTATTGATATGGAGGTCACGTGAGACATGATTCCAAAAAAAAAAGAAAAAGAAAAAAAAAGAGATAAGAAAGAGAAAGAAAAGAATAGAGTTTGGTGTTGATGTTGCTGACGGTTGGTAGTTTCCTCACAAGAACTCTAGACATTTATTTACTCTTAACTATTGATTTCATGTGTTGATTCTTTTAGTTGTCTCGTGATCTCACGCGAGACCTTCATAATTAATTCTCTTCGTGATTTTTTGGCTCTCCCTATGTCGTGAGATAGGGTTTATTGGTTCTCCTTGTACCGTGAGACAAGGAATATTGGTTCTCCTTGTGCCGTGAGACAAGGTTTTTAATTGATTTGAGTGTGGTTTGCTCTGAAAAACCAATATTTGATTGGAGCACGGTTTTGGCTCAGGAAAAACCAAAATACGACGAGTTCGAGAAGAAGAGACGTTCTCGTTGTAATATTATATTTGCAGGTTCGAAAAGAATGATGTTCCTGTTTGATTGATGATTGATGGGTTCGAAAAAGATGAACGTTCACATCATTAAAAAAAAGAAATTTTTTTGAAGGCGACATCAGCAAATTCGTGCATCTCGACTTCAACAAAGAGAATAATTTCCAATCGCAACGTTCGTGTTACTGACGTTACGATTGCGGGAGGGTGTTAGAGATATGAGATATAATCAGTATTGGAAAATATCATATTGATATTATTAAGAGAATAATATACTTATGTTAAGATATTATTTAGTGAATAATCTATGATTATGATCCTACAAGCACACTAGACCATTAATGGATCCTATCACACAAGTAGAACTAGGCAGAGTGATCATGAGTGGATATTTACATTCCAATTCAACTAATTCTTTCACATTGCTACATTCGTTATCTAAGTATAACGAGTACTTCTTTCCATAATAATCAACCATGATAACTTGAGGGCAGGAAGAGGTCAATTTCAGGTGGGTTTTTCCGAATTTATGATTGGAAATTATGGAAAGCCAATGCTAACAAACAGATTTGAAGTATATTAGGGATTTACAGGAACTCTTGACAGCATTTTTTCCACTATCAGATGATCGGGAAGAATTGGGAGGTGGGTATGTGAATTCGCCGTCTTCTTCTGCATCTTTGCCAGGAACTAAGATTCTAGGTTACATTTGGTAAAACTGCGTGGTCTTGAGTTATGAAGTTCATCCATCACAATATATAGGTTTACAATAATAAAGTCTACAATAATTAGGATACCTAAAATCACTGATAATAAATATGTATCCTGAACTGATATGGAGAGACGGTTTATAATAATATTAATATAACAAAATCCTACCATAACTAAAATACATTTACTAGGATAATAAAGAATAAATATGTATCCTCTACTAATATGGAGAGGCTAAGAAGTAAAAGACGACGGGCGACGTGCTGCAAGCGATGACAAGCTATGTACTCCGACACGGATACGGGTGTCGTATCCCAATAAGGATCGGAGGATCCGACACTCTACTCCAAAATTTCGGCCGATACTCCGACACAGTCAAGAGAGTGTCTTGACCAAGTTTCTCGACACGTCTATCAATTAAAGTGTTGTTCTACATTCTTATCCTGAAATAATGAATTGAGTTCTTATAGGCATTTTCGATGCCGCTATTGCGATATCCCTTCGAGCTATATTTTCGGCTACTCCGCTTATTTCATAAAGTATTCGACCTGGTTTGACAACAGCTACCCAATATTCAGGCGATCCTTTCCCCGAACCCATACGGGTTTCCGCGGGTCTTACTGTAACTGGTTTGTCGGGAAATATACGTGCCCATATTTTTCCACCGCGACGTGCATTTCGTGTCATTGCTCGTCGCCCTGCTTCTATTTGTCTAGACGTGATCCAAGCGGGTTCAAGTGCCTTAAGAGCATATCTTCCGTATTTTGGAAAAAAAATTCCCGACACTTTAATTTTTTTTTTAAAAAGGGAAAAAAAAAAATTTTCTCTTATGAGTATCAAGTTTAGTATAAAAAAAAGACTAAGAATCAGTTTCTTCCTATGAAATGTAAATAATATTGAAACATTTATTATTTTCCTTTCTTTGTGACTTTCTTTCTTTTTCTTTTTTTTTACCTTGGGACCTACAGTTGTACTTTCTTGAAAATCAGCCTATAACTTAGAGTTAAGCATACTTGTGGGTACTAAACTTTGCAAAAAATTGTAGTTTACTCACCCAAGTTGTAAAAGTTGCACTTTGCTCGCCCAAAGTACAACTGTGTTAACTTCAAATAAAATCAATAAAAAAAGGCTGATTTGGCACTGAAAACGAGAATAACAATCTTTCTCTCTCCTCCTCTCAAAACTAGATTCACCCACCACCTTCCATAGTTCCATCCACCACTCCACCTCATGTCATTCACCACCTTCCAAAATCACCAAAACAAAATCGAGCCAAAATCCCCAAAAACGAACAAATTAAAAATCAAATCCTTAATTTCGACGAACCAAAAAGGAACTAAAAACGAACCACCTTCTCCCTTAATCAAGCCCTCGCATCTCGACGAAACCAACTCCTTGCCTGCTCGAATTTCTGATTTGCTCGATGCGGGTTAGTTTCGATTTTCTTTTTTTGTTGTTGAAGCTTATTTGTTGTTGAAGATGATTTCTGGGTTGTAGTTTGATTTTTCTGGGTTTTGGGTTCGATTTTGAGGATTTTGGTTCGTTTTGGTGAAGATTATTTGTTGTTGAAGATGATTTCTGGGTTGGAGTTTGATTGTTCTGGGTTTTGGGTTCGATTTTGGGGATTTCAGTTCGTTTTGGTGAAGATTATTTGTTGTTGAAGATGATTTCTGGGGTTAGAGTTTGATTTTTCTGGGTTTTGGGTTCGATTTTGGGGATTTTGGTTCGTTTTGGTGGTTTTGGGGGTTGGGATGCTCGAATTTTTTGGGGTTGGGATTCTCGAATTCTAATAAAATCCTAGTGGGGGAAGGAGAGAGAGGAAGACATAATATTTTTTTTAGAAAGAGAAATGAAGATTTTATGCACAAATAATTTTTTATTATTATTTTATTAAAGTCAACAGCAAAAGTAATCGAATTTGGGTTTGAGTGAGTAAACTGAAAGCTCCTATAACTTACTGGCAAAAGTTAAGGACTAAGTTAAAAAGTCAAAAAAGCAAGAAAGAGGAAGTTGAAAAGTGTAACTTTATTTAATCTCACCCACTAACTTTTAAAAAAAAAAATCACCCACCAACTCATTACTCAATCACTCGAGAAACATAAAATATGGAGTAGTGAAGACTGAAGATGCATAACCAGTGGCACCGTTGCCACCGCTGCTCTTGCCGGAAAAAATTCCAGCAGCCCAACACTTAAAAATCACTCCAACTGACTCGCCTCATCCTCCTCAATAAAAGCCCCTACAATTGAGCTCTTGATCTGGTGAATTATATCTCCAATTTCTAGATCTAGGGTTTACCATTTGAACCCTAGATCTGAAATTTTCTCTCCTCCTTTGTCAAGCTCGTCCCTTGATTGCCGACATTTTATGGATACGCGTATCGACACCCATTCCTAGGCATGTTGCGCGTCGTGTCGAGTATACACGCAACACTCGAGGTGGAAGAGGGTCTCGGAGTAACATAGATGACAAGACATGCGACTAGTGTATAACAAGATACGAGCGTCCGGCAAGGTAGCTAGTGTGCGTGCGTGACAATGAGCAAGTAGCTTGGCATGCAACATGGGCAAGCTCTTAATGCATCTCGAATACGCAACTCGCCGAGAGCAAGGGTGTTGTGACATGCTATGGCGCAAGGGCGTGTTGTTACCTGTTGCAAGCATGCAATTGTGGTTTTTCACTAATTTTCGTATTATACCAGGCTTATGAATATTCCCTATTATAAATTTTAAGGTCGTTTATTATTCAATGTACACAAATTAAGAGAATAATTCATATTTATAGAGACTATAGAACCTGAGAAATAGGTTCAATGGTTTGTATAGATTGAATATTTTACCTTGTATCATCATCTCATATTGAACGTCCTAGCTAGTGCAAAATTTGTATTTTTTTCTCTTGAATTTCGTATTTCCACGTAAATATTGTGTTTTTTACTACTTAATCTTCTTAATTTCAAGTTGTTAATTTCGTATGCTATACTTCAATTTCACGATTTGTTAGCACATGTTGTATTTATTCCTAAAAGCACCATATTAATTTAAATTTTCATATTAGAAATCGACTTGCAAAGGGAAAATGACATTTTAATAATTGATGTGTAGTTGGCTTTGTGTAGTTGCATGCAGAGAATATACAAAAAGGCTAAGAGATGGAGACAAGTTTTAAACACAAGTCTGCAGCCCTTAATTATGTGCTCAGTTATTGTTTAATTGTAATGAGGGAGTACTTTCTTGTTTTACATAATGAATGGGTCATGTTGCATATCTTGACCAATAAACCTATGCATAAGAGTGTGAGTTGACTGGTTTTGGGCCAAAAAAAGAAACGGAGATAATTGTTACTTACTGAAAGTTCCCAGGTAGAGGTCTTTGTTGCCTGCAACCCTACCTATCCTTGCTTGCCAACGACCACGCTGATGGTGCCTGATTAATTTAACATGAAAAGTTAATATATGCATAAACCCTACATATATAACATATTTTAAAAAAATACTTCATGTTTTGTCATTCTCAGCTAACTTGGCTTGTAAAGTCCTGAAAAATAAGATCCGTAATCGAATCACATATATAATTTTAAAAAGGTAATATTTTGAGGTTACATTCTATTTACTTTGAACAAAGAAATTTTAGGGCTGATTCGATTTAACAGTGACTGATCAAGTTTAACACAAAATAGAATCAAGATTGATCATATTCAAAATCACTTTTATTTTATAGTGGATTCTCTTTAATCTATTTATATCTATATCTCTCTCCAATCTCGCCTTGCACTTCCTCCATCTCGCAAGTTACATGAAAGTGAAAGTCTCATTTCACATTTTGGAATGACAAAATAAAGCCGGAATTCACATTTGGAAAGATGACATTGTGATAGGAAAACCCCTGTACCTTCAGTAGCAAGAAGCATAATATTTGTCCCATACAAAAAACCACAATATTTGAAGAGCCACAAGTTTGATATTGTGCTAATGCCAAGAGGAAGAAGCTTCGTTTTAATTAAGATGAATGCTTTTAATGAGAACAATACCATGAAGATTGAAAGGATAAGTGTTCCTTTTAAAACTATCACTCCATTGAAAATACAAAGGTCACTACAATGGATGAAAGATTCTAACGATGAAACATGGATATCAGATGAAGAACCATTACATAGTAATTATTTTTCCTTATAGGATAAGAGAACCAATTTAGAAGTACTCAAGACTACTTTACATAATAGATATAGTATGAAATGAGAAAATACTACTTTTTTACCGCATCACAAACATCGCTTGATATGATCTTGGGAATCTTTCCACACATCTCTGCCTCAATGTTGAGCATGACTACTCCATCATATATCTCCACTGATATTTGTGGTCTTAAAAGAAATAAATAGCATTTAAACATTGAATTTTCTGCTCCAACAAAGACGGTTAAAGTACTGCTTCGATAGTTCAATCAGCTTCACACAACTCATCAAAGCAAGATATCCTTATCACAAGGTAGCACAGACAATACCTTATGGATTATGTGCAATAATTAACACAAAAGAGAAATCGACCATAAATGAGCCAAAAGTGGACCTATGTAGCAAGACATACTTGTCATAAGGTAGCAGAGTAATTTCTGGAATACTTGCAACAGAAAACAGAGAAACGGGCCAGAAATGAGCCAAAAGTGGACCTATATAGCAAGACAAGTACTTGTCACAAGGTAGCAGAGTAATTTATGGAATACTTGCAACAGAAAACAGAGAAACGGACCAGAAATGAGCCAAAAGTGGACTGATATACATTGAGCACCAAAAGTTTATTGAATTCCCACTTCTAGTAGTTCTAAATCCCGTAAGCAGCTTGTTCGAGTAACATTTAAACTGCAACGGAAGTAACAAAAGGCTGGAGGCAAGAGAAACTAAATACACAAATCATATGCTTTATGCTTCGGCTCTTAAGTCTTTTCTTATTCCTTAATCTCATGATCATCTTCATCCTCATCATACTTCGTTGTCCCAAAAGGCGAAATCAAACTCTCAACATAACCAATTGCTACAGTTACACTTAAACTGTCAACAGCGCATTGAGATCCTTGCGAAATAATAGTATTTTCTTCACATTCTCCTAGAGCAACTTTACTAGGGTCAAGTAGCTTAAGCTCCTCTGAACATTCACCTAATAAACACTTCCCCATCTCAAATATATATAGCAACCTTGTGTCTCCAGTGTTGAAAGAGAAAATTTTCTCCCAAGAAGTGCAATCATCAAGTTGTTTCAACATCCAAATATCATAACCATAACCTTCCAAATAGCTAACGCAACTTAAAGACAAGCACCCTTTCATCCGAAATAAGTCAACTTTGTTGTAACCACTAATCATATTCTTCAAAGAGATTTTCTTCAATTGCCCACTAACTAAATTCAACCCAGGAATGTGGCTTTTATCATCATTCCCACCATTTGTAACCGGACGAGGAGGCCAGTATATAGTATCATCAATCGACACTGATAAACCTCCCGAAATCAATGACAAGTAATAATTGTCATCAAAAGTAGCTGTTCTTTTCCATTTCCTAGTCCTCAAGGAAAAAACATCAACATGATACCCTTTCTCATCTTTCTCATCATATGACAAACTAATGCACCCTATCCTATAGTCATCAATGGAAGATATATAACCAAACCCGGAGTAGACTTCACCCTCAAAAGGATAATTACCAACATAAGGACAACCAACATTACTACATTGATCAATTGCAGGGTTCCATAGATAAAAGCAAAAGACTGGGTCAAACAAGCACACCAGACCATTATTGGATCCTTTCACAACAGTAGTAATAATACACGAAGTATCAAAGACTGGATATTTAGACTCCCATTTAACTAATTCTTTCACATTGCTACATTCATCTAAGGATAACAAGTAGTTTAAACCATCGAAATAACCAGACTCAACCATGATAACTTGAGGGCAGTGAGAGGAGAATTTAAGGTGAGTTTTTACGAATTTCTGACTTGAAATTGTGGAAAACCAATACTTAGATACAGATTTGGAGCGGATTAGGGATTTTACCGGAAGTCTGGGCAGAATTTGCTCCACTATCAGATCATCTGGAAGAATTGGGAGGTGGGTTTCTGATTTCGCCGTCTTCTCCTCCATTTTTGCGAAGAACCAAAGCCCTAATTTGGAAATTGGGGAAAAGGAAAAAAAGTTGAACGGGGTTGATTCAAAAGTTGAAGCATAAGTTTTCCCCCATGTCCGTGTACTAGTTGAATAGCCAAGGATGAAACAGTTACAGAGTAGTACTCCCTATGTTTTTTAATTGCTACATTTACTTTTGCACAATTATCAAGAAGGAAACATGTGGAGACATTGAAAAGTAGAACAATAAAGCATAAAGTAGTTGTCTTTGAGGCTTTGCCTTCCGGCATAAAACTACCGAATCGAACCGAATTGAATCGAACCAACCGAATTAAATTATAACTAATTAATAGTAATGATTATCATTTAGGAACTAAACTGAACTGAATTTAACTGAACTGAACTGAATTGAATTGAATTGAACTGAACTGAACTGAAAATAAGCTGGGGAGAACAGGCCCTTAGTGTAATGAAGACAAAAGTAAGGGAATACAAGTAATTAATATGTGGGTACCACATACTAAAAGTAGAAATATTTAGCAAATGTAACAAGTAAATTGATACAGCTAGGACTGTGAAAAACTGACCAAATCCGTTTACCGAACCCGAACCCAACCTGAAATAAGCGGGTTTGGGTTGAGATTTTTGACCCATTTAAGTAATTGGGTTGACACGACTTACCCATTTAATTAAATAGGTTAGGTTATGGTTGACATTTTCAACCCAAAATTAACCTGTTTTCACCTGTTTAACTCATTAAAATATAAATTTCCTAAAAAGTTGTGTTAAAGTTGGTGAAAATTTTAAAAATACTAATTGTAGAACACAAATACTTAAAAGAAAATCTAATCATTTTATGTGAATTTATTGTTGAAAACTAATAAGTTTTAATAAAAATTTAATAGTAATAAATATGTAAATGGGTTAAACGGGTTATATGGATAAACCGTTTAATAAACAGGTTGGGTCAAGTTTGAGTTTTTCAACCCGTTTAATAAACGGGTTAGGTTTGGGTTGGTACATGTTAAACCCGTTTATTATTAACCCGAACCTGAATATGACCCAATCTGATCTGTTAATCAGCCCTAGATACACCTGATAATGGCAAAATGTAGCAACTAAAAAAAGACGGAGGGATAGTATTTTTTACCCCCTCTAGGCAGTAGGCCCCATTCATCCCTGGTTAAATTAATTAAAGAGCACAATCCCATATCTCGTGAAGGAAATTAATGCTCCAAGCAAAAAAAATTCGTATCAATTTATTTCATTTTCATCTCATTCTCGTGAAGCCATTATTACACATTAACTCCACCACCATCCATATATATATATATACACAATTACACCATACGAAATCATCAACTTCTCAACCTCAAACTCAGCTAAACTTTACACTCTTCCACATTTCATCATCTTTCTCTATCTATTTCTTTCTTACAAAAATGACTAATCTTCCCTTACTACACACCACATTCCTCATTTTATGTCTCCTAAATTTACCCCTTGGTATTTTACCGTTTACCGTTATAATGTCAGATTCTACTACCCCATCAGCATTAGTTGATGCCCCACAAATGGGTTTTACCATTAATAAAAATGGGGCCCGGACGGATACCCGGGAACAAAAGGCAGTATATGATATTATGCTAGCAACGGGTAACCCATGGGCAACTGAAATACCCGACGTTTGTCGGGGCCGGTGGCACGGTATCGAATGTATGCCCGATAAAAACAATGTATTTCACGTCGTTTCCCTCTCTTTCGGGGCGTTATCGGATGATACCGCTTTCCCTACGTGCGACCCGACCCGATCATACATATCCGAATCCGTAACAAAGTTACCTTACCTTAGAACCTTGTTTTTCTACCGTTGCTTAACCAACACTCCTCAGCCCATTCCATCATTTTTGGGCCATTTAGGCCCGTCTCTTCAAACATTAGTGTTAAGAGAAAATGGGCTTGTTGGCCCAATTCCAAGTGATTTGGGTAACTTGACCAGGTTAAAGATCCTTGATTTGAGTAAAAATAATCTCAATGGGTCAATACCTATGTCTTTGGGTCGGATCAATGGGCTAAGGTCATTAGACTTGAGTGGGAATAGGTTGATGGGCCAAGTACCAAATTTTGCTTTTCCTTCTTTGAATGTCTTAGACCTTAACCAAAATTTATTAACCGGCCCAATACCAAATAGTATTGGGCTTAGCCAATCACTACTAAAAATGGACCTCAGCCGTAATAGGCTCTCCGGCCCAATACCAAATTCCATTATGGGCCTTAAAGACCTTACTCTCATGGATCTTAGCTTCAACCGGCTTACCGGCCCATTTCCAAATTCCTTTAAAAACCTTGAATCCCTTCAAGCCCTAAACTTAAAGGGCAATCAAATGATGTCCACAACAATTCCTAATAATGCTCTAGAGGGCATGAAACATTTGGTCACTTTGATACTATCCAATATGAAATTGCAAGGGTCTATCCCTAGTTCATTGACCCGACTTCCAAAAATCCGCGTCATCCATATAGATGGAAACATGTTAAATGGGTCGATACCAGAGAGTTTTCGAGGGTTGAAATTCCTTAGTGAGTTAAGGATAAATGACAACCTTTTAAGTGGGCCGGTCCCCCTTGACAAAGATATCTTGTGGAAAATGGGAAGAAAACTTAGGTTGCACAATAATTCAGGGCTTTGCTTCAAATATGCAAATGATGGTGATTTTGCAGGTGATTCAGATTTGTTGATGGAATGGGGTATTGGTAACTGCAATGTACATAGACCAAGCTTGGGAAGATCAGTGGAGCATGCCCTAAAAAGTAACAATGATAATGTGGATAATAATAAGCCAACATTAGTCAATAATTCATCCATTGTAGTCCATAAATATTGGTTGCTTCATTTGTTGTGTCTTCTTTTTGTCATGTGGTCATCATAGTAAGTGGTCTAAAATTTGTTAACATGATTAGTGTAAATGACCTGTATATAGTACAAAGGAATCAATAATCCTATTTGGAAATAGTTGCTTGCATAATATATTGACTAATATGCATTGAGAATTTGAGATGTATGCTACTTTTATGTTGGCTAAAAAATTAAGAATTTTTTCTAGCATAACTCAATTCTGTCAAAAGTCTTTTTGAATTTTGCTTTGTGATACATGTATTGCGACTTTTATGCTGGCTACAATTAAGAATCCATATTTATAATTGAAATATCAAATAATAAAAAAATAAAACTCGAAATTTATGATTGAAATATCAAATATACTAGTGTTAGCATGTAAGTGTGAGGATTGAGATCCAGTTAGGTCAGAAACTGCCTATATTACTATCTCAAATAACTGAATAATTGATTATTTCGACACATTATAACAAAGTAGATGTTGTGTTGTTACCTTTTAAAAAAAAAAAAACTTTATATAAGTTTATATAAATTAAAAAAAATTGAATAAATCAAAGTTAGTTAAATAGAACACACTTTAAGCCATAAAGAAGGAGCTCACATCATTGATTCATAAAATTTGTTCATGTTTGGGTTATGACCCTGTGGGGACTAAAGGAGGCAATGACATGTGCAACTTTTAAAATAATTAGCTTAATCTCAAGTTCCCCACCTATCTAATAGC